>JAODKC010000039.1:12669601-12686118 GCA_026777985.1 Mormyrops attenuatus | reverse complement strand
GGGGGGGGGGGGGGGGTGGGGGGGTGGGGGGGGGGGGGGGGGGGGGGGGGGGGGGGGGGGGGGGGGGGGGGCCGGCGCCCCCCCTCAGATATAGAAAGGACAGTGTGGGGACCAAATAAAAACCTGCTACTTCGACATTGTGGGGATTACTTTTTGGTCCCCATAAGGGAAAACTCAATTTTATAGAAATCTGCGACTGCAATCAAAAAACTAAAAATGTCATTTTGTTTGGTCACTTATGCTTAAGGTTAAGGCTAGGTAGGGGTTAGGGTGTCGTGATTGGGATTACGGTTTTTCCCATAGAAATGAATGAATGGTCCCGACAAAGATAAGAATACAAATGTGTGTGTGTGTGTTCATTTGTCCTCTTTTGGCGTGGCCTCTTTCTGGCCTAACACTGCAATCTGGCTCAGTTTTCCCTACTCTGCAGACAGGGAACCCCCTCATCTCATTTTCATAATCATTTACCTCGCTGCATCGTCCAATCCGCCGGGTTAAATGACAAAAGGCAGCTCAGCTGTCCAAACTGCCCACGCTACACGATTCTGTACAATAACTCCTCCATGTTTGGCCAGGGCTTCCCCAAGCCTTTCTCACATCATGTGACCCATGACTCATCCCTGTTGTGCCACACAGCATAACCATAACCTCCGATTCACGTTCATTTCGCTGAACTGGGCCGTGAGGAAAAAAAACGTGACATCTGCACCAAGCAGCGTTTAGCTTGCGGCTTCCCGTCGGAGGCTAAAATATCACAGTGTAGGTACGGCAGGAGGGGAACGGCACACCTGTGGATTTCCAAACGGACACCCGAACTCTCCACCATCATTCCACTCCTTCCCACCCTTCTCCCGGGTCCCTCCAGCAAATACACACATTCTTAAGGTCACTGTGACCAGAGCATTGTTGCTTCCAGAAGGACGCACACGTCTGCCGCAACCTCATGCTCAACAGCTGAGATGTTCTCCACACCTCTTCAGCTCCCATTTCATCCTTATTTTCTGCAAACTCCCCGTCTTTTTTCCTTTGTTACATTTTTCCGATGCTCCACCCCAAACGTGACCGAGGACATACGTAAGCTGCGGTTCACACTGATTCTCGACAGGCCCCACAAAGGCTCCATCTTCGCTTGCTCCCCTCTCCGCTCCTCAGGCTCGCCATCTTCCCATGCGATCTGTGGAAGCGTTTCAGTCACTGAGGCAATTTGACGTGACGGATCGAGCGGCTCGCAGAGAGGCCGGCGGCTCACACTGTCGAATGAGTAACAGCTAACTGACAGCCACAGAATCCGACTGCAGGCCCATTCCGGGGCACGAGGCTGTCTCCAAGAGACGGCCAGAAATCAATATATGCTGTGTGGCTGTACGGAGCGATCACCCTTTTAGCGAGCATCACCCACAATTAGACGGCTTAATCAGACAGAACGGCCGACATGCTGCATTTATGGCCTCAGTCTGGCAAAGGCACACTTTCTAGGCCTAAAAGCCATCATGGCAGCCTCCCCAATGGCACGGCGTTAAAAACAAATGGTCTGTCTCCCCTAGGCAGGGGACAGCTTCATCTTACTCCCACTGGCCCATAGTGTCATTCAATTGGCATCGCAGAAACACAGCCAAGTCTGCAGGGGGCGCTGTTAGCCGGAGCCACAGACCCAGGAGCCTTCCAGACCTTTGCCCAGACGTACAGGGTGAATCTCAATATGCGTTCTTGGCTATACTTGTGTTCTCGAGTACCTGTTTTACGTTATCTTTCATTGCCAGGGACCAGTTCCAATACTAAGAACACAAGTACAGATCCTGGGATGCTGGTCTCGCTCCGCCTGAAATATCAAGGATACATCAGTTGCATCCTCACCAAATGAGACCAATCCCATGATTCATTGTGCCCCAAGTTTGTTCTTGGAAGGCAACTTAGCAAGACCGGTCTCGCCAAGACCACAAGTATGATCTTTGCGTTCTTGGTATTGAGATTCACCCACAGAAGCTCAACAGGGCCAGAACATTCCGGGATAGGCCAAGATAGCACATGGGGCCCTGACTCTCCAGCTGATCACCACAGGGGGTGCTCATCTTATATGCAAATGGTACCATGTTCCAAACATCGGGCTCATTTGACATGTAACACACACCATGTATCAAGGGTAAAAAGTTAATGAAATATTTAAAATATGCAGTAAATCAAGAATGTAGTTCATTTAACATGCAAAATAGAGGTAAATTTAAAAAAAAAAAAAAAAAACATCACTTAATTTCTGCTGGATCTGCTCAGCTTGACGATGAAGTGGAGCTGAACATCGGCCGCTGCTATAGTAGTGGGCCGGGAATACCGTGGCCCACCGGGGAGTGTCAACTTTGTCTGGGAAGGCAAACTTCCGGTTGTGACATGATCTGGGGGCTCAGAGGCGCGAATGGGCTCTGGTACGGAGGAGAGGAACGTTGCCTAAGAAACAGATGCAGGGAGGAGAGAACAATGGGGCAGCCTCTGCAACCAGCAGCCTGATGCGTGTTTAACATTCCTTAATGGCAAGTGTACATGGGAGAATTTAAATACGCATAGGTAAGCAGATAACGTGCCAAGTATCACGGGGAGAGGATGGCAGGAAATGCTCCCGGGGATGCGGGCGGTCCACTCCGGCCCCCAATTTGCATTTAAAGAAGCAACGGTAACACCAGGGCAGCAGGAGAGACACATCCACGGCGGACTGCTCTGTCGGGCCTAGGAGGATGCTGAGAAGAACTGCGAGAGGATCAGAAACAAAGGGTGTGTTCAGTCACAGAGAAGAGTGATATAGGGGCAATCGATCAAACACGGACACACGCATGTATGTACATATGCACGGCGCAAAGTCAAACAGGTACACATGCCCTCATGTATACATACACAGAGCAATATCAGACAGGCATGGACAATGCAAACACACTCGAATGAACACGCTGCTAGCCATTTTCACCTGTGCCAGGGTCTAACAGATACATCAGCAGCAAAGCTAGACCTACTCTCTGGATCGTGGTGCTCTGTCTTACCACAGAGAAGACCTTCCCAACTTCAAACCCCAAAAATGATCTTACCAACTGCAATCTGTCACCAACTGCCAGTGAAGCTTCAAGCCACTCTGATGATGCGTTCCAATTGCAAAGCAATCAAACGATCTGTCACTGGCCACAAATCCCCTTAGCAATCCCGCAAACACGGCAGCCAAGGAAAATAAATGAAATAAAAATAATCAGTACACACTTGTTAAAAAATACTATATAGTATTAAATGCATTTGTATTTAAATGTACTGCTGTTGCATTAAAACAAATCAATAAATAGTGAATGAGACCTGACTGTGCAATAGCATGAATATGTAACAGTACGACTTAAAGATCAGATGCCGCTTTCTTGAGAAAAATATCCTTGAGACAGATCTTCAAGCTGGACACTGAGGTGAGTTAACACATGAGAAATATGATCATTGCACCATTGAGGAATCCGCCCACATGCACTCAGAGGCTCCAACATGGCAAACAGCCCATCCCCCCCAAAACCCCGACCTGGCTCTGCCTGCCCCCCTGCCGAACACAGAGCAGGGAAGGGGCCAGATAAGTCCTCGCTTATCTCCTTCAATCGATTGCAGTGGGACACCCTCTCCCCACCGACATCTCTGCTGTTGTGCGTGAACTCGCAGAAAATTTTAATAATCATTCCTCAGTGGCTTAAGAACCAAGTCTGCCCAAAGCGACTTTCACACAGCTCTAAGAAACTCCCGATCGATATGGCAACGCATGCATGTTTGTTAACGACGACGAATTGGACGGAGACCGGCACAGATCACAGGAGGATAGGAGCCATTAGCACAGAAATCCTGCTCTTTCCAAAGAGTTCACAATTTTTTTTCCCCTCACAGCTAAAGTCCTGGGTACAAGGCTGTACGCTGAAGAAACGGGTTTTATTGGACAAATGAAAAGTTAAATGTTGTGCATCTTTCACAACTTTCATTTAATGCACAAAAAAACGAACATTTACCATTTCTGCCACATGCGGTGCCACATGTGATCCCTAAACGTCAAAAAATGCTGAAAAAAGTTTTATATCTTCTGAAACAGTTTCATATCGTCATTCTCCACTTAATGGCTTACGTAAGTATTCAGCCTTAAATTTTTTATAATATTTCCTTAAAAGGACTCCATCCCCTCTCATGCGCAGCCAGACAACGGAACCCATGGCAGATTTTCACTGGAATCACGTCTAGCAGAGTCTGTTTTCAAAGTGCTTCCGAGCTTTAATTATTCTCCATATTCCGACTCACTCTACAGGATTTAGTTCTGCACTTACACAACAAAAAAAGTAAAATAAAAAAAAACTTTTGGTTGCCAGACAAAAAAAAAGAGAAGCAAGTTCAAAAGAAAACAATTGTCTTGCTCAAAGTTGCGTCAGAAGGGAGCGATTCTCTGTCAGGGTTGCAGGAAAGTACATCATCTACAAATCAGGGACGCTTAAAAACATCAAGGAAGACCTGGATGATCTCTTTATGGTGTAATCATCTTCTCTTCCTCTTTCCATCACCTCCTCTATGGCGGCTGAAGGGATGTGACGGCTAACTGATAATGGGCAGTTAAAACAGACAGACGGACAGACCCCAGATTGTTTTGAAATAGCCACCTGTCCAAAAGTGGCAGATGGAACTGCAGAACGATATGGAGGCCGGCACGGTCTCAGGACCGCATGGCAGGTGAGCAAGTTACAATAATTACGATCTGGAGCTGGGAGCCAGAAGTATTCTGGAAATCAAGCTGGAAGCATCTCTCTCCTCAGAGGATAGTCTGTCACATGTGACCAGTGGGAATACGAACAGGCGCAAAGCATAAAGCACAGACTACTGCGGCACGGTGTAGGGGGAGGCGCCAGGAGTGCCCATGCGGCCATGACCTCAGCAGGTAAACGAGGGATATATGGATGGACAGACATAAGAGAAGTACATTAAGGAACAGTGTGCGGATGTTGGTAACAAGTGCAGCGTAAATAAGAGTCACCCCCCTTGCGTTATTCTGCAAATCAACCGCATGCTAACTCACAAACCTGATGAGTCCCCCCCCCCCCAAAAAAAATAAATAAATAAATACGGCTTAAAAAATGCTGTGGGTAAAATTCTAAAAATAACTGTCCCTGATGAGCTACAGCAATCGCTACAATTGGGAAGATGGCGGGATCCCAGGTCCCCATAGCGCGGCTCGGCCGCGCAGTGCGGCTAAGCAGGTTAGCGCGACCTTTGGCGCGGATGCCAATGCGCACGTCTCCACCGTCTGTTCGCGCATGTGGCCGCTCTGCTCACCATGGCTTAAGGACGTCACTCGCACAGGCCTGAGGAAGCCTCCCCCCCCTCCCAGTAACCGCACGTGGCCCCCACACAGACATAAACACAGGGCGTTTCCCCCCTTCTAGGGGAGCATAATAGGACCTTTCTATTTCTGTATCAGCAGATGTGGTCATCTCTGCCATTTCATGCTCCTCCCCCTCCCACTGGAACCCTCTGTCTCCTAGGAGACGACCAATGGGCGGTACTCAGCTGCAGATACTTGAGGTCAAGAACCATGACACTGAAAGCAAACTGGACCCACAGGTATGCGCTTCGTGTTAGCAGTGACCACAAGAAGAGATGGACTATTTAAGTTTCTCTTCTGTCAGCAGGATATCTCCTGGAAAAGCTGTAATTTGAGGGCAGTGGTAGCAGCCATGGTTCAGTTATCTACTGACTAGACGAGATGCAAGAAGGAGGATTCTGCTAGCAGAAGGAGCAGGCGATGAAGGAGAGTGCTCAGATCACCTTTCTGTGGGGGCCAAATGGCCCTTCACTGACCGGCTGTCAGGTTAACCAAATATGGGGGCTGTAGGCAGATGTGGGGCGAGATGCAGGGCCATCGGAGGTAATGTGACCCTCCATCCCACGCAGAACGGCAGCACCAAGCTGAGATGATGCCTCACGCCAGATGGGGGAATGAGAGCTCCGGTTTAAGGAACCACCTGCAGCCAGACTGAGATACTGAGGGCCAGGACTCCGCCCTTTACTGCAGAACCAGGACAAAATGTCTCAGCATTGCAAAATAAGGGAAGACAGAAGGGTTTTCTACTGGATACCCAAACGTTTAAAGCACTCTTACTCTATACACCATCACTGTGTACGACATACACCCTTAATTACACTGTGTTTACAGAGTCTGGCACGACACACATTCTAAACTCAAGCACACACAAGGAGATCTGGGAGAGATTATGTCTTTACATTTAATTATATTAACAGGCCGCGCCGTAGCCGAGCACTGAGATGATATGTAATCGGTAAAGCGGCTCGTGTGACATCCCCGGTGAAGCAGACATTTCCTGCCGCTCCGCAGGCAGGCAGACATTCTGTTGTTCTTCACGCTTTAATTGGGATCACGTCAGGCAGTTTAATGCCGTTATTACCATGTCAACCCATCAGTTAGCCCGCGCTAAGCCGCCTGTTTACCGCGCACAAGGCCGGCCGGTGCCAACTCGCGTCTCCAGAAAATAAACGCTCGGGACGGATGGCGGAGAGCTTTGCTTTTTCGCGACGAAAGATCTCAGATCAAAACTGGCTTCGTACAGCCTCGACCCTGCTGCTTAATTCGTTTTTTGATTTGTCTTTTGTCAAGCTATTCTTTCACCCAGGTCAAACTGTGACCCACAAGCTGATCTGAGGACTTGCTCTCTGTCTCCTCCGTAACCCACGGCGATGGAGAATCAGCCCCGTGCCCTGTAAAGGACTCCCTAATCCCACACAGAAGAGAAAACCTTCTGCACAGCCTCCAGCAATCCTGGCTGTTTCCTCTGTGCCAGAAGGTCACTGTGTACCCTATTCTGATCTATTATATATCTGGAGCGCCTCTGAGCTCGAATTTGTGACCAGCAAGTGCAGGAGCTCATCAGAAATGCACTAGGAGCTGGCCAGAGCTACAGCCCCCGCCACGGCTAAATAATGCAGCTATCAGCCCCTCCCTCGAAGCTTGTGAGGGAAAGCCTCTCGATGACGACACAGACACCTGGTTTTGCGTGGACACCCGCAAGCGTCCCCTGGGCTCTGGTGGGTATCGGCCGACGTGGAAGTGGGGATCGTCGTGACGCGTCCCATCTGCCGAGCCGGCGTGCGAGCGGGCGTAAGGCCGCACTATGGAGTGCTGAAGCACCTTCTGCCAGCTTTCTGAGCATCTCATGATCAAATGACAAACAGAACAAATGGGCGCCCACCCTACCCCCTAAGCTTAGCACATGGTCAACCTGCCAGCCAGTCAGGGGGGGCAGGATTGGGAGATGTGGCAGGTTTCTTTGTGGCCAGCTCCAGGGACACTTGCTCCTTGACCTATGTAAGCCTTTGACATTGCAGCCACACCAGCCAATCACTGCTGTAGTTTTCCTACACAGTCCACCCCTTAGCCAACACCAGCCAATCACTACCACAGGTTTTCGGCATAGTCCATTCCTAGGCCAACACCAGCCAATCGCTGCCGTAGTTTTCCTACACAGTCCACCTCTTAGCCAACACCAGCCAATAACTACCACAGGTTTTCTTCATAGTCCATCTCTAGGCCAACACCAGCCAATCACTACCACGGGTTTTCGGCATAGTCCATTCCTAGGCCAACATCAGCCAATCATTGTTGCAGACTCTTCAGCCTCCTTAGGGCATGTCAGGCATTACAATTCTTGATCTGTTTCAACCACACATAAAAATAACTAACTGCATCTGAGGACAGAACTATGCCTCTCTCAAATATTAATCAAGGAGTGATATGGTGGGGAGATTACCCTCAGAGTTATGTGCAGACTGCTGTACAGTGAGGTGAACCACTACTCTACAGTCCATAGATAGCTATTCTGTGTGGATAATTACCATACATCACTTAATAAAAACTTTATGCTTAACCCTTTATTTATGTGAGACATTCCGTAATGAACTCCGGTACCTGCTCAGAATGGATGAACATCTTCAGAAACTTTTAATTAAGGCACTGATTTTTTAAAACAATAAGAGGGCATTTATGTATTCCTGCCTGTACCCCGTGAAGCTTGGGATTACATGATGTCATCCAGGATAAGCATTTGGAAAATGGATGGATGTTTATGGATTCAAAATTGTCTGGGCTACTCATTCCACAGTTTAAATATCGCAATATAGATTAATCAACCTTCATTATTTTTGATTAACAACTTGAAGCATTGCATGGATTATAGATTGCGACACTGACGCATCACAATCTAGATGGAGGTTAGAGGTTAACTGCTGCTTCCCTCACAAAGGTGAACCAGGCGACCACGGCAGAGATCCCAGACGGTGCATGACTGAACCTCGTGTGATTCCCCCCCCGTTTCCTGTGATGACGAGCTGAGTGCCGTAGTCAGTTATCGTCACGTGAACAAAGACAGAGGTCTCACCGAGGTCCACGAGGGTGCCGTAAGAGTCTGTGATGGATGTGCGCATCATCTAAGTAACCACTGGAAGCATGAGTAGGGTCAGAGTAAGCTGGAGGCCTTTCAGCCCATGCAGTACTCCTAGGTGAGCAGACTGGGTTAGCAGAATTCCGCACTGAGGCAGCAGCAAACTGTCAAGCTCTACAGCTGGAGAAAAACAGCTTTTCTTCTCCAAAAGAGGCTCTGGGAAGTGGGCAGGATCATACCGGAATGTGACAAGCTTCCCAAACGCAGATTACAGTCATTCATAGGTGTTCGTTAAGCCAGCGGGACCCCGCGGAGCTTCGTGTGTTTCCCGGGAACATCACGCACACCTGCGGGGACCGATGAATGTTTATGGAACATCGCAACATCCAATATGCTGACGTGAGGAACTGCGGGACCCGATGCCTTTCTGAAGTGAAGAGCTCTCCCCTCCGACCCGTCCGTGGTGCAGCCACGCATAATTACACAGGGCCATTAAATGCGGAAAATCTCCCACACCATCCGTCACAGTAATGGGACCGCAGCCACAAATCTGTTGCTCCAGCATGGAGGCGTGGCATTGAGGCCTGGTCGTCGGCTTGACTGAGGGCTCCATGCAAATGAAGCAATCAGCTGACAGCGCCCCCAGCAGGATGATCCATTTACCGCAGCCCACAGCACATGGCTCAACGACAGCTCAATGCAGCGGAATTCCAACAGGTGACAGGTTTTCTGGGAGCCCCCCCATGACAAAACGCGGCCAGGATGGGTTCCTCCAAACGGCACACCCCCCACCTATCACGCCATAACATTACCACTCACTACAAGTCCCCAGTACTGACTGTCAGGTTAAGGGGGTTGTAAACACAACTGAGATTTTAGGTGGGGAGGTAGCACAGCCAGGGGATGGGGGAGTCTGATTCACGCTCAGCACCATGATTCTGCACTCCGTTCCCCCTGAGAGCACTGAGGGTGGGAGTCGGCCATCAGAGCAAGGCGGACGCATGGCAGCTAAGGGCTCCTCTATGCTTCAGCGACCCGTTACTCGGTACAGTACTGCAGACATGCTGCTCAAAATATATTACAACACAGAGACAGACATACAGTGTATTAAACAGAGCTTTAATTTAGGCCCCCAGTAGCCTTTTGAGCATAAATGGGGGTGGGGTGGGGGGCTTCAGTCTAGTTGCAATAGGGCTGGGCGAAATGGACCAAAAAGCATTCCCCTGTATTTTTATGCCGAACAGCAATACACAACATATATCTCAGTATTTTCTCAGTTGTAAGTCAAAGCCACATGTGACACTCTCATTAAAACGCTGTGGTCAAAAATAAAATGCAAATACAGGATTTCCATCCATGTGGGTAAATGAACAACTACAACTATTCAGTAGAGAAGTATATTTATTCCAAAGAGAAGTTTCGAAATACAAAAATAAATAATACCCTTAAATCAGTGTTGCATGAGTCAAATAAAGCAGCTACGACATAAAAGCATTTCATTTCACTGTCCACCAGCAGACTTTTTTTTCCTCAGTTCATGACATTGAATTTCTGTTTTAAGAGCAAAGTTTAGATACAAAAAAATACATCTAAAACCTATCTGGCAAATGGCTCTTAAAAACAGAATTCTGACAAGCATTGAAAGTGCCTTTAATAACTGGAAAATTTTAAGGTATCAGCCTTCAATAAATGAAAACAAATCTTGCAAATTACGATATTTTTAACCTGAGAAGGGTTTTGTGGTGTTTTAATATGAAATGAACCAAGTAACAATGATTTGTCACCTTTCCCCTCCACCAGCTCCCCTGTGAGACGCCGCTAACTGAATGGTTTATGGTTTGAATGCAGCTGTGAATCTTGGGATTTGGTGCAACATCACGACTGAAGCTCTTGCGTTGTTCACAACCAAGAAGGAATACTCTTTGTTTCTATTAAATATATTTGACAGAGCCCTCATTTTAATGCGCGACAAATGTATGTTTGTATCATCCAACTGCTTATTCCAAGCAGGTAGCAGAGTCATACTCTGCTCATACACCACAGTTCGCTCTGTGGACTGCAGCAGGAAAGTGGAAGAACACAGAATCTGTACAGACACAGAGCACAGGCAGGGTACGAACCCCGAACCCCCCAGCAACTGATCAAACTGTATCTTATATCCTGGTCATTCCCCTTAGGATGACACAACATCTCCTATTACATCCTAGGAGGTTCACCATGTCATTTTCTGGGGTGGAAAAAAAAAAAAGTGTACCGTTAACACTGACAGAATGGTATTACACAGGGATTATGAGAAAATGTGCTAAATGCAGGGCAATCCACTGGGCCGCTCTGATATCTTACGGACAGCCTGACCCTCTAAACAGTATCTAAACAGCTCCAGGGGGAAGAACACTAAAATTAACTCTACCCACAATTCCAAGGCTGCTGAGGTGACACCCAAGGTAGCAGCAGCCGCTGTTACCGTAGCGGCAGACCGGCAGGCGGGGTTTATACCACCATGGCGACGGTGGCCAGAAGCCGCCCACTGCCAAACAGAAGGAGCAGCTCCAAGGCACTGAGGGAATTAAGGCAGAGCGGGTGCTCTGCTCTACCGTCACGCCGCCTTGGGACGGCGATGCGCAGACCGGCGTGGTGTCACATTTTCTCAGAGCCAGGGAGGTTTAACTCTAAGACCCCAGGCAGCGAAAAGCTGACAGGATGAGCTCTAGAGATCCTCCAGTTCACATGACCCCAACTGCTGCCTGGGATTCTGTTGAGCGTCCCTAATCAGTGGCGTTTAATTTAAATGTCATACATTTAAAAAAGCCAACAGCTTCACAACAATTACGCAATGCTTGGGGTCTCACTGGGTAGGTTAACTGAAGGGAGGACCGGAATCCAACAATTCAGTCAAAAACATTCCCATGTGAGAAGCATAAACCATCTTCTGATAAAAACACCATTCGGCATCATGCCTTCACAACAGTCGTTGGGGGAAAAAAATCATACTTGAAGACTTTGCCCTTTTAAAGTTCTAATGAGTTAAAGTGATTTAAAAACAAACCAAGCAGCAAACTAACTAAAACCACAGCATCTCTGACAGCAGGAAAGATTAAGTGTGTTTAGGAAAACGAGAGGCTGAGTTAAGCCTGCACAGAGGTTGTCTCCATCTCCCAATTTCCATTAAATTCTGCTCCCATTTCATTGTGAGAAAGCGTGCCATGCTCACTCAGATTAATCCAGGGGATAAAGAGAGCAAACGAAAGCAGAACAACATGACTCCAGAGCGACGAAGTCTGGATGAACTTATAAAGAGACACAGTAAAGAAGTCGAGATGAAGTACTGATCCCACACAGTGAAAAGGACACGCACTTCTCGGCACCCCCTGCAGCAAGTGGAGGTGACCTACGCCCAGAACTGCTGTGTGGCAGAATCAATGAGGGCCAGAGGAATCCCTCTGGTGTCCATCAGGTAAGCGAGGTGTCAGGTCTCAAAGTGTCAGGCCATGGAGGACAGGGACAGGAAATCACCATCCATTCCAGCAAAATCCACCTCATCAGCAGATATACAGGGCAGCAAATCAGCAATTAGCAATTAGCATGGAGGCAGGAAGTCTGATCACTTCCTCTTTATAATTTGCATATAGATTTTTCCCGCCATCTTCAATGAGCAAGTACCTCCATCATTAATACATAGAGGAAAGCAATATTACATTTGGGAACACATGGAGAGATGCTGCAGAAGAGGTGCAAGAGGAGACACCGTGGTTGAGCTGAGAGGAGATACCGTGGAGAAGGTGCAAGAGGAGATAACGTGGAGGAGGTGCAAGGGCAGACGCCATGGAGGAGGTGCGAGTGGAAGCATCGTGGAACGTGGCACATGGAGAGACATGAGGAGAGACTCCACAAAGGAGCAACGAGGGGAGTTGTTGCATAGGAGGCACGAGGGGAGACGTCGACGGAGGAGGCACGAGGGGAGACGTCGCGGAGGAGGCACGAGGGGAGAAAGCTGTGAAGGAGATGTAAAGGATGACTGACATAAGAACAGGGGTCAAATACCCCCTCACTCCCAAGTGTATTTGGCCTCTGTGTGATCTCACACTGAGCGGCATGAGATCACCCCCCCACCCAACACACACACACACACACACACACACACACACACACTCTTATGTAAATGGGCCTCACTGCTGCCCTGCCCCCGCAATGATGAAAGCTTGGCGAGGAGTGGCACGCCCCCGCAAACGATCCAGCTTCCACGGCCGCAAACCAATTACAGCGACCGAGATAACCTCCTTCCTGTCTTGGGGGGGGGGGGCAGCACCATGCCCACACACACACAGCTCATATATTCCCGTCATTGAGGGGACTCTCCATTCTCTTCTATGGGCATGACCCCAATCCTAATTTTGATAACCTTAACCCCTATCCAAGCTTAACCTTAACCATAAGTAACCAAACATAATACAAGACTTCTGATATTTTTTGTTTTTTGATTGCAGTCACAAATTTTTATAAAAATCGAGGTTTATATACTAGGGACCAGCAAAATGTAACCACAAGCTAAAAAGTAGAGGTGCACTGATCCGATATTCGGATCAGTAATCCAGACCTATTAGACGGATCAGGTACCGACCATATATGACCAATCCACGCCCAAAACTTACTTATTTAGTTTTCAGCAGCCTGTAAAAAGATAGCTCCTATTTCTTATTAAATCGATTTGTACAATCAGTCGCACGACAGTTCTATCCTATTTTGGATGTTTTTTGCAACATCCAAGCAGAATGCTAACAGCATCAGATAAGCGTAAGAACATCAGATAAGATGGTGATGATAAGAATTTTATGATTTTATCAAGTAGCACAGCTATTTGTAGTCTTTGTTAAAAACAAAGTTTTGAGAGGTGGAAGTAGTGTTTACTGAAACATTTCACTAAAGAAAGCGGACATCATCGTGTGAGACAACGCGAGTAATATGAAAACAGCAGTGGATGATTTGAGAGTTGTTAGTTTGGGCTGTTTTGCACACTCACTCCCGCTTGCGATGCACGGGGGGCTGCTATCGCAACAAAGTGTAAGTGACGCTGTAGCCAATGGGAGAAAAAATTGTACGGCATTTTAAGCATTTTAAGCACACTTGATTGGAAGATATTCAGATTGAACTACAAATGATTCAAAAATGCTTAAAACAAGATGTACAAACGAGATGGAACATGACGTTATGTAAGTTTCTAGTAGCCTAATTAAAGATTTTTTGGCATACATTTTTTTCATTTGTATTTACTAGTTTAAAAATATTAATAATATATAAAGCATAACTATATATTATATACATTTAATATATCAAATATTGAAGTAAAAAGAGCTCTTGTATTTCAATCTGTATTGGCAGTTGTGTATTGGAATTGGATCGGAACTGAAAAAATGTGGATGGGCCCACCCCTAGTAAAAAGTAACAAGTTTTTCCATAATGGTACATACAAAGCCACACACACACAGACACTCAGAGAGCTTGGCCTGCTGACACCAAACCCCCGTTTATGCTAAACACTTTATTTACATTTCTCACTGTGACTTATTTACATTCTGCTATAAAAGTCTAAAGTAATGAATGTCATCTCAGAATCTCCAAGCAGTAACTCACTCTGCTGTGCAATCATTTCTTTTTTTTTTTGGTGGGCGAAAACTTTCGAAATGCCAGACATCTGCAGACTCACAGGGTCAGCGGCGGCCTGGCAGCCCCGGTCTGTCACACTCGGGAACCAGGCCTCGCTCTCCCTCCAGAGCCCACCTGCTCAGTGGCCATGAGCGCTAATTTCATGCAGGATGTTATTTAAACATGAGAGGGGAAATCTTCAGAGTGACAGAGAGACATGAAACGCTGTAAGAGATGCTTCACCTCCATCCTCCATCCTCCATGGCCCCTGCACCCCCCGTATACATTCAACTGCCTCATCCTCATGCCTCGAGGGTGTGGATTTTCGATCTGTCCCACTCGTGACTGACAGCAGGGAGGGCCCCCCCACGCCCTGGGTCAGGGTGAGAGTCCTAACATCTATTAGAGCCAGATGGCTCCCTTTGAAGGAGGAGTCAGTGGAAACCCGGCACTAAGAGTAAGTCTGCACATTACTGCCTGTGTACATGACACACATGCATGTATATGATGCGTGTAACAACAGCTATAAACGTGTCAACTTTGCTCCTAGCTTGTCTTGTCCCGGTAAAATGTCGCCTGCGATACCAATTAATCTAAACAACTGTTATTCACATGGACGACGTGTTCACTCACAGTAAACAGGAACACATTAGAGAGGGCCAGAAACACAGCACAACCCTTTAAGATGGCTTCTGTAAGCAGAACAAGTGCATCAGACTGGGGTCACATGCAGTATTAACTCCCCATCCAGCCCGTCTGGGCTCACTGATCTCAAGGAATCTGTAGCAGCCCGGATTAAGCAGAGTCTGTGAAACCACAGGGAGGAAAAGCAGTTCCCAAGCCTGACTGTTCTGGAAAATGCCGATGTAACAATGTAAGGAATTCTGAGAAACACAAGCAGGAAAATCAGGAATTCTGATTTCTGCTGGGACCCCAACTTATAAGCAGCACCAGTTTCCTCCCAATCTCAAGACATGCATCTAGGTAAAATGGCATCAGTAAATTGTATGTAGCATGTTCCCTGCAAAGGACAAGCGCCTGCTTGTGAAGAACAGGCACCTGCTTGTGAAGAACAGGCACCCCTGCTTAGTGTCTGGCACGGCCTGAGACAGTCGCCCCAACGCTGGATGCTGTTGTGATGAAAGCTGACCTACACCCCCCCTCCCCCCAAAGAGCAATGAACAGAACTCACCTGCACAGAAAACAAAATAAAAATCCAAGTTCTGTCAGAGACCGAAAAGCCCCCCCGCCCCCCAAGAAAATAAACTTTAGCAAGTTTTTACACCATGTTCATGCTTGGAACTAGACAGGAGCTGCTCGGATTGCCTAAATCCACATGCAAGTCAGCAAAGATTACAGCCATTGATGAAATGCACGTAATTACAATACACATCCTTAAAATCCTATTAGGACCGAATCAACTCAGACATTTTTAGTGGTCTTTTGTTTTGCTAGAAACAATTTCTTTAAAGGAAGCCATGCATTACAGGAACAACACAGTCAAAACAGTTAGCGAAACGTGCTACTCGAAGACTTTAAGGAAGGATTAATTTTAACTCTGATAGGTTTCATACATTCTGATACGTTTCCCAGCTGTCAGCATATAAGCAAATAAATAGGTGACATTAAATTTAAACAACGACACGCCCCCCCCAAAATGCTCCTTCAGCTGCCCTCCACCTGGCCGGCCCCGGTCCTCTGTGGGCCTTGAGGAAAACTGCACTCTAGAACTGTTCATCAGGCTTCTCCTGGAGCGTGCCCTAACCCCAAGCTCACAGCAAAGCCCCCGCCGATGCCATGACCTTTTTCCCTTACCCCATACTGACAAACAAGCACAATGAGACCCCCGTCTTAGCCGCATGAGTCTTCGGTGGAGCTGCACGCTACAGGCACACGCAGAACAGAAATAAAGGGCCGGCTGCTGGTATCTGAGGCACCCCCACGGCACAGACCCCCACCAATGAAGATGAGACAGCCAAAGCAGCACGGTTGCTGTCTCAGCTTTTGGAATCCGACTCACTGAACCCAAACCGAGATGCATGCATGGTTCGCAACCAGCGGGCTGCCAGCAAACCGCCGTCAGCAGAGAACCCCAGCAGTAGTCCTCGGCACCCCCCCAGGGCGTATTTTTGGTCTAGTCCACCACCTGCCTGGCTGACCCAGGCAATAAAGAGCTGGGAGAGTCGAGAACCACTGGCATAAATGTTCCCTTGTGCTCAATCATCTCAGTAGCTTCATGAAATCACCCTCAGCCATCTTCCAGGTACTGCTCCCCTGCACATCCCCGCTCATCCCCGCTCATCCCCGCTCATCCCCGCTCATCCCCGCTCATCCCCGCTCCCCTGCACATCCCCACTCTTCCCCGCTCATCCCCCCCCATCCCCGCTCTTCCCTGCTTATCCCTGTTCCCCGCTCGTCCCCCCTCATCCCCGCTCCCCGCTCTTC
>JAODKC010000039.1:12613343-12656141 GCA_026777985.1 Mormyrops attenuatus | reverse complement strand
AAATCCCCACTGCTGTGCCAGACATTAACAGGGGCAAAGGGCAACGATGCCCCAAGAATTCACAGAATGCCCCTAAAAACCATGATCGAGGGGCAAACATTGCACCCAAGATATCAAGAAAACATATACATACTATATTTACCAGTTTAGGATAATATCCTAATCCTCCATTAAGCCATCATTTTATTTGTATTCATTTAATTTCATTTCCATTTCCATCTCTAAAACACAAGCACACAAACATATGTACATAACGTAACACGCAACTTTAACTACATACTACTGTGTAACACCATTATAACACCTGGCAGAGGCCAATATATTTTGATAAATGCGTTTATCCAAAAAAAAAAAAACGATCTCTGCTAGGGGCATGGCTTCGGATCATCTGCTTACCCGTGGCTTCACCACCTGCCCGTCAATAACGTTCACAGTCACCTAAGGCTGGGCAGTGACTCGAACTTTCATGGTATATTCATATATATTCAAAACAAGATACGCGTATAGGATGACACAATACCGTTTATATGGATATACCTTTTATTATGTGTTAAAACCAACAGTAGTCCTTCCTGGTTGTAAACAACACACAAGCTTTGGTCGTGACGCTGCGCAGACTCCCGGAATTCACAGGCAAAACCAACCCGTGTTTCGCGGGTAGTTGACGGAGGCGAAGAAAAATTGGTACTTATTTCATTTCATCTTAAAATATTGCCGAACGGCTCACAGGTTAAAAATATCGCAATTTGCTATGTTTGTTTTGTTTTGTTGAAGGCACTGGTTGCGTTCACAGCTGTGAATCGCTGCCTTTTATTTTCCAAATAAAAGAGGATGTTTAAAAAAAAGACTGTAAACTATTTTCATTTGAAAGACTGATGAAGTTTTCACTTTATCTGTAAACTAATGCATTATACATATAGCCGAAGGTTATTAGGAGCTAAATAAAAGCCTAAATGGTTAGAACTGTCTCCTGCTTTCTCTCCCATACAGGTGGTATTCTGTACACATACAGATGACTGCACACTTCTCTTTGGAACGGCAACATTATGTTTATTATTTACTCATGTTGGCACAAGGGGGTCATTACTGTATGAATTTTAATCTGGGCTCATTTCACATTAAAACAAACTTTATGCATAAATTACTATTTTTAAAACTGCCCAGAATTTCATAAATGCCCCCATTGTAAAGACAGTGGGGGAAAAATTTGCCCCCCAAATAGTTTTTAAATTCCCTACACTGCCCCACGCGGCTGATGTCCCTCACTGGCTGGGATAACCATCCCTTTAACAATTTACCACTGAGTTTATAATCGATGATGGATCACTGCGGTGGCACCCTTCACACAGAACCAGCCTTAAAGCATACAAACTCCCCCTCCCTACAGTCTCTTTTCACCCACAGCTAACTATGTGCTAACACTGCATCCTGGAGAAACCTCGTTAGCACCAATGACAGGGGCTTCCTCTGACGAGCACACCTCATTACCGTGCCCCATGGTCCGAGCATGCCGACCGAAAGGAAAAAGAGGGAAGAGAACAGACTACAGCTTATGTTCTGAAGGAAAACTGACTAGACAGGGATTAGAAAAGGATAAACGGGATAAAACGGGTGAGAGCGTGAGGCCCATGGGCGCGCCTAAAGAGACGAGCCATTTCAAAGCAGGCGTCCCGGACGTGGAAGCCAGACAAAGCGGCCGCTCGCCGACGACGGGCCCTGCGGAAAACAGACCTTCACTTTCACTCTCTCTCTCTTTCTATAAACCAACACCCCTCTCCAAAGAGAACAAAATGGCAAAGAAAACAACTATTTAAATAACTGGGCTTTCAGATAAACACGGGAAAAGAATAATACAACTGAATATTGTTAAAAAGCTCATTTTTAAAACAAAAAAAAGACATTTAACTGGGGAGGATACTGTCAATTATATTGACTGGAATAACCATGTACAAAACTGAACACACTATCAACCACCAATCCTTTCCAAAGAATTAACAAGGTTCTTTTTCCGATACAAATCTATAAATGAAATAACATGCACACAGACAGACGCGCGCGCACACACACACACACACACACACACACTTTGCAGGAATTTTAATTATTCACGGACAATTTTAGATTTTGGCCAAAGGTTTCTCCCATCAGATACTCTGGACAAAGACGGAATACTAATCGGGGATTCTTACGAGGAGCTGCGCGAGTTCTGCGATTGCCCGACACGCGTTAGGGATATAGTATTCTTCTAGGTTACCCAGGTACTGGGAGACCACAAAAAAGAAGCAAGAAGTATTACCCGTCAGAGGCTCTATCAATAAACACGTCTGCCCATTCATTCCACTGTTGGCAGTGAAACAAACTGGGAATACTGGGGTAAACCATAGATTAACTGGAATCCAGGACTGATATCTAAAATCCATCAGGAAAAACATTTATGCAGATCCATCACTCTGGGCCCGCTGGCATACGCAGGAAGACAAATGGTCTGCATGTACCCTGTGCTGAGGATATGGCTGGTTGTCGTGGGTTCGAATCCAGCCTCTCTTGGCCGTTGAGAGACACCAAGCTCTGCCCTTCAGAAAGGACAAATGTATACACAGGCTTAAGCCAGCAGTATCAAACTTCAAACTTCACCTGCCTACAGGTGTCATAAGAGGCAGGATTCTTCACCCACAGGTCCTGATGGGCTGTAACATGAAAGCAGACATGTCTGAAACACTCCAGGGGAATGTATCATACATACTCCATAATAAGATGCACCACGCAGGAAACACTGTGAACAGGAAGCCCTGTTTTGGACTGGCAAGCTTCTCTCAGGACTCTCTTTTAACGTAAGTCTTTTCAATATTTATAGCTTAATAATAATAATAATGCATAACATTCTACATCTGATCACATGATACATTATTTATATCAAACGACCATGTACAAGACGCAGCGGACCTTCCGAGAAACCACGTGAGCATGCAGCATGCTGGGCATGGTGTCCGTCAGTGGAGATCCCCCGGAAGTCCCCGGATCAGGGGCATAGGTTTGGTTTCAATATTGGAAGGGACCAAATCAGCCGCGAACCCCGCCCCCTTAAACGCACACAGCTTCCACGTTATTGGTAGGGACATACACTAATCTATGCCCTTGTCCCGCTTTACATCCTCGATGGTTTTTTTTTTTTTTTTTTTACTTTAAATCGACAGAACGCTATTTCGATTCGGGCCGGCGCTCGATAAAAAGGATCGTCCCGCAGCGCATATCTCTGCTGTAGGTGCTAAGCATGTAAACAGCCTGCCTTCGCCATGCTCGCCGGCCCAGGAGTCCAAGATAAGGCTCACCCCCTCCGCTTCAACAGGTTTTCGCAACCATGACACGTAAGCCCACGGAGGAAATCCCGGACCAGACAAAGTGAAAATGCCTAAGAAGAGTGGCGAAATGAAAATACTGTAACGTGATGCACATTGGTTAAAAAAAAAAAAAAAAAAAGAGTAAAGAATCTCTTTTTAGTCTGATGTGACACGGTACCGTTCCGAACCCCTTTAATGTGCATCTGAACTTTAGTTTAACTGACCAAGGCGCGGTCTACACAGCACAAGAAGGTCGGCATACAACGCGTGTCGCACTACAATCCTCAAGATTGCGATTTTATTCATTCATTTTGTTCAGCCCTCCAGCCACCAAGTCAAATCAAACACTGCCCTCTTCGTTTCCGACAAAATCACAGATGAGATTATTGTGGTCTGGGAGGTTATAGCCCTGTGTCCAATCCAAAACGCACGTAAATGCAAACACATATACACACGCGCGCGCGTGTGTGTGTGTGTAGAAGTGGCACTAGAACACGACACAGTATGCATAACCATTTGCTTCGGTATATTCCCTACCTTACAATCTCACACAGGCAGCTCGCTGCATGTGTAAATAACGCTTCCGCAAACCAGCGAGATATCTGCCATAGTTATTTCTCCAACTGTTGCTTGCATACCGCGATGATAAATGCATTAAAATCTCTGAACACATACGCTGCAACCCGCTACGTTCATGCAGTACACTTCGTACTCCCGTTCGCAGTAACGAAGCGCTTTCCCTTATTATCCGTAAAACTACTTTGGAAACTGCAATGTCACCTCTGTCGGTGCGTAAAAAAAAATGAAAGCAAATAAATGTTAGATTTGTGGAGCCGGTGCTTTGCCATCTTCATGCACGCAGCTGCGTTTCGTTCCTATAACACTGGCCGCCGGCATCCTGAGCTACAAGTGAGGTCTCCCCCATGAATAAAAAGCACCTCCTCGGGGCATTTAAATGGCCAAAAAGCGCCCGACTCTACGCCGAAGCATGTCCAGCAACCGTGCCGCACGGTAAACTGGATTGGTGAGTGACCGCAAAGGGTGCCCCAGTAGCGGGGTGCTGCACGGACAGTAACGAGCCAGAGCCCTAAGACACAAGGACACGGTAACGGGACTCGGGCTGCTGCATCCCGGGGAATCCCGTTTCTCAAATCGGTTAAGTACCGCAAGCGCTTTGATACACTTCTCTTGAAATTTACATTGGGGGGGGCTGTGTTAACCTTAAGTTAAAACAATAATGATGATGACATAAATCCAGCTGTGAGACTGGAACAGATGTTTCATGTTTACGTCTATGTTAATCTTCTGCTGCTTGCGGACTATCTGCAACACTAGTTAACCATCCTGGACATCTGTTTCTCTGAGTCAAACATGGGAAAACGTGCAGGGGCCGCAATCGCCGCAGTGGTTTCAACAGGCAAGCGTTCGGGTTTGTTTCACTTGCCAAATAACTCGGTCTGCTCCCTTCTGTCATCGCTCTTACGACAAGCGGTCACTTGTTAACTCCGTTTACCTAGAAGCGCAGCCCTCCGCCAGGATGAGTCTGTTTCCCCATCCCGCTAGCGCGCATCCCTCCAGTCACGCACCGATCCCTCCTCGCATTTCTGCGGATGGCACACCGCCGATGTGTCGCTATTCTCCATTTGCACTTTCTTAGGGGTCTTTTCTGTCACTTTACGACCTACCTTTAAGAAGAATAGCTGCCGAAACCAGGAAGAAAGAAAGAGTTGTGGCGAGACATCGACTCCCCGCGTTCGCCATGTTGAACACCTGCCTTAATGTGGCGGCGCTGCTGGTTCACCTAGCGCTGAGCATGGGCTAATGAGATGCGCGGGGGGGGGGAGGGAGCTACCGTGGATTCGGGAGCAAGGGATACAGGAGGCAGGCAAACGACGGGATAATGAGATGAGGTGTGGGAGGGAACGCCAGGGGATAATAGGATGCAAAAATTTGAGGCAGGACGTTGGCGTAATAAGCTGCAAGGGGGCGTCCCAGTCGAATACGAGAGCAGAAGGCACGGAAGTTATAGGACAATATAATAAAAAGGGGGAGGGACGCGAGGGGGGAGGGCAGTGGAACATGCAACGCAAAGGCAGGAAACGACGGGCTAATTAGATGCAAAAGGAGGGGAGAAATAAGGGAATAGTTAAATGAAAAATAGGAAGGAAGGCGATGGGGGTAAGTATATGCAAAAAAGGGGTGGGATAATGCAAAGATAATCGGGCAGGTACTATGTGTTTCGCGAACAGGCTTTAGATGTTTCTGTTTCTACTTGTCTGTCCGGAAACACTTTGCCTATGTTTTGTAACAAAGTGTTTGATTAGCGCGGATGTATATTCATTACGAATAAACGAGTCTTTCATGGTGTTTTTACATCGGTGTAGCGAAACTTAATTTGTTTTACTTGTTGCAATTGAATTGTGTCAAAAGTAACTGACAATACAGAATCAATACGTTAAATTACTTCCTTTCGCATAATATACAGTTACTGAATATACTGTATGTTTATGCGAAAATAATTGAGCAGCTTTAGTTGGGGAAAAAATCAAGCCTTTACAGGGAAAGGTAAATAGCGCCACCGCTATGTATCGGTTCTGTGTTGGCGAAGACTGGAAGGTTTTGCAATTACTGTACATTGCAATGTTAGGATTACCCATTACAGTGTTAAGATTAACAAGCGTTCAGAATGCACCACAAATTATTTTTTTTTAATTATATTTAGGTAGGCCTATACATTGCTTCATACAGTTTTCGTTGTCTTTATCGTAAAGTGATTTTCGCAACCATCTGAGTATCAATATGAGTAACAGATTGCAGCCAGCACATTAAGTATTTACATTGATTCATCACAGCACTTCAACAAGTATAGGATATCGACTCCTTACAGGAAACTTCCAGACAAGCCATATGCGCGTTTTACTGCGTCAGTAGAATTCAAATTGAATATTTATCCGTCCTTCAACTATATATATATATATATATATATATATATATCCTGGTCAGGGTTTCACTGGAGGAAAGAATACAAAATTTATAAATGTATATAACAGTATTACACGTTCTGTTTTCAATAATATTTTAATCGGATTTGCATGTCTCTGACAGAAGAGGCTTTTAATTTTCCCTTTTTAGTGTTGTTTGTATGCCTAATGTTTGAGTCTGACGCGTCTAAACAATAAAATGATCAATTTTTAGTCCATAATATAACTTGATATTGCCTCCCTGAACACTAGCCTTCAGAGACATCTATATTTAAAGAAAAATACGGGCTTTTTTCTTCCAGCTGCTGGAGGTTTGGCTCTGTTTTTACACTGTAATTTATTTATCACAGTGACAGAAAAATTGATGATGGAGAGTCAATATTGTTTTTTTTGTCTGTACCCTAAATATATTTACATGTGAAAATGGTTGAGGAAAGACATAGTACATTAACTGATTTCAAATCTGAACCACAACTTTGATAGTGACGACGCGGTAAGAAATATACGTTTTATATGCCCAGAATATGACACTTGATGATGTTTGTGAGAAACCGAGAACTATACATTAATAAATGATTTCTAAACTGTTTCATGTAGCATAAACCAATGGAGTGCTGTACAGGTTTTGCATTTATTAGTGAATTATAATCATAGTTTTAATTATTTATTTTGCTTTGATGATATTTTAGACATGTAAATGAGGAATTATATTTAAATTTTGTCCATAATTGGTATGAGTATCAATCAATCATTCACATGGGATTAGGGGCTGGTATATCTCGGGGGGTTTAATCTTATTAGTGTGTTTTTAACCCTCTATATTAAAGTGGCAAAATTAGAATTAGGCTTAAAGACAGTTTCTTGCTTTTAAAAATGTTTATATGTTCTAACTGTTTCCTTATCCCTAAATATACTTGTTGCAATGAGGTGGTGATGCTTTCAACAAATTAAAGATGTTTGGAAAAAGGATTAGCACTTTACTGGGACTGGAGCAGAGGTGGGGACTCGTCCATGACTCATGACTTGACTCTGAGTTAAGTCACAAAGTTGATGAAAAGACTGCAAAACTGATGGAAAGACTTTGACTGAACATGGACAATTTCAAGGTATATTAATTCTCTGCTATCTGCATTTTCAGTTGGCTGAATGCAAGGTCTCTTGAGTTTGTTGTGGAGATGCATCACTCGATCCATATACACAGATGTAAAAACTGTATGAGTACAACTGTGAGTGAACACTCTCTTTTCAACCTCTCTCTGCCTGTAAAGAACCTAACCTATGATTTACTGAGGTTGGTTTTTGTTGCAATAAGTTTTAATCACTAAAGGTAAAAAAAAAACCGACATAGGTAGGGACTCGAGTTATATGGCTCACAACTCGACTTGGACTCCAGTCACAAATTTTATGACTTGTAACTTGACAGCAAAAATGATGGAAAGACTTGGAGTCATCAGGAACTTGAGGGAAAATGACTCGAGACTTGACTCAGACTGCAATGTTTTGACTCAAGACTTGACTCTGACTCACCAAGAAATAATTTGTTCCCATCCATGGATTGGGGATTTTTTTTTCCCAAGAAGAAGCCGTTTAAAAATGCTGGGTTTCTACTGTGAACGAAAGCCACCATGTGACCCCTCACCTCACAGGTGGCAGTGATGTCCAGTTTAATTTGACACCTATATCTGAAAATCCATAACTTGACAGTTAACCTCTCTGTAGAATACTTGATGTATGTCTCCAAGGAGAACACTGGCGACACTTTTCTGAACTCAAACAACAAACATCAAGGGGGGGGGGTGGAGGGGGGGGACAGGCATTCTTCTTATTTTCCCAGGGAAATGTCTTCATTTTTACTGTTTTCCAGAATAACATCATTCCCATAGTCATATTTCATACTATTCACTTTTACATCAAGATGTAATAATACTTAAACACGCACACACTCCAAGTTCTAAATAATGACCCATCATTTAGTACTCAGCCACCCTACACAGTCAGATAAACGAGAGCGGCTCCACTTTGACCGCCTACGGTCACCCACGACCGTGGCGCCGTGGTGTTAAAAGGTAAACGGGAGAGCTTCATGGAAACGCGAATTAACAGAGCATGTGTCATCGCGGCAGCATCCGTGTGTCAGCAGTTAGAAAACTAATGACCTGGAGGAGGCATCAGCAACCGGAAAGCTGAATAAATATCCCCGATGAAACGTCTGCGCTCCAGCCGAACATGCCTGTCGTGTTTACTGACGACTTAAGCAAACGTGTGTAATGATGGGACACCACGTGTTAGCCTTGTTTGTTTTACCTCCTCCCTGCTGATTTATGTACCTAGTGTCGACGACACCTGCAGCCCTCCCCCCTTAGGTTTATATGTGAACTGATTTATGGCAGGATCTGTAGGATTATACGATATTTAGATCCACAGATTCATAGTCCAGAAACGTGCAGTCAGGTCAAGAGATGTCTCTAAATTGTCCACAGTGTGTGAATGTATGTCCTATGAAGGACCAGCATCCCGTCCAGGGTGTCCCTAGCTAGTGCCTTGTGTCACCTGGGACAGGCTCCAGTCTCCTCACGATCCTGTACAGGCAGTTGGATGGAGGAAATATCAGAATCATTCAAATTCAGATACTTAATTCATATGTAAAAAGAGCACTTGGCGATTTTTCAGAACTGAAGGCAGCTACTCTACCACATAATACACGCTGTTATATGCAGGCCTCTATCTAAGGCCATTCAGGGCAGATTTACTGGTACTTTCTTGTCAAATGTGACACATCTGCCATAATTCTGGCCTGAATCTTAGCCAGCTTTCAGTAGACTTTTAATATAAAACTGTACATGAAAAGGCCAAAAAGTATGGCTGAAAAAAGTAATTCTCCACCTCATTTAACACGCACACACTCACACAGACACGATACGTAAGTGTGCTGAAACATTTAAGCAAGAAAAAGCATGTTGTTCCTTTTCGTGCTCTAATATCATGAATCCCTCCCATAATGGCTTCACCCCACAGGGACTCTGCTCCCACGGCCTTTTAACGAAACAAGGAAACAAATAGAGTGGAAAAACGAGCGGCTGCACAGAATTCTTCCTGCGTTGGTGGCCCTGACAGGAGCGAAGGTGCGGAGGAGGAGATGGACTCGGACCCGGAACGTCGACCTCGGCTGAGTCAACACAGGCGCGTTTGGTGCAGCGCCAACGGCCGTTACGGGGGCTGTTTGGCCCACAGGCTGTCAGCGAAATGTAGGCAACCGCTGCCATGGCGCTGGACGTGACGACCGGCCCCCGCCGCCAGCAAACAGCAGCTAACACGTACGACCCCCTCATTAACAACCTCTTTCTTGTTAGGCTCGAGATGCAACGGTACGTCACCCCCGTTTGGGTCAATGCCCGCTTGCTGGAAGTACAGATTCCCCGACAGAGGGGAACAGATGCTACTTCTGTCCAAAATATCACAGATTTAAAAAAAAAAAAAGTAAAAAAAAAAATTCAGCAATTTCTGCACTCTAGCTTAGGGGAAGCGAGCTGATCTACTCGCAGGTGTGTGTTTGCGAGCCCGTCGTCTTATGAGGGGCGGACCGTGCCGGCTGTCCATGGGCGGCATCCTTCCCATAAGGCCGCTCCACTGGGATTCGGCTCAGGTAATCGCGGCTGTCCGGCTGGCCCTTTGATCACACACCTCTTTAGAAATTCCGTTTGTAAATTGGCCATCCATCTGATGTATGGGTTCCTCCGGTTCTTTGATAAAATGGTGCCCCGTGTGCCGCGGCTGGTGTGGTCCGCTGTCTGTATAATGAATTGTCTGTTAAGGTTGCCTTTCATGTGGCCATGGAGGCGCTGGCGTGACTGTGTGGCCGCACGAGCGGCATCCATGCCTTGCCGACTTCCGACCTGCCTGTGGTCCAGGTTCTGCTTGCTACTCTAGCAAAACATATCCTTTCCATCGGCATTCGGTTCTCACACAGATGACGGTGCCCGCAGATCATTTACATGCATATAAAAAGGTTTATTTTGTGGGAGGGGTGTTAGAATTATTTATACTGACACCATTTTATTGATTTCTCAGACCCCTGCCCAGCTGACAATCCAGGCTGAGAGATGAGCCCGAGAAGGAAGCAGCGAGCCTGTACAGTGAGCCTGTACAGTGACCCTGCACAGTGAGCCTGTACAGTGAGCGGACGGCAGTGCTTGGGCTGAGGATATCTACAAGCCCATTCTGCCAAGCAGCCGAGCAACAGCACTGCAGACACCACATGGTGTCTCGTTCAAAGCTGGGCCAGATTTTGTTTCCACTTCTTTTTCATTTTCGACCTGTTGTCTGATCGTCTACCTCCGTTCCAAAAGCGTTGATTTTCTCTCCTGCCATAGATGTGACTCCCCGGGGACATGAATGGGACAGATTTCGGTCACCTACCAAAAGGCTTTCATTGGTCCCCCCCCCCCCCCCCCCACCTTATCTAAATGACCACAGCTAAAAATTAATTAATTGTTCTGAGGTTTCAAATAAAAGTGCTAAAAAGGGATAGTGATCAAAGTAAAAACAGTGCTCAGCTAAGGTAGGGAGGGAATGAACAATTAACAAATACTCTATGAAGAAGATGAACTTCAATCCAATTCAACCACTGTGGCAACACAAATGTATAAACGGGAGCAGCTCCAGCATGTAATTGCATTTACTTTACAATATAAGCAAACTTGATGTATTCCCCAGTTTCTGTCGCTGTTGGAGCTAAGACGTAAATTTCTGCGCTGATCCAGGTATCTCCTCGCTTTCAGACTTAATTATGCAAATATGATGTGAAGGTTCGATGGGTGAATGATCTGGTTTCCCCATGACGAAGAGGGGTTGGGCTACCGTCTGCCCCCAGAAAAGGTCACCTGAGAGATGCAGCCTAACTCTCATTCCTTATTGCAGGTTGCAGTCCTAACTTCAATGACAAAGTTATTGGGAAAACCAATAAAGTCGGCCCTTAAAACACAAGGAGAACCACCAATCTGAATCACTCTTCTTGACTGGACAATTCTCCTGCCAGCATTCGTGGACTGACATGTTTATGGTTGATGAGCTCTGTAGTGTGGTCAGTGTCTGGCTACGTTATTTCAAGGGTTAAAGAGCACAATGGGAATGGCTAGGTCCTACAAAGCCGCTTATCATCAAAGGTGTTTGTGAGAAGAGGGCAAAGCCCTTTATCCTACACTCTTCTTTAGAAGGAAAGGGCAGAGTACAGGTCATAGGCTCAGTTTTTTCTATTTTCATGCAAATTAATAACTTCTCAGGAATGCACTTTGCTCAAAAGGAATTATTTACCAATTATTTACCACACAAACATCAAGCATTGATGTTGAGCTAATAGTTACCATATGTGACTGCTTTTGCACTGGTAAATATTTATGCATTATGAGGATACTGTATATGCAGAAATATTTATTTCTATTTTTTTTGCCAGGTTTTTAATCATATGTACCTCTGGAGGGTCAAACTCTTAAATCTGTGGTTTCATTAGCACTGGGGGCTCAGTGAATGCAAACCAGCGTTTTATTTTTCAGACTCTTTGGAAGGAGAAAGATTTCTCCTCCCCCTTTACCTGTCAGATTGTTAGTCCTACCCCTCCTGATTTGTAAAATCAAGATGTAAAACCGTCACACTGTCATCAGGGACTGTGCACTTTGGTTTTGATTGACTGTATTTGATCACAAGGGACCTTGATGCCCTCGTAATCAGAGGTTTAACCCCTCGTCACAGTGGGCTCAGGGTTCATCTCCGCAACCTACATTTCCAGGGCTTCTGCCTTCCCATCACCTAACCCCCCCCCCCCACACACACCAATACCCGACCTGACTTTTAGCCCAAATCCTGATGCCAGGACCAGTCAATTTAGTCTTGTTTTATCTAGTCTTTTCTCACAGGGGGTGAAAAGAACAACCTGTTTCCCTTAATAGAATATTTCAGTTCTATATCGATTTGCTTCAGTGTCTTGAGTTAGATAATATTTGAATTACATTAAACAGTGTGTATTTAGTACAGTGTGCCAGTTATTGTTTAGCTTTCATATTAATATTTGACTATACTTGATATTCATAAATCCCCAAGAACTCACAGCACAGTGCATGTTTTTAAAAATTAAAATCTTTTATGCTCCTTGGATTATAGCCGTGAGCAGAAGGAATCCCTACTTAAAAATAGCTGCAAACAAAGACCACATTTTATTTAGAGTATCTTGCCGGGATATGCATTTTTTAAGCGCCCACATTAGTCATTAGCCAATTTCCGCTCTCTGAATCATGAATTGGTATACACCATTTATTCTTATTTATTTTTTCCTGCGGTTTCTAGTTTGCATTTAAAAAATGCAGCGAGCACGATGTAGCAAGCACGCTGGTCGCTGCGCACTTCCATTACGCCTCTTGCCGAAGGCTGAACGTTTCCGATTCAGGCACGAAAGAAAAGATTAAACTATTTTCAGACTTGGGTGCGGAAGGCGGCGCCAGATGAGCTTTCCTGCCCCGGCACCACCACCCTCTTCAGATGAGATTAGCATCTGAATGTGTCACGCTGGATATATGGGACGAGCACATGAATGCCCCTTAATGGAATTAAGTTGCCCACTTCAGAATCTCTCACAGTGGGTTTTGAAGTCATAATTTAGGCAGTGAACAGTTCCAAGCTTGCTTTACCTTAGGAGGGTATCTAGTGATTTATGTATATATATATATTTTATTTACCTGACCAAATTGGCGAAAGCAACATAGAAGCAAGGATCAGAGAGCAGGGTTGGCCTGCATCCCTGGAGCAAATGGGGTTAAAGGTGATATGATGACTCCGCCAGCTATGAGATTTGAACCGACATTTTGGACAGGGGTACAGATCTAGCCCATTGAACTACACTTATCAATCACATAAATCACTGACCCAATAGTAAACCGTATTGCTCCCGTGCTGTTTTCCTGAGGGAGGCATGTGCCTCCGCTCTCTGCTGACCGTCCCTGCGCTTGGGAGATGGGGTGCTGCAAGTTGTTACCTCACAGAGTGATGCAGCTCATGCTAGTCGGCATGGCGATATTCTTACCAGCTGCGTGTTCCTATAAGATAACAGTCACACCTCAGTAGATTTCAACAAAGCCTAATTAGGTTTAGTTTCGAATAAACCTTGTCCAAATTTGTGATTAAGTGCAGTAATACACCTAAGAGGATCTGTGATATATTCCCTTGATGGAGATATGTTTACACTGGTAATAAGGTCATTTATAATCATGGTGTGCGACACACCTCGCAGTTAAAAACATGTTTACATGCGGATTAAATGTGTTGGTTTTTTCCCTTCGTTCTTTGCCTCTTCCTGGGGAAAGAGGCGCTTGTAGTGGACAGGCGAGGCCCTCAGCTACGGCTGCTCTACTCCGAGCGTTATTTTATTAATGTTTGCTTTTAATTAATGGTAATCCAGTGTGAAATTCCTGACGCAAACAGGCCGCAGACGTTTACTCTCCGTCGTCCAGCATGCCTTACGGGCTCGTTCGGAGAATGAGCCAGCTGTCTCCAGATGGAGCTACACCCGCCACCCCCCGCACGCGCTTCTGATACGCCAAACATGGGCAGGCGGCTGTTTGGGGAGACGGGAAACTTGTGAAAATATTCCCAAATAGAGGGGGCTGGTGTGACGGGACGTAACGGCACCCTGAGGAAACATAATTCCTAATCGAGAAGGGGAGCACATTTGTGTAGGAATCTAATTGTCCATCCATCCATAACCGCTTCTCCGGAAGTGTTCCAGTGAGCCTTGAACATATCCCAGGAAGTCCAGGGCATGATGCAGGAGAAATGTCCTGGACAGGATACCAGTCCAGCACCCACACAATCTCTACACAGCCCTTAGTCCATGATGTTTTCAGACCTTGAGAAGAACTGCAGATAAGGAGACATGCAAAAACACCCCACACTGAGATGGGAGTGGGATTCAAACCCCCAACTCTGGGTGTATGAGGTGATACTACCACACAATGTGCCACTCTGTCAACCTTCATCTTATTGTAAAAATGGAAAAAATTATAACCAAATAAACTGCAGTCTCACACTGGATAAATAAAATCTTCCTTGTAGATCTCTGGATGAAAATGAGAGTTGTGACAGTATTTTTTCTCCTTCACAGTCGTGTGGTGTGCAGACAGGTCCCCTACCTGGGGCTGCCACAGAGATCCGGTTTCTGATTGGCTGTACCAGCTAAAACAGGTCCCCTACCCGGGGCTGCCACAGAGATCTGGTTTCTGATTGGCTGTGCCAGCTATAGATTTGCTTTTTCATATAATGCGAGTGAAAACATGAGAGAATAAACAACAGAAATGTACATCGCTGAGGCCGCCTCATCTACAAGAAAAGGGGGGAAAACACACACACACAGACACACAGGTTTGTGAATACAAGCAGAATACAACACTTTTGGCATTTTTACTTTTTTGATTGCATTCAGAAATCTTAGTGGGGACCTGAGAAATGGTCCCCACAACATCAAAAAAACAAGTTTTTATTATATTGTGGAGGACATTTGGTCCCCCACAATTTAATATAAACATAATCCACACACACACACGCATGCTAATGAGCTGTCTTCAGGATGGGTTGGGCTTCCTTTTCGGAATCCCTTAAATGGCTTTCATCCGAGGGCGCGGCGCGGGCTCTGTTTACGCGACGTCAGAGTCTCCGGATCATGGCAACTGTGTAACCCCCTCCCTCAGCCTGTGCCCCCCCCCTCCATCCCGTGTTATTTTAATTGCCTGTGCTTTTGCACTCCCCAAACACGCCCGAGGGCACCTGTCAGTTCAGTATAATCCCTCCTCCGGTCTCAGCTCCCACATTCCGGCAGCAGAAACCTTTCGAAAAAGATTTAAGTGGAAAAAACCCTGGAATTATTTACCCATATGGGCAAAGAATTTGAAAATAAAGTTTTTTTTCTCTCCCTGGTGATTTCTTAAATGCCCTGAACGACAGACTGTTTCCATACCCAGAAGCTTTGGTTCTTTGCTTCTCTTCAATGACCAATTAATCCTTACCTGTGCACTCATACATCATGACAGGCTTGAATTCTCCGTGAAATGTGAGCTACTGATGGATGATGGGATTTCATCGTTTTATTCATCTTATAAGGATAAGCGATGGGAAGATAGATTGATGGATATATGGATGCTCAGCTTATTGATAATTACAATCACTCTTCATTTAGCGACGACCTGGGTAAGCAACCATTCACACAACGGTAATAAAAAAATCATTTTCCGACCAATGCACTCATTTACAACCAAATTTCATACGCCCAATATCAACGAGAAAGAACATTGAAGTAAAATGCACAAAATGTTGTTAAAAACGTCCACTTCATGAAGGATAAAATACATTGAGTATGGAAGGCTGAAGAAAATTCGTAAGTACAGTCATAGTCACACCTAGGCTACCGTGATTTTCATTTAGCAATCATTTCACTTTACGCCCTGGTCGTTGAAACAGAACTTGGTTGCAAAACAAGTGGTTGTACTAATATACAAACTGAAATACAAAGTGTAATAAAATGTGTATAGCTTCTGTAACTATATTTAAAACAGAAATATTGATTAAAATGATACTATTGAGAGATCGGAGAGATCCTGCAATGGTGGGGTTGATATGTATGGTTTCTTTGTGGTGGCATTGTGACAAAATCCAGATGCAGTAGCATATTTGCTGAATAAATTAGCCTTTATCTCTCTCCTGCAATCACATATAGCTTGCAGCCATTAATCAGCGTGACCCTGCACACAGTGGCCTGGTCGGGCCTGACCAGCGGTTGCCTTGGAAAGGAGAGTGGTGCGGACAGGACCTCCAGCACTGGAGTCAGAACAGATTTGCTCATTTAACAGACTGGCCTCATTTACGCCAACCCGACGCAGAGGGACGTTGGGAATGTCATGCCTGCTCGCGGGCTCTGTGGCCTAGAGCTGCTGGATGTAGCGATCGGGTCTCTGGGACATGCTGGCGGGTCACTGCAGAGCCTTTGGCCAAAGTGGGCAGTGTGGCAGAGGCAACCATCATTATTCTGGTATTTTAGCAAAGAGTACCCTGGGAAATGAAGTACCATAGAGTCACACCGCACAGTGCTGTAAAATATGACCCAAAAGTCAGTGCCATACAGTGAAATATAAAGTGCAATTCAAAAGTACCACATTCATAGCATAATCTCAGCAGGCACTGTATAGTTCATTGCAGCACACGGTGCAATGAAAATAAAGTGCATCAGTTGCTCACTGTACAGTGAAGAGAAGCAGTATTATCAGCATACAGCAGTGACACTGAGATAATTAACCGAGGCCGCATGCAGCGGACGTGCTGTTCATTAGAAGGGAATGTTTAAATAGCTCTTTTTGGGATGACTATTGATTGTTTTCCTGGAAGAACCATCTCCACTGGCTTTACTAATGTAATGAAATACATAATCCTCACTGGTTTAAATTAAACCTAGCCCAAAGTTATTCCAAGTGCAATAAACAGATGCTCAGAGCATTGTATAAATCGCTAGTGGATCAAGAGAAACACATTTAAACGACAGCATTAAGGAGATAATCCTCTTCAGAACCTGATGATGGATAGTGGCATTCCCGAAAGAGGACTTTAACCAAGACACCAATTAAGCGGTGGAAAGGGGAGTCATACCTCGAGTCCAGTTCACTGAGAGCAGATTATTGATTAAAGATGCGCTGCTATCAGAGCCGCCACAGGCAGGTATAACTGATAGGCTTCAAGGAGCCAACATGGCCTGTGTTTCAGGCTTGTGACAGACGACTCAGGGATGGTGAGAGAAAACGGAGGGCAGAGTATCTCAGAGTACATCGGAGAGGTAGATTCCAGCTAAGCTCACCTATGTGGTATCCATTCTCTGACAGTGAAATGTAACTTATTATACCAGAAAATGCTCCCTTAGAGCCTTCTCGGAACTGAAAACAGAGTGGAAACAGGATATTGTTTAGACGATCAGCACAGTCATAATGCATTACTTAATAGTGACGCGTGGGATGGTAAAGTGGAAAGATTATGTAATATCAGTCAGTCTAATTTCATTCATACAGTGTGTTTCCATGGGCAATTTTCCTAACTGGAATTTAGAAGCAGGAAATACTTTTATTTTCCAAATTACAGGAAGCACCCCTTTGGAGTGACAGAACAGAGAGAAGCTTCTGGAAAACCAGGAGCATAAATGCTCACCGATCACAAATCAGAGCTCACAAATAACATGGTGAGTTATGAGCATGTCATTCGGCTCATAAAAAAGGGACAGAGATCGGGGTTGGGCGATCTGATTGCTGAAAAGGGAGATGATGCCCATTTTCGGGATCAGATTACTGGAAATTGTTGCAAGCCAGATATGTGGGTGTTGTTGGCAGAGTAACTCTCCCAGGATCAGATGACCCTAAGAAGGGGCAGGGAATGGGCACAGAGAATGGTTAATTGTTTTCTTCTTTAATAACTTAAATGAGGGGCAGCATGGTGGGTAGCCAACTCCAGGGTTGAGGGTTTGAATCCTGCTGTCTGTGCGAAGTTTGTCCAGATTCACTCCCTGAACTGAAGTTTCTTCTTGCAGTCAAACTGCTGTCTATAAATTGCTCCTAGTTTGTGCGAGTGCCTTGCAGCATGCCCTGTCTCATGCCCTGCGCTTCTTGGGAGAGGCTCCAGATTCTCTGGGACCCTGAACAGAACAGGCGGTAGTAGTAGGATGGATGAAGATTGTACCTAAGTGCAATGTGGAGTAACCCAGCTAATCACAGCCACAGCAACATGATTAAAAAGGAAAATAAAACTGGGGCAAAGAAGACTGAAGACCATTCAGGAAGCTGGGATGGTCGTGACCAATAATGCTAACAGTGGGCTTTCAGATCTTAGTGACAGCACCGAATGCTTAGCTAACAAACTGCTCCGTGCTCAAAATGCAAGTTTGATCTTAAACACGGAGACCGTCTTATAATCCCAGGAAACGCTAGTGGATTATCACAAGAAGCAGGAGTATCCCGCAAAGGAAACATCTGAGGAGATCACGGACAGTGGCTCTATTGAGAATCCCTGCTTCCGTAAGAGTCAGGGAGGCAGCGGGGAAGCGTTTTAACACGAAGAGAGCAGATCATCACACTAATGAAACCTTTAGGAGGGAATAACTCAAGGAAACATGGCAGTTACAGAGAAAATTCCACAGTATTTTAGAGCACTTACTCTCTGCTTTAACAGAGTAGCACACGGTCTTATCTGGTGTAGAGGAATGGAAAAAAACGTGGATGAGGATTCGTCTAAAGCCCGACGCAGGGCCAGAAAAGACAGAGGGTGAAACTGAAAGTGGTGTGGACAGAGACCACAAGCCATCTAAAGCTTAGACCATCATAAAAGGACGAACGACAAACTCTATAACAGCCACATGAGCACTGTCACACAATCATGACATGGCTATATTACATCACGGCCCATCTCCATTTATCACTATCCATCCATCCATCTTCCATAATCACATCCAGCATGGTGCATACTGCATGTGATTATGATTATGGTTACATCATCATATTACATTACAGTCACTCACACAGACCGCTACCACTATTATTATAATTATTACATTATTGTCACATAATGAGGCTCGGTAGCTCAGTGAGAAGTAGTCTGGCTTCAGACCCCCAGGGTTTTGTGTCTGATTTCCATCTCTGGCTCTCTGTATGTTACCTTTCCCTCAATTACATGCATGACACCGCTGTTATGTAATCTTTACCTTATTAATATATATTTTTAAAGCGAAGAGCATAATGTACAAACACTGTGGCTACTTGGCCAATAGAATGAGATTTATTCTACTGAAGGTTATTTTATATTATCTTTTATTTCCATTCCGTTATTTGGATATAAACCAAGGGAGGGCCGGGCTGTATTTATGGTTCCCATAATGTATTGCATGCCGACCTTGAGAGAAAGAGGCACCTTTTCAATTGTTGTTGTCATGAGCTGAGGGGCACCACTGGGACAAAGGATCGTCAAGCAGGCCTCAGACTGACCAGGCTCAGTCGGAGAGCGGGTTAAATGAGCTAGTAGCTAAAGACACCACATGGGGATGGAGGGAGGCACCTTAAAAGGGAATTCCACCAAGAATCTCCATCACCGCTCATCCAAAAGGACCTGGCTCCCTTTTCCAAGGAGGATGCTCACACTGGAAAACACACAGAGAAATTTCTGGGTCAGGTCTGTGGAACGGGCAGTTTCACGTGCTCCACAAATTCCCAGCGCTTTTCCTGACCAGCGGGTGAAGAAACAGAGCCTGCTGAAAATTATCCAGGCCTTTAAGATGTTAAATATGAATCGCACCTGAAATATTGAATAAAAGGAAATAATTTCCAGCTCGCCTCAGGGGTTTCACTCTAGGCTAGCGTCCAGGTCAGAACTTTTAATCTGCTCTGGGAGTGGGAGTGTGGGCTCCGTGTGGCTCTGCGAGAGGAACTGCTCCATCAAACTGGACCAAGCAACTGAACCTCTGCACATCCCCTCAGGCTGCAGGTCACTTTGTAGATGTTTCTAAGCCATCCCTGTTTCCCTCATGTGCATCACCTGCCTGACCATGCTACAGCTTGCAGCTAATTAGCTTAGCAGCTATCAGCTAGCCTCTTGTGTGCTGAGTTGCCGGTTGGGCCCCCTGGGAAATGAAGTTTATATTCAGGGCTGGTGCTGCAGTGCGTTTCATCGCACTCCACCTCTCTCAACGTGATAAAAGATTTCACCAGAGCTTCTTCGAGAAACATCTGCACAAAATTATTGATGAACTCGCGACTATGGAATATTTAAGACTATGACTTACTACTGAAGGAGGCTGTGTTGGATAAACACAGTGAAGGCGGCAGATTATGAGGCTGGGAGCTTCAGGCAATGCAGAGGCTCCAGTGAAAATAACTCATTCAAGGCTCATAATAAAACTTTTAGAATTTAATATGAAGATGCACATTGTGCAGTGAGTGATGCACATGCAGGAGGCTCATCTGAATTGAACTCAAGTGTGGAATCGCGTGCATGTAGAAGTCGAAGTAGTTTAAATGAAATATAAGTTGTAAACAGAAAGGCTATGGAATTGTCTGGCTGTGGAAGATAGCTGTTAAAATTATATATTTGAACATCAAAGCATTTTGAAGCCTGTGACCCTGGTGCATTTATGGGTTTTTGTCCATTTTAGTGACACATACTAATCATGAGTTTGTCTGAAATCTTCTCAAAGTCAGGCCGCGTCACAGTTTTTTAGTTTTTCGCAATGTGTCATACGTGCAGATCTTGGAATGTTTAACAAAAATATCGTGCAAGCCTCCCCATTTTCCTCGATTGGGAAATGGCGGGAATGCGTCGTCGTTTGTTCGATGATTCGCCGCATCTGTTTGCCGCTGGCATCTGCCTCAGGGTGTTGCATTATAGAGAAAGTGCAACGCCAAAATCTCACTGAATGAATGAACACTTTGTCTTGAATAGGAGGAGGACCCTTAATTTCTAATCTCACCAGTTTGGCCTCCACTCTTTGCGTTTGACCGATCTCAGCTATGGATTAGGGACATGCCTGTTTAAACCGAGGTTAATTGCAGGCCAGGTCTGGGCCCGCCTTAATGACCCTTTCTCTAGACCAGCAGACAGTTTACCCCGAGCTGCTAAGTCAAACCCCTCCACAGAAGTAGGAAGAAGCAAGAGATATATTTGTAAGCCTCTGTGCAGCCCGGACATGCTTTCACACTTCAGAAATAGCGGAGTCCGAAGCCGACTGCGGTCATTTCCATCTGTTTATTTATTCATAAGCCTACAAATCGCACGCTGGGCCGGCGTAGAGAGGCAAAAGCACTGCACACAGAATGAAGCACCCCGCCGTAGCAGTAAATGGATATGTGTGTGTGCATGTGAGGGACATGCAGAGAGGGAGGGGCCAAACAAGCCACAGAGGAGCAGTGACCTGTCTAAGATGGATTTCTGGCCATAGTGGGTTACGAGAGCTTGGAACTGACTGCTTCCTCTACCTGTATCAATGTTTATTAAGATCCCCAAAAAAGTACTCAAGGATGGAAGGGAGATGGGTACCAAACCCGGCAACAGTTTCCGCCCAACAGGCCATCTAATGGCCACAAGAACAGACAATAACGAACCAGGGTCATTTGCCAAGAGTAATGATAAGGTTTATATCACTGCTGCGTAAATACAGTTGGATTGGATCCACTTCAGCCCCCAGGGCTGTTCTGTTCCTGTGGCAGTAACAGGGTCGTGTTTATGTCCATCGACATAGCCGTTAAATCAGGACGCAGGCTATCGCTACTACGCTAAGATACCTATGAAAGCACCTAAACACCCTAAGAAGCCAGAGTCGCTGTGGAGTGAGGGCGGTCTCCTAGTTTAGCCACTAATTACTCCTCAGCGAGATATGTCATTTTTATAATGTGCGACTGCTCTACAGTTTGCCATGACGACAGAAGGGGCAGAGAAGTCGGGGATGGGCACAGCAGAGTGATAGGGCAGAAAAGGGTGGTTATTTTGACTTAATTTGGCAGACGTGTTCATTCAGTGGAGACACGCAAGCACTGTATCTCACACATGTTACAATGTTACAGCTGCTATGAGAACACTGAAAAAATTATAACTACAGTTACATATGATGTACTCGCCTCACCATTAGTATCTACTTAAAATGCTCGTTGGTGCATAATAACATGTTTTGACATTTTTGCTTTTGTGGGTTGGTTTTGAGGAAATATATTTTACATAAAAAGTCAGGACTGCTTATCTAGTATAGGGTCACAGTGAGCCTGGAGTCTATCCTGGGAAACATAGGGCTGTGGACACCACAGACAGAATGACAGTCCATCTGGGAGACATAATGACACACATACAGTAGGGATAACACCATAGGAAATAAAGACAGCAGTCCTACTCATAGCCACAACGTCCTTTTTCCTTTGTTTTTGTTACGAGAATCTCCTTGAACTCAGAACACTGATGGACAGTGTCACTCCTTACCGCTAGTTCCAGAAAGTTCATGGACAAACAGGACCCCAAATGAAAGGGAGGCATTTTTCGAGAGGCAGGCTTTATTTTTGAAGAATCAGACACTGCCGGCACACTGGCAAAATGTGACCTTCCTCATCAATGCGGTCATTATATGCCTGACTAAAAATCGAGCAGAATCTTAAATTGGTACCATAACAATTACAGTATTGTTGGGCAGGGATGAGTGCTGTTTTACTGTGTCGGGCAAGGTCACTCTTATTTGGAACAGCATCCTTTCATAGCTCCTGCATCCTGGCATACAGCGGGAACTCGTGCAGCGGTGAATAGAGACTGGCAGATTGTGGCTTGAAAGAAAACGGGGGGACGCTGGATTCTGCTTCAGCGGGAGTGATTATGTAATCCAGGCCAGATTATCCTAATTAACATGGGGAGTGGGGCAAGGAGAGGTCAGGGTTCAGCCCCTCATGCCGCTTCACCTTGGGACCCCAGCCACACGACTGCGGGGGATTTCAGAATACACCATGCAGGAGTCACACAATGGAAACCCAGTTTGTGTCACCCCTGTCTCCTAAAAAGAAAAACCATCTTCCCAGCCTGGAAGCAAAGACCACGCCCATAAAAAAAAAACAAGCTATTTTTGGGGGATTTTTTTAATTCTTCATGAAGACCCATCTCACTACAGCAGCAAGAAAAAGACCTTGAGTTATTGTCAGCAGGAAATACACACTGGAAAGACATTTATCGATGCGTTGCCTGATCTGACCATCATCCCCAAAGCAGCCCCGGCCTCAATTCTGCCTTGCATTTCATCCCAGCAAAGGCCCCACACACTTTTCTTGCAATACCCTTCTTTGCAGCTGCCGAGCTGCGAGACTCCGATTATGCGGCAAATAGCACTTCATTCGCCTTCGACGGGAATTCACCTGCACGCTGGGCGGCGCGATTAAATCGCCTCTGATTAAATTCATTTTTCCTAAACATTTTCCCCTTCATGTGATATTGGAGTCCAGGCCGGCCTCCTTATCTTGGCGTATAATCTCCAGCACGCAGTTTAGGACTGTCGCCAAGCTAACGTGATATCCGAGAGAATGAGGTTGTCATCTCTAATTAGGTCTCGGAGAGATTGCGAGATATTAAGGATTACTGCCTTAACCAATAGGGTTGTTAGTTTTTCCACCATTGAGAAATAATCCACAGTCCATTCTCATTGATTTATTTCTCCGAGGGCAGAAAAGCCCAGCTCAAAGATAATGGAAAGGAAGATTACAGCAACGTTTTTTTTTACCTTTTAAACGGACTGAGTAGGGAGGTGAATACCACCTCACAGTTGGAGGCAGGCCATTGTGCCATAAAGGCTACAGCAAATCCAGATCTAGGAGGTGTTTTGTGCCTCCCCGCCACATTGGTTAAAACCCGCTGGGCAAGTTATAGGCCCCCCACCAACTGGACGGTCACCCTCTGTTCTGTCTTCTAACAGTGTGTCCAGTCAGGAACCACCCTCCTGTAGCCTGTAGCATCTAGTATTCAGCACAAAATTGGTTGTGATGCTGGACAAGTAGTTTAGATGCTGGTGGGCTTGCAAAGTCATATTTTTATGCTATTCTGTAGGTGAAGTATACAAATTTTACACACACACACGTATTTATATATATATATATGTGTGTGTGTGTGTGTGTGTATGGCTGTAGTTGAGTCATATATTATTTACTGCAATCTTCTATGAGACAGAACACCACATGCAAAGAGGTGTCATAATGGTGAGAGGAGGCACCTTAGAATGAAAAAACCATAGCAACTGAAGAAGGCATGGATAAAAACTGGAGGCTTATAATTTTGAGCAATCGAAATGTATAAAAGTTCTTTTAAAAGCATGAGCCCGTATGACAGGCTAATGGTGCCATCAGGCCTCATTTCCCGTCTCAGGGTAAGACACACGCGAGCGTTTCCTGTCAGGCACACGTGTGTTTATGAATGTGTGAGTTTGGGTGCAGGACAGGGGTGACTGTGGAGACGTGCGTGTTTCATATCTCATTTCTACTGAAATACGAGAGAGTACTGGTGCTGACTTTGTTTTAAATGGCTTCATTTCTCCCAACAAGATGAAAGTGCTCTAGCAGTATCCATGAACAAGTCTCCTGGTCTGTGATCTGCGATGTAATTCAGTTTGGGATAACATTCTGAGAGGTAATATGTTCTATAAATATATTTATATTATAATATTATAATAAAATTCATTGCATAATTTGTGACATGTCTTTAGCAGTTATTATGTGACCCCGAATTTTACAACTTTTGTTTTTGCTGAAATGTTTTTTGGGAAGTATATCTCTGTACGTTTCTTCTTTGATCCATGTGCCATAACCCCTTATCCAGCACAGTGTTGTTTTGTTTGAGCCGAAAGGTCCGTATGTGACATCATGGTGTGGGACTCCATCACAGTGTGTGAGATAGCACCTTTAAGGTACATCTGCATTGCAGAAGTTACAGATAGGACCGCGTCCTTCAGGGAAGTTTAATCGCAACGCCCAGCTCATTCGCAGTACAAAGGGGAGAATGCGGATGTGCTAACGCTGTCGGACCATATCGCCTACTGATAACAGTTACATAATCTGGCATGCGGGCGCAGTATCTACTTCGAACGCAGGTTGCAATGTCCCACCTCCCATCACATGATTCCCATGTTAGGGGGTCACATGTTGGCTCTGTGTCAAAGTGTAGTTACAGATAGTCTACTGCAGAAAGACTGATACACATCACCACCCCCACCCTGAAAAGATGCTGTCAGCCTTTAGGGTAGTGAAGGGCTGGAGACTTGCTGAAAGCCTAACTTGTGATAGTTCATTATTATCCTGCTATGTCACCACTTAAAATCCCATCTGAAATAATGTCCACGTTATGCTTACTCTAGGTATATTCACACTCCATTAAGGGCTCATTAAACAGCTGATCAGTGGGGCCTTTTATTCAGAGTGGCTTTCACAGTCTCTAATTCACAGCCTTTTATCTTGTACATACCATACCCAGATTTAAACCGGTACCATCCATCCATCCGTGTTCCATAACTGCTTATCCCGTAGAGGGTCATGATGAGCCATGGAGATTCTGCCTGAAACAAGGGAACAGGGCAGGGGACACTCTGGGCTCGATGCCATTCACACACACAGAAACACATTAAGAGCTGCTTAGAGACACCAATTCGCCCGACCGTATGTTCTTAGATCGTACGTGGAAACTGAAGTAGCCTCGCAATCATGGGCAAAACACACATTTCACACATTATGTTGTTTGAATGTCACAGAGATTTTGATTTGTTGGCTTCAGCAGTGGGGGGTGAGGAGGGGGTGTCAGAACCACAAACAGTGATTCTACTGAGCTCCTGTGGGCTCAGGCCTCACATGCGGAAATGGCATCGCAGGAAGATGGTGGAAGGACAAGGCCCCGGGGCCACACCCCCTGATGCGGAGCTGGGCCCAATTTATCAGTTTAAGCCGGAGGTTCTGAGGGATGCAGTCTGCCCCCCCCAGATCACTGTCCCTGTGAGAGGAGGAGGAGCACCTCCTTCCGAGCGCTGGCAGCAGTCATTTTTTCAAAGAGGATTAAGATGACTTATGTCGTAATGCTAACCAGCTGCTCTAGTAAATTTTATTGAATTGCCCTCTAGAGTGCATAGAATCCCTGGATTACCTACACTTAATTACTTTAGTCATGAACAAGTGGTTGAATGTATTTTTTTAAATTACACCACCTTTCCCCGAGTGTAGTTATCACCAATCCTGTCTGATGCTCACCTGTCTCCAGTGTCAGACCTGTGAGTTCAACCAAGTAGCCAGGCAGCACCACACATCAGCCAGGAAAAGCGATTCCTCTGACTGATGGTCTTTGCAGCCAACAGTCACTGAGCACAATGAAGATCACATGACAGGCCATATAGTGAGGGTCACACTTAAGTCATTCCATGTCATGCTGGACTGACCTAATGGAATAAGTTCCTGATGTTTGTAAGAGAAGCTGATGCTCACAAGTTCCTGATGGGTCTTTAAGATTAGCTGATTTCACGGGTTGTTGATGGGTCTTTAAGATGAACTGATGTTTATAGCTACATGGAAGGGCTGATTCCGTATGTGGTTTTAGGGATCCCTGATGATGAGTTGATGCCAACTTTCCCTCCTCAGTAGTCCTTAGCAACGCTCTTATTCAACAAACGGCCAGGTAATGACTTTAATGACTAGCGTCCCAGACCACGTTTTTTCTTGCGGAAAATCCTCACGAAATTAAAATATTTTATCTCACGCAACAAGTTAATGTGACGCTAATCCCATTAGGAAGCTCGGAGTTTAAAAGAGTTGGCAATGGCAATATCCGCGCCACTTCATAAATCTTGCGCCAGTGTTCTCGTTTAACCGAACGAGATTTAAAGATTACATTTAACCGCGATTGTTTCTGATATTTCCCTAAAGCGAAGAGCGTATAAATGAGACCGTGACACGCTTCATTGTGTTTCCCCCTGTTTAAAACGCAGCGTGGCGTCACGTAGAAATGAACCCTTTGGTGTTATGAATTATGCAATTCAGATTATCCGCGGTAACACTCGGTGATTCACAGTTAAATAAAAAAAAAAAAAGCCCCGCTTCCTCGGGCGGTCACCGCGTCTAATTTGCGTGGATTCGGTAGCCGCCGTCTTTAGTTGTCCTACAGCGGTGATTTCATACGCGGAATAATCACACACCGCAGTTATATTTCGGTGTGCAGGTGTCAGTTGTCTAATGTCCACCTTATCTAATGGGCACAGTAATCTCAGAGGAGCCGCTCAAGTCCTGGAGCGCTAATTCCCTTAGTGGAAAGTTTGTTAAGACGTGGCGCTGCACACACGCTACAATAAACTCAGAAAACGGACCCAGGGAGGACGCCTCACTACTCAGCATCCCGAGGACATGCAAACCATTATATATATGATTTTTATCTCAGTAAACATATATTTCTTTATCACAGAAACTGGCTCTCAGTGGTGGTAGCAAGGGTAGTTTTTTATTGAAAACGGTGAGCGTTGAATGCTTTCAAATAATATATTAAATTTAATTATATATTATATATAATTATATATACTGCATATATACTGCATATATTTTCAATATACAATTGCGCTCCTCAGGACTCTAGGTTCGCGAAACGGAATGCTTGTCATCGAGCCAGGATCCCCATTACAATTCATCTGGTTTAGGATGGAGCCCTTTTCCCGGATACCCTCACCTTTCTTGGTGTTTGTGTTGCATTTTAATTGTTTCGAGTGATTAGCATTAGCTGCAGTGCTTGTAAAATATTTAACAGCTCTACTGTATCTGAATAAAAAATGAAATTGCGCAGAATTCTGAGGGCTGTAAGTTGCAGAATGTGCTCTACGTGATTTTAAAATAATATTCGCCTCCTCACAATTATGATTTCAAAATTACAAGTGATCTTTTTGGCTGCTTTTCTGTGAGTGTTAAGAACTCTCGGGGTGTCCTGTGTCCTGTTCTTCCTTGGATAGGCCTTAGACTCACTGTGATTCTGTACTGGATGAGCAGTTATGGAACAAGGATGGAGGGATAGATGTTTTGAATGTCTCATCTGGCACTGCACAAACAGTAGCTACGCGTCAGATATTCACAGCGTTGATACCTACGCCGCTACCCTGAGTTGACTCCCTTGCTCTCCCCAGAACACAGGAGCTGCATTCCTACCTGCGTGAGGGCGCTCTAATGAGCTTAAGTGGTAGGTATCCCCAAAGGAGCAGTCACTTCAACAACCGACTCTGAGGTCCTTCTCCTCACATTATTATCACATGGGCCCACAGAGCCTTCGCAAGCTGACACAAGTTCACGGCCGTCCTCCTGACAGGCTGGGACGCATAGAGGGTGAATGGAGGACAATATCTGTGCTATAGAACAATTCAAAGTGGACACAAGTCTTCCTGCCAGAGTGTACTGTGCTCTAGGACACGGTGAGCAAACACATTTCTAGTCTTCTCACAGTCCTCCTGCTAATTAAAACTCCTTTTACCTCCTGAAAAGCTCCTATAGCTTTCTTGTCAAACAGACACTCATGAGTATGAAGTATGATCAGAATACCTTATTTAATGGATGTGTTTAAAGGTAGCCCCGGGTTTATCGTCCATCTGGTACTTTTCTCAGAGGCATTACACTGAAGTTGAGCTTTTATTTTTCACATGTTCAACACGGAGACTCAGAACCTAAACTTAATACCATGGCTGATTTGATGCCATCTGCCATAGGCTTCAGTTAAAATTGACCAGTTTCTGGTCACCGCATGCCTTGCCAGTGAATAAATACTGTACCCAGGTACACATGTTTTATTCATATGTTTTCATGTTTTGTGTAACAGTATTTTGTCAATATGTGTAAAAATACACTTGTGTCAAGGTGTTGCTCTGGATGGCCAAACAAGATGGCCTCCAAGCCCCAGACAATTGATAACATCTCTACACACGCTGCTCCACCTTCCTGTCAAAGGTCTTGTTAGCTTCTTCTGTTCCAGGCATTTGATTTTCCCCATGGTAATGAAAATGTTTGTTTGTAAAAACAGAAAGCGGCTTCTTTCACAGGGAAAACCACTCATGGTGTTATAAAACAAATTGCTATACTGCATAGTTATTCTCTGTTACATAAAGAGTACTCATTCGAAAAATTTTATTGTGTAATTCCTCTAATAAAATATCAGGTGTTAATATGATATTTTCATGCATTTTCATGTATGAGGAATGTTTCATTCTGCAGACATGTGCCTTCAGGAAATTTTAATTGGTCTTTATAAATAGCCTAATTACCTCCAGTTGGAGTAGTGCTAATTTATTGGGCTCCTTGAATCAAGTCATTTTGTAATTAACTAGAATTTAAATTGAGTTGAGACAGTTTTCTTTTTTTTGTAATCATGACATCTTTTTCACAAAGTATTTTTATTTGTGACACCACGCTGTGTCAGTTCTCAGTATGATGTTAAAATTTTAATGCAATTGCCTTTATGGGATGATTTTCTTGATTATTCTGATGCATTGTGACTTTCATGTTGTTTAATTCATTCAATGGCAGTTTGTGAATGTTGGGTTAATATGATTGGTTCTCAATTTCATATTTTGTTCTTTGTTCTGTTCTTGCTTGCCCTCATCCCCTTGTGTTTTTGATATGCCCTGGTGCTGTCGTAATTATAACATGCAAGGTAGTCACTCCATTTACTAATATAGAAAATATGATTTGACTTTCTGCTTTAATATATTTTATTTTTTGTATGTTGGTATAAAGAGTATTATAGCTCACCACTTTTCAGTTTTTGAGAGTTAAAAAGTGCAAGTTACTATCTGAAATTGAATAGGAATGGGGTAACAACCAGATTCAGCCGATTCCTTTTCCTGTTTAGAAAATAAGATCCCAGCCTGGGTCAGGTGATGCAAATGTAGATACTGCTTTCGAACAGACTGTCTCAGAAGAAATGTAATTTTTAAATGAAATTACTGTGAACATCCTCAGTTCAATGGTTCAGTGTCATTTTTACAGTTTATTTTACAAAGTATTGATACCTAGGGACGTGAATCCTCCGTGATGTTCAGTTTGATTTCTTTTTAATGTAATTCATATTGTTTTTGTCATTGCCTGAACATCATGCTTTTTCAACATATTATTGTTTATGCACCACAACAGTGGGTAGCCTGTGGCCTCAAGCTACAGGTTTGAGCCCTAGCCCTATCCCTGCTCCATGTGTTTGGAGTTAGTGTGTTCTTCCTGTGTTGTGCGGTTTTCCTCCAGGTACTCCAGTGTCCTCCCACAACCCAAGGAAAGACATACAGTTAGATCAACTGAATCTCTTAATTACTCATAGGGTGTAGGTGTTTGCCCTGCCAAGGACGGGCATCCACTTCAGGGTGTTTTCTGTTTCCTGGGATAGGCTCCAGGCCCACAGTGACCCTAGGTTAAACAGAATGGATGTATGTTTGTGGCCCAAATTAATATAAGTGAGATTCCACACTGAGTACAACATGCCTCATTCTCTTGAGTGTTTCTAATGCTTTGCACTACTCTTACACCGACATTTCCACATCTGTTTTGCTCTGGCGTTTTCCTAAACTCCTAAGAATGACAAGATAACAAACAGCAACCTCTCGTTTTTTTTTTTTTTTTTTTTTTGCAAATTGCATCCCTTTGGACCAGGGTTACACTCACTGCCGTCCGCTCAAGGTGTTCCAGGATGTTTTCCCCATATCAGCACAAATCAAAGAGCTGCCGGTGTGTTAAAAACTATTAATTTTGAGAAAGCGGCAAGTTAATTTGAGAACACAAGACGATCAATACCCCAATCTCGAAACCAAAACAACTGGTACTGAGACCTATATTAAGAAAATCAAAAAGAAAATTATTGGGTGTTTCTTATATTGTTTGCCACTATGAACATTAACATGCATTTCATTTAACTGTTTCAATATAATAGTTCGATGAATCCAACATTTTAGTATTTAGTTAATATGGCATATTTTTTTGGTATGTGCACAGCTATGGGCTTATATGGAACACTGCAGATGGACTCTAAGTCGTGAATATCCGTAACAACATCCATATAACCAGGTTTTAAGTCTAATTGCTCTACTAACAGACAGAAATTATCCTTTTTTCAGGATTTGGACTGGCATCTTTCCCTGTCTTGAAGTCTTATACAGTACCACGTTGAATGTGGAACAGCAAAGCCATGGGAACAGAATCCCAGAGACACATTTCACACAGAGGTTACGCTGCTTGAGTCCATAACATCAAGAATGTTCTGGTGCACAGGGTAGCTGCTCCATCAGGTGAGTTGCTGTGGGCCAAAAGCAGTGAAATATATTGTTATGGTCTAAAAAAAATTGAGATATCCATTGAAAGACCTTCATCTCCCTAATATTGCAGAAAAAAACACCTGTTAAGATTTTCACGCCTACTCTACTTTTCCTTTTATCTCAAATGCTATAAACATTGCTCTTCCTCAGAATATTTTACTCCCATATTGTAAATGTGCTTTAAAAAGGCTCCTTGCTATACAAATACTAGACCTAATTCCATAAAAAAAACAACTGAAGGACATGAGAAAGACATGACTGCACTGTGATTACACTCCCTCCTAACAACCACGATCCACCTTTATGATCCCGAGGGTACATTAGATAGATTGTATTCAGAAAACATAAAGAGACTAAAAAAGGATCTGGCCACAGAGTTGCTTGCATCAGAGAATAACAAGAAACAAAACAGGATCTGGTCAGTGAGCTTCGGCTGTGTGACTTAATATAACAAAATGTTTAATAACTTCTCAGAAAGCATCTACCAGTGCAGCGCCTAGCTTTATTATGGGGTAACGCAAAGTGTGATTTAACTCTCAGTGTTCATACATAAATAAATAATCACCCCAAAGTCCAATTAGGACATCCGTCAGCCTTATTGCTATTCCTAAGTGCCCTGTTACCGTTACTAAGGTTACTAAGTGACGTACGCAGTTTATAACAATGGACTCGCAGTGTCAGTGGGGCACATTAACTCAGGCCTCACACACTGGGGATCAGTGGTTAAGGACCTGGGCTTCTGATGGAAAGACCATAGACCATGGCGGGGGGGTGGCAGGGGGAGTCTGGTATGAAGTACCATGCAGTTTTATCCAATTAAATAGGCCATACACTAAATGACTATGATTTAAGAAACTGTTTACGTATGAGTGTATGATTTGCATGGGGCGAAGGGGGGTGGGTTGCTGATATCACAAAAGCATAACGTGAGTAAGGAGGCACCCAGGAGATTATCCAACCTGTCAAGCCATTAGAATGAGAGCATCGTCCGGAGCACTAATGCCGGTCATTATCAGCGGGGACCCGAGCACCTGTTCTGGGGCATTTGTGTTAAACGCACGCCATTAACCTTGCTGACAGACACGTGCGCGTGCGGGAACGGGCTCCCGGGGGCCACAGCTCACAGAGGCACTGCCGGCTTTGGCCGCACAGAGGCCATCTGGCTGGAGCGACATGGAAGTCTGCCTGAGGGTCTGGGGGTGCGGGGCAGGGGCCGTGCCCAGCTCATGGGGGGCGGCGGCAAATCGAAGGCAGTCTGCGGATTACCACGCACCCACGCCAGCCGCCCCTCTCACCTCCTCCTGGCCTGACGGATATCTGCTCCCGCTGACGCTGGCCGCACTTCAAAGTTTGTTCGGCTGGGCATTTTCGGGGCTCGGCGGTTATCAGATGCAAATTGTTTTCGGTGACCTCTGTGCGAGGATTTTCAGCAAATACTTCAAAGACGAGGAAGCAGGATGAAATTATGCATGTGGCATTAAACCCTTGGCTGAGTGCAAAGACTTAAATTCCATTTCTAATTGTTTATTTACATCTGTGTTAGGATTTTAGAATGGCAAATGTAAATATATCCCTCTGCAATATATACATATACAGTGCATATGCAATATATATTATTTTTTGACAATTTAGTCTGATTTCCTGTCTAATTATTGCTACACCTACTGAAATGAATTGAAAATCAAAAAAAAAAACTTTATGGCCTTCACCCTTCTATTGGTTTGAATTAATGGATTGAATTGCTAAAGATGGTAGCGTGGGAAAAACATCAAAGTTCATTCTCTTTCCTGCGTCCCTCCCCTCAGCTGCATTGCGGATGGTTTCTGACCAACTGACAGTCCTGATTCTGAAAGTTTTAAAGTGAGACAAAAGCTTAATTTCTGCTCTGATACATCTGTGGTGGCCAAGAGAAAAGACCTATCCGTGATCATTACCAAACGTGGGAATTTATGAGGCAACAAATCACAGTGTTTATGAGGGTACAGAGACCTTGGCATTCCCTTTTTCACAGGACGCATTACTCTTACAAATTTGCTGGTGGTACTTCTGTCAACCATCTAGAACGTTGGCATAAGCGGAAAGGATCTCATTGAAGGCTGGCATGAGTCGCTGAACAAGTATTATACACAAGGTCCTTAAAACTGGAGGGATTCCTTAAACTTATACCATCCACTGGACAGTACACCCAGAAGGATGGAGAAGATAGGCCTCAGAAAAAACACAAGAAATCTTCATAGGTAAATATTATATGAACGATGGAAACACAACCAGAGTTCTCTCTACCCACAGAGGAGGTTCAGTAATGTGCCGGGTTATTTTTCTGCAGGGGAGCCTTGAATCTGTGCGTCGTATAATGAAACCATTTGGTTTTCAACGTATACTGGCTTGATATGTCCAAGATTAATGGATCTTCATCAGAGGTTGTGGGTCTTTCAACGAGGTAATGATGTCAGCATTCCAGACTCTTCTGTACGGCTCTAGCAAGAGATGAGTCCCAACCAGAACACTAGCAGCTGTTCAAGGGAACCGTTGAAACATTTAAAAAGCACCTTGCAGTTGAAATGTGTGGTAAATTGTCAGGTAAAATGGTGCGACACGGCAGGCTATGTGCAAATAGTATGTATGCCCCACAATGGATTAGCACCACTTCCTGGGTTGCTCCCTGCCTTGTGCCCATTGATTCCTGGGTAGACTCTGGTGTGTATCTGTGTGTGAGTGCGTGACCCTGCATAGGACAAGTAGGTGTGAGAAATGATGAATGAAGCATTAATAGGCGTTACAGGTATTACTTCCCCAAAGTCAATAATTGTGTTGATTTTAAAAATTAGATTAATTATTTTTCTACTTGGCTGTTTTAATAGAAATTAAAAACATTAAAATTTTGATGGGTATTTAATACCAATTTATTTTAGAATATTTAAATATATATATATATATATATGTACAGTATAAATGAATTTGGCTGATACTGTACTGAATATTTACTCAAATTTACTAAAGTGGAATATTTACAGTACTCAATTAAATGTCTGATATTGTTTATTTTCTTAATTTCCTAGTTATTCGTTTAGTACTTTCAGCATTTGTATTTCTTTTTCTGTTGGGATGCATATTTTAGTATGACTCTATTTTGGAAAAGGGATTTTAGGATTAAACATAAGTTATATGTAATGTATACATTTAGCAATCCTTAGATAATCACAACAAACACCTTGAAATGTAAATCATCATAGCAATTGGCTGATCTCTTGCACTCCTCCATAATTTCAGTTCATTATCTGGAGTTCACAAAGGAATAATAGATCTGATTGAAATCTCAAAATGCTCTGAGCTCCATTGCTGCAAAGGAAGGTGACAGTGATATTAAGTTGGTGAGCTTGTTAAGTCTCTCTTCTTACCTGTCAAGACCAAAGTGCATTTTGTCTCGGCTGCCAAGACAGACATGGTGAACATTTTAGGTATGGAATCTGCTATGCACTTGGATCTCTGTCACGGATGTGTTCTGTAACCTTATTCAGCAGTACTAATTTGCTTAAAACCAGACCTTTACGATCAGTAGATAAAGCAGTACTTTGACCCATATTGTTCACTAACAGCTCCAGAAGTACCTCTAGAGAAGATATATAATGAAGTTGCAGCCTTAAAGAACTGAGATTTTAGACAGATAAGATGAATCTCGGTCTAAAGCAAAGATATTTGCGATGTGATATTCCTAAACAGTTTTTATGGCCAAAGAAATTTCCATACAGAGAAATATGGCCAATAAGATGATCATATGATCATTATTGGCCATATTTGATCATAGACAGTTGATTCAGCCAATAAGATTTCCCCACACATGCATAATGATTCCTCCTCAAGAAGGTTTTTAATAAGGAGATAACGTCTGTTGATTAGCAAGCAGGTATACAGCTTAAATAAATTAATAAATGCCCATTTTGATTAACTATAATTCCACTGCTTCATTCAGTCCATGTCACTGCTTCACGATGTTTCATTTCTCACAGGAAGGGCTGAAATGAAGCTTAAAACTTTTGAAAACAAGATTAATATGCAGAATTGTGGAAGGTCAAACCATTTCTTATAGGCATTTAATAATTGGTTTAATTTGCATAAGAAAATTGGTTCTATGTATCTTCAAACATCAGAGGGCTACCCCTAATTACCTCACAATACTTTTTTGCGCTATATTTACCACTTAATTTGCATATGTTAATTACTGAAATCAACCATTTGTATGGAGAAATGCATTATTATTATTATTATTATTATTATTATTATTATTATTATTATTATTATTAGCAGCAGCAACTGTGCACTGGATAAGTGGTTGGGGAAGATGGATGGGTGGACTATTATTATTGTATTATTGTTATTTTTGTTGCTGTTTTATTGTTACTAGGTGCATTACTAGCATACATTTATTTCCCGTCACCGTATTCTAGTTAGGTTTGTCAGTTGAGAATTAAAAGTAAAATCGCATCCCTTATGACATGTGTGTAACATAAACATTCATGTGACAAATAAACTGCAGACAGCGCCAGGGACATGTGGGAGGAAGAGCCCCCACAGAAGGTGGCCGTGGCGTCCGAATGGTGCAGGGCTAGAGGCTTGGGGCTGATTAAAAGCTAGATATAGGGCTGAGAAATGCACACTCCTGATGGTGAGGCTCATGCTGCATCGGGGTTAATTCCAATGAACATAAGGCACTGGGAGGGCGGCGTGGTGGCTCTGCGGGTTAGTGCCGTGGACCCCCACAGCTCGACTGGGGATCGTGGGTTTCATTCATGGCTCCATGTGTATGACTTGTGAAGTGCATGATCACCCTGTGTTGGTGCGGGTTTTCCCTCATAGGCCAAAAAATATGGGATTAGAGGAATTGGTCTTCTGTCAGTCACACTTGGTGTGTATCTGTGTGTGAGTGCGTGCCCCACACTGGCTTGGCATCTGTGCTTTCTGGGATGGGCTCCAAACGCATTGCAACCGGGTAGCGATAAGTGTCTGTGGAAGATGGATGGATAAGCTACCTGATTTGCAATAGGAATTGTGGGGGAGTGGAATGATTTACACCGGGAATTGTGGGAGAGCTCCTCTTGTAATATGGCAATATGGGGATAAATTCTGTCTCCCTCAGCAATGTGGGCACATCTTCTCTAATTGAAACGGTTGTGCTATTTTGTCAGCGCTTGCAGAAGTTAATAATGTTTTGCCAAAAACTCAGAAATATTTAAGCAATGATTTACATAAATCAAGACTTTAGAGACTTCGTTTACACATCTTATTCAGTATCTGTTGGGCGATTGACATTTCTGAGCCATTACAAGTTTTAGGTCCCTTAAGATTTTGTGGGAGACAGTAATAGATTCTGTAATATTTACATCCCATTACCTCACCAACATTTCCTGTCACCATGGTGATGACTTATTCACAGGTAAATAGCACCCCTTGAACTTTTGCCATGAAAACAATCTGTGGAGAGTGTTTCTTGTCTTTTTGTAAGTTTCGAATTTTCAGGACCCTGTTAATAAATGTTTGATCTGAGAATTCATATTGTACATACAAATACATATTTTGTAAAATACAGTGGTACCTTAGGAGATGAACTTAATTCGTTCCAGAAGGCTGGTCGAGTTGTGATTTGGTAGAGGTCCAAATTGAATTTCCCCATAAGAAATTATGTAGATGAATTTAATCCGTTCCAGACCCCCAAATGATTGCCTATTTAAACTTATGTACTTACAGTATCTAGCTAATGATAAAAAACATTAACAATCAATATAAAGCTAATACATACATGAAAAGCACACATACAAAAGCAGTAATCAGTAACTAAATGACAATGCCATACCCTGAACTGAGAGCAGACACACGTGCACCACCTTCAAGTCTGGCTATAATTTCCCTTTTAAGTTCTACAGTTACTCTCACCACTTTCCTCTTTGGTTTGCTGCTGTCACTGCTCACTTTCTTAGGGGCCATGATTACTGTATCACTAAATGTACTGTAGATAAAGCGCAAAAAAAATTCACACCGAACACAGGTTCTGCATGTCAAACTCAGTCGAGAGGTACTGCAAGGCTGAGAGTTATTCATAGGCGTGAGCATCCCAGTAGCTCCATTCACCGTTGTTTCAGCCCATCAGCGACGTGTCTTGATCCATAGAAGTTTTAGCAGGTCTGTTTTGTTTTGTTGTGTTCTGAGTTTTTGGTGGAGCTGTGTCTAGATTTTTCTCAACCGAACCAGTTGAGATCTGAATTGGTAGAGTTGAATGCGTCTCGACCCATAGAAGTTTTAGCAGGAACGGTCAAGTTCCTAGATTTAGGCCGAGGTACAAGTCGAAAGGAATTCAACAGACCCGTTCGATGTTCGAGTTGAGAGGTGTCTGAGTTCCATGGTTCTGCTGTATTTCCTATCCTTCAGAAATGATTTTAACCCTCATTCATAGTGAATAAAATAACATACATGGATTATACATTGAACAAAAATGTATTATATAAATACTTGGGTGGTGGGGCAGCTCTGGAGGTTGGGACTCAGAAGGTTGCCAGGTCAAAACTTTGGGTGGACGGAGTGATCGCACCATTGGACCCTTGAGCAAGGCCCTTAACCCCAATTGTTCCAAGTACTGGCTGACCTTACATTCTCCTCTAGGACATTTTCATGGTCTCCTGGGACACTTTTCCAGCTGTCTGCAGACTCAATGGCCACTTTTCCTTCCCTCTCTTGTCAAACTCCTTCAAAACCATTTCTGCTTCGTCTAGGTCTGATGCCAGGTCATGTGTTGTGACACTATCACTCTCCTTTGTAGGCGGCTTGGCACGCATATATACTTTATATACACACACACTCAACATAAGTGATGAACTTGGGAGACCAACAACAAAGTCAGAATTCCTTAGGTTTTAACATGACAGAAAAGGCAGTACCTGTCAAAGACCTACTCATAGGTTTAATAAAACATTATCCCTCTAAGAATGAGAAAACTGACTTGAGCTAAAAAAAACATCATTGCTCTGGAGGAGTATTTTACAGTGAAGGAGATGATACATTTGAGGATGGTCAGGTTAAGGAGATTCTTCATAGTCTAGTTAATAGGTGTGCTCTGCCTTTCATCTCCGCAGTTTGATTAAGGGTGGAGGGATATTCATTAAAGTAAGCTTTGAAGGTTTATACTCCAGCTAATTCCTTAAGTCTTCCTTCTGATTTAGCCCTAGTAATCCCTCCCGAGGTTTACAAGTGACAGACCATTCTACAATACCAACAATCTATTTAAAGTATTGTGATATTTCTGCAGAATAAAACAACCACAGTCCAACTCATCTTTACTGGAATTATTGTTGACAGGTCCAGCAGTAGCCCTAACACATGCAACATGTTGGCAAGCAATTGAAAGGGGAGTCTCAGTAAATCCATCCTTCAGTTCAGAACAACCATGGGTTCAGGACAGTGATCTGTTGTCACCTAAAGCTGCATTTTTTTAAGGATACTCAGCTAGCTTCAACTGAAGTAATGAACGATCTGAGGGCCAGCTTCACTGAAATTCCAGGCTAGGACATGATGGGAAATATGAATGGAAGTTTTCCTTTATGGTTGTCTCTTTATGTTACATCTTGAGGATTTTGCATTTTGGAAGCTTCTTAAACGTCCAACGAGTAATTTGTTTGAAAATGCATTATTATGTCTGTGTTGTCTAAGGGTAATTGCCAGGAGAGTCATAACTTTTCAGCAAAGGATTAGAAACATCTTTTAATCTTTTGCTCCACTCTAATCTGCTGCTGTTTCTTTTACCATGTCAAAGGCAAAATTGGGCAGGCAATTATTTATAGTTCATTTATGAACATGGCCATGTGCTCATGATAAGCCTTATATGATTATTTCACAACAGGTAAGAACGTTTTGGGATAAACAGAAAATGATAAAAAGATAATTTTTTAAAAGTGTCGCAGTATATACTTTAAATGTTAAGCCTGAAAATAGCCAGCACCTGAAAGATCTAAATATGACCGCAAAACAATTATCCAATTAAAACAATTTATAGATTACAACCATCAGTCAATGCAATTTACACATTAATTACATATAATTATGCCTGATTTCGGTTATCTCCATAAATCAATCAACAGTCCCTAAATCTCCATAAATCAATCAACAATGAATAACAATAATATTTTCTGTACTGTTAATCATTTGGATCTAAATCGTGACACATTTTTTTGTTATAAAATGAGCAAATTTAATTTATAAATCTGCGGTTCACTGGTGTGTATGTGTATTTCACTGTGAATTTGAGGATAATTGCCAGACCAATTGTAACTTTTCAGAAAAGGATTATACAGTCTTTAATCTTGCTATCTGCTGTGCCTTCTTTTCTTGTGTCAAAAAGAAAATCGGTCTGGCAATTATTTCGTGTGGGCAGCACGGAGCTCAGCGGGCAGCATGGTTGACTCACACCTTGTCGCTGGGGTTGGGGGTTTAAATATCTTCTGTGTGGAGTTTTCATGTTCTCCCAGTGTTACGCGGGTTTCCTCCCACAGTCCAAAAACATGCAGTTTGACAAACTGGCATCTTTAAACTGCCTGTAATGTGTGTGTATGCCCTGGCATCGCGTTTAGGGCGCCCCCTGCCTTGTGCCCTATGATGCCTGGGATAGGCTCCAGATTCACTGTCACCCTGTACTGGATGAGCGATTAGAAGATGCTGGATGGATAGGGTTATTTAGTCTTGATCCATGACATCTTTCACTGTTTTCTTGTTTTTAACTGTTTTGCATCAATGAGACAAAATCCCAGTATATTAAGTGTGTGTGTTTTTTTACTTTATAAAATAAAGGACATTATACATTATAAAAAGGCACATTAATATCGAGACCAATAATCGAGCTTGCCCATAAACATATCCTAGCAAAGTTAAGAAAATATAAAGAAATATACAGTCACTCCTTCACATTTGTGAGGGTTAGGGGCGAAAGATCCCTGTGAATTTGAAAATTCATGAATACTATTTGGGGCCCCCAACAGTCTGCTAGCCTGAACGATAATATAAAAAGTCCTTTTATTACCAATTTCTAAACAAACAGTACTGTACTGTACACTTTGCATGCCAAATTGCTTTGGTATTTCCAATCTAGACCTTTTCATATAATATACAAACCATATCAATGATGCCCCTATATTTACAAAGTTGCACTGTATGCACTGGGAACACTGCTTTTAGGACCCATTATTAAAAATGCTAAATTAAAGGCACAGAAAAGTTTGAAAGTTACTACAACTTACAGAGACAGTTAACACATGAAGATGTGCAACGTACCGAAGTCTTTTAATAAGGAAGATGCAGTAAAAAAATATTTAAAAGATTAAAAAAATATTAATGTAAAAGGTACACAAAAAAAATATTATGTAACACTAATATATATATATATATAATGTGATTTTTATGGGATCCAAATCATTTTCAGTATTGTTCTTGACTTAGTTGTTATCTGTGAGTTTCTGAGATCTTTTGGCAAGCTCCAAAAATATTCCCATGTCAAATGTCAAATTCATGATTGTAGAAGGGTGACTGTATATAGGCAATTTTAACAAATCATGTCTTGTAACTTTGTCCATTTATACTTGCGTTTTCCTGCATCAAGCTCATCTTTTCTTGAGGACAGAAAAGCGCATGCCCTCCCCCACACCATAATCTCTCTGCCCGCTGCTGTAGATGATGCAAACTTTGCACCATTTAACTGGAAAGTTCCACAGGCTCATAGCTGTGTCAACCAGACTGGTCAGTCAAGACACGTGGCCATTTGCTAACCAGCTCTCAATGAAAAGAGCTAATTTGCTGTCCTTGCTGACCCCCTAATTAAGCACGGCTGGGAAGCTCCAGTTTATTTATGGCTGCTTAGTTATCTTGAGCTGAGTCTTATTCATTCTAACATTCTACAGTTTCTCCGAAAGAAAATTCCAGACCTGACTGCCTCTGTCTGCCCTGTAAAGTTGTTCAATTTAAACCCCCTTCTCTCTCAATTACCTTAATCAGACGTGACGCAAAACCCAGCCATTGTAGTCTGTAAGTGTCCATATAAAAAAACCTTATTGTTTCTGCCATTCTGGTACTCAGACAGCATTGGAAAAAAAATGTTCCAGAAAATTCTGTCTCCCTCTCTTCCAGAGTGGGCCTTGCACTGCTCTGACGCACGATAAATAACTGACCGCCTTCTCCGTCAATTAAGCGAGCAAACTAACATCTGAAGGCATCGATCTCTGCCTCGCCTGTAACACCTGGCCCCAGACAGGAAATTCAGAAATGCCGAAATGCTTCATAACTCGGGCTGCCCACCCAAAATGAACCCCACATCTCCGTTCCAGTTTGTGAACATCCGAGCCAATGGCACAAAGAGTTACCTTCAAATTTTGCATTAAAATATTTTCTCACAGGCTTCATTGAGCAGTCACATAAAATAATGGGCTGCTTCTTTCAGTTCTTCCCACTTAAACTATCAGAACTCTGGGTCCTAAGGAGTGCAGTATTCAAGGCCGTCAAATATATTTTCACAACTGGGGGGGCAACTCCTGCACAGTTAATTTACCCCATGAGGTTTTTTTGAACTATCCCTATGTTACTTATGAAGCAGATCACACATTATGGTATTATGTTATAATAATGTTATCATCTAACCATTCCTTCCTGGAGAGGGCATGACACCTTCCGCTTGACCATATCTGTTAAACCTGATGTGATAATTCCAAAGCAAATTGTTTTTTACCTTCAACAGATGTCATGGAATTAAAAGCCACACTAATCATGTTACGATCAAGCACAGCAGTAAATAGACACAATTTCCATAAATCTAATTGGCTGCACGCCTGCAGAAGTCACCATGTTCACTTGAAGCACACGGAGTCGCATGTAGTGCGTTCTGCTTGCCAGGAGATATGTTGTGTTCTTCTTTGCGTGCCCCGGTGTTCGTTTTTTCCTCTGCAGTAAAAAAAAAACTTGCCAAGTATTGATAATGAAGACAAAAATTGCTTTTCTTAGTACTACTATCTAAGATTAATAAGTACAGATTTTTAATCTTGAGCCATTTGTGGAGTCTATTCAAATGTTCATTTTTAGAAGAGGAGAAAAAAGCCGCATGAAAAATAAAATCCTACTGCGTGGCGTTCATACTTCCATTCTGCATATTCCTGATTTTATCTCAAGGAGATTATGCAAACTCAAATATTGCATTGAATTTCTTATAATTGTTCAGTTTTTTGATAATTGGTTATTTTATATATACATACACACACACACACACACATTCATATCTTGGGGACTCTCCATTCACCTCTATGGGGAAAACTCTAATCCCAACATGATGACCTTAACACCTTTCAGGCCCTAACCTTATCCATAGGTGACCAAACTAAATACAGGACCTTTAGCATTTTTCGTTTTTTGATTGCAGTCACAGACTTTTCTAAAACTGAGTGTCCCCTTGTAGGAACTGAAAAGGTGGTTCACTCAATGTCAAAATAACAGGTTTTATCACACTCTGAGACATTGGTCCCCACAATGTCCTCTCTCCGTGGGGGGGGGGGGGGGGGGGGGGGGGGGGCGGGGGCGGGGGGGGGGGGGGGGGGGG
>JAODKC010000039.1:12548925-12574928 GCA_026777985.1 Mormyrops attenuatus | reverse complement strand
AGGACCACTCTGGTAAGCACTGAGGAGGAAGTGAGGAGAGAGACAGAGAGAGAAGAGAGACAAAGAGAGACAGAGGACCACTCTGGTAAGCACTGAGGAGGAAGTGAGGAGAGAGACAGAGAGAGAAGAGAGACAAAGAGAGACAGAGGATCACGCTGGTAAGCACTGAGGAGGAAGTGATAAGAAAGAAGGAGAGGAGAGAGACAGAGGACCATTTTGGTAAGTACAGTACTGAGTAGAAAGTGAGGAGCGAGACAGAGAGACGAGAGAGACAGAGGACCATGCTGGTAAGCACTGGGGAGGAATAGAGCAGAAAGACAGACAGAGGAGAGAGCAGAGAAACAGAGAGAAGGAGACTGAAAGGTTTTGCTTGAAATAGAAGGGATTGTTTTGTTCCAAAAAAAAATGGTTAAAAAATGAAAACCTAAAAATGACATTCCGTTTTCCCCTTGGTCTCATGCTGGGGTATTTTCTCCAGCTTATTTGTATTGTTATTAGATGAATTGTTTGACATTTTGTTCAGTTGGGGACCTACTCAGGTGCGCAAAATGGGGCCAATTTTGCAGCATTTACCCTGTAAACATTTAAAAACGGCTCCCTATTATTTGGAGTGTTGGTCACCTGATCTGCTTGTCACTGAGGGCACACCATTTCCAGACTCCCTCTCCCAGCCCCTGCTGTCCTCCTACTGGTCACCAGCCTTTTCTCACTGTTATTTTGAAGCCTCAAATCACAAATACCAATTGGAGGTCTGGTTTTGGAAGAATAATTGATTGGAAAATGAATTGCGAAATTCTATGATGTCGTCGAAGTGGGAGCGAAATACAAATACTTTTAGCCATATACAAATACGTCATTAGAGGCTGACAGCTGAGCACACAAACTGCAGTAGTTCATGATTTTTTATTTCTAACTATAGTTTTGGGATTAGTCTGCATAACAAAAACAAATACATCTACATGATTAATATTTATTCTTAATGGGGAATTGTTCAGTCCAATTCATTGCAGTCATATTTTCATCTATACGTAATTCCCATAATATTTTCCTGCTTAGCTTTTATTGTTCGAAACTGTTGCTGGGAGGTGCATTACCTTTTCCTGGAACTGTAAGCCATTACCTTGAAGTTAATTCACGTGCAAAAGACATGTGATTTATTGTGGAACATGAACTGTACCCACCATAAGGGCCTTATCTCTCAATGAACCCCAGAGCTGAGAAAGGCTGTTTTCCTTCTCTATGGGTGATAGAGGATGAGCCAAAATTGTGTCAGGGTCAGCAATAAATTACTACCATTTTCCAATTTTATTCTTCATGTTCTAGCCCAGAGCCAGATTCATATACTTGCTTGTGAATTATAAGACTCGGTTTTGGATTTTTTTTAAGGATGGGTCATGATAAATGGGCTAAGACACTGAGTATGAACACATTTATCAAATTCCTCAACAAAAAAAAACGCTCCCTCCCCGAAGAAGCCAAGCCATAGGAAGGTCTTTGTGTTTCATCCTTATTGGAGGATGACACTGCACCAATGCATAGCCAAGGTCGCCCGGCCCTGCTTTATGTAAGGGTCATGCCCTGCAGCATCTGTAACAGCTTCATATGATTAACCGCATGGTGGCATTCAGGACGCTGACCTACTTTGGTTTGTCTTCTTTGTGTTCACCATGATCTACTAGGCTTTCACTTCGTTTTCAGTAAGCTGCTCCTAACCAACTGGAATCTCTTCCAGGGAGCCCCCTGCCTTGTCCCCTGTGCTTCCTGGGACAGGCTCCAGACTCTTCACAACCATGTACTGCAAAGCGGTTAGAAGACAGATGGATGGATGCATGCTCCTGACCAAATTAAATCCCATAACTTCATTCTGGAGCCAGCATCTTCTCGCTACATACACCCATGCACAACGGAATTATATCCCAAGAAGTACAGGAGACCAGGCAAGGCACTCCCATGATAGGATGCCAGTTCTCCCAGATGACTGAATTGAAATTTCCAGCTGTAAATCATCAGCCATGCTTTCAAAGTGACAGGTCCTGCATCAAAGTAGCTAACTGGAAAGACTGGTCTCTTGCTCCACGTTTATCTAGCTCCGGAATCATCATCCAATCATTCCTTTCATCCTGCCCTTTTTTTCCAGCTGTTCCTTTCAAAGAGGTGATTCAGAGCGCTTGTCTTCCTTTTTCACTCTGTCTATGCTCCAGATGGCCTTTTAGGTTTTGAATAAGAGCCTGATTTGGACGCAAGTGTGTATTTGTGTTTGCAGTAAGTCTGCGAACTTGCTGGGCGCGATGCATCTCCATGACAACGAAGAGATACAGTGCCTAATATGTGTGAACTCATCAGAGCACACAACTGAGAGAGGGAGATGGAGTGAGGATGCTCATAGTAAGCTGAACTAGCTTAGCCCCACGCAGATCACTGTACCAGGGACGGGGAGATCAAATCCTCAAAGCTCAGGCTACAGCTCTGTGGATTTTCATTGTAGTTTGGCTTTAAACTGCTTCCTTAAAAAGCCACTTTTGGAATAGCATGGATGGCTTCATCAATCAACAAATTTGAATGGTTTACTGTCTGAATGTTTATAATTCCTGTGGGTGATTTGCCCATTGCGTGACTGACTGAACTCTGTGATGGACTGGCACCCCTTCTAGGGTATCTGCTGCCTTGTGCCCAGATTTTTCATGAGATAGACCCCAGGCTCAGAATGACTCTGTTGGTTAGAAAATCGTTGTTTCGATAAGATGTTAAATAATACTCAAAAAGGCAGGCAGTAAATGGGTGAAATTGCTCAGTTCTCCAAATACCGCATCATCAGTGACCAACACACTAGGATGTGCAGCTCGAATTAAATATACCGGCATGGCACAACTGTACTGACCCACTTGGGAAGAATCCTGCTCAGATAGACCCTGGCTGAGCTGGGATAACTTCTCATCCACTGTTAACTGATGAAGGGAGAGAGAGTAAATGGAAATAGGGAATAGGGGGAACAGGTTGAGTATGGTGCGCAGAGGCCATCATCTGCCATAGCTCACCCACAGCTCAATGCGGACTAATAAATGCAGAAAAGGAAACTGGTTATTTACACAAGTGTCAGCCTCCTGATATCCATCAATCTTCTGACTTCTTATTAGTAAACGATCACAGGGGGGCCTGGAACCTATCGCTGTCAGAATAGGACGTAAGGCAGGGACACCATTGCAGGATACCAGTGACCAGCAGAGAGCTTCCTTTTGGATTATAGGTCTTAAAGCAAAGGGCTGTGAAAGTGATGTATAAATGTATAAGGACAGCACAACCTTCCGTAGGTGCAACATGATTCTCAGCATTGCATTATGGGGGATTTTGTGAGGTGTCGTCTTGAAGAAGGAATCAATATTTTCACCCCGCAGGAATTCTTCAGAAATCTGCATGGGTTTCCATGACAACCCTGTCCTCACTGCCCTCGGTGCCTGTGCTTGACTTTACAGGATGTGTGTTTAAACTGGAGTGGGTTCACGCTGTCTAGTGCTGTCCTTCCAGCTCCACGCCTTCCTGAATGGAATCACTCCTGAAAATATCGGGTGTCCTTTGGTGATTTCTGTGAGGTGGTCCTTTTGAACCTACCATAGAAAGTCTCTCGAAGACTGCCCACAACTCGTGTGTTTCAGCAGTTAGGAACGCAGTGTCCTTTATGGGTAATTTGAGGCAAACATTTGCTGTCATCATTCTACGCACTCTAGGTCTTTTGTACAGTTTTCACCTCCAGACAGGTGAACATACTGATAGTTTGTCAGCGTGCTCGTGAATTACCTCATTTTTTACCTTGACAGTGGGGTGGTGCTGTGCTATCCAAGCCTCCCCAAGAGTTTAACCTGTTGTGGCTGGCAGGGGTAAACAAATTATACAACAAGCAGCAACACCCCACAGTGCCACATGCATGTGGATGCTTTCAGGCAAAGAACAGTGGTACCCATCTCAAGGGGAAGGAACAGCACGTCGTAATGATGAAATTTAATGAATTTATTGATTCTCTCCCATAATTAAACAGAAGCCTGGGTCAGATATCTCTGTGTAAATTTCAGGCATACAGAAAGCACAGGGCCTCATCTTTTCTGGTCCAAATGTTCCCTGACGTTAGTCAGCCGAAACCTTATTCTGTCAAGATTCATCCTCCAATGTGTGACACACAGTGACATCTATGCATGTTTGCATATTTATTATCTAAGCAAATGTTTGTTTAGCGTGTTATCAACATGTAACATTAACATGCATGTGTGATAATTGAGTAGCTTGCGTTGTTGGCGTTGCATTGTCGATTGGCCCTGGATTTCTACTGGATGTTATAGAAGCAATTGCCCTGGTCCCTGTAGATCTTTTTCTGTTGTCACTGTCTAAACCTGTGAGGTTTTTAGTCCCAAGTTCCCTCTAATTGAACTAATCTCAACCAAAGCATCAGTCTATCCAAGGATTTAAATCTGAGTCTGTTGACATGCGGTGTCATGCAAGAGCTTCGGAGAAATTCCCTCTAACATAAATTCATTGGGGAAAATAACAGGAGCTTAAGTTCCCAGCTCTTTATTTGTTCAGATTACTGTCCTTGGGCAAGATTTTGTAAGATTTGTAATACAGACAGTAGACACAAGTTTAATAGTTTGAAACCTAGTGCTTGTTATATTTTTTATTGTGTAAGTTGGGATTTATTTCCTGACAATATATTTTTATTAGTTGACATCCTGGCTGTGTTTGAATTTTGTAGCTTAATATGGCCATCTAGCCATAAGTGTGCCTACTTGCCTGTGTCTGAATGTGGCGCTAGGTGTGGGACCTGTCCGGTTTCCGGTTTTAAGAAAAGTAGAACGCATTATTAACGAGCACAGCTCTGGTCAGCTTCCATAACACTTCAGTCCCAGCAAGACTGCAATCTCTCACTGGAGGTGCAGGACAAGGGACACACTTAGGGTTACATCACATGTTTTCATGCAGAGAGCATGTAAACAAGCAAAGACACGGGCATAGGATTCAAAGCCTCAGTTTGGAGTGTCAGGCTACAATACTGTAAGTGCCCATGAACGTGTCTTTCTATATGTTACTGTATCTTTGCTCTTCACAGCGTCTTCAGTCTGCCCGGTTTAATCCTTCCTCCTACGGTTCACCTTGACCCCATGACCTCGCTCCGCTGCACCACAGAACCTGGGTGGCATTTGTCAACTGCCACCGGCGCCGGAGATGCCGACACGTCTTATGGGAAAAGATCAAAGGGAGATGTTTCCACAGAGTGAGGCTCTCTCGTCACCGTCCCATAAGCGGATTTACTCCCGATAATTCCAAACACGCTGTCAACAAGTCATAATTTGCATACATTTATTTTTTAATAAATAACTTCAAAGGAACAAAGCATCAGGGTAAGGTGTGTAATTTGCCGGAGACTGGAATTACGTGGGCCAATCAGGCGCATGTTGTTTGAATACCCCGCTGTGGTGTCATACGCCTCCCCCGGCCTTCTCAGGGAGCGTCTCCTCTAATGGGAGCCAGGAGAGCTGGATGGAGGGAGGCCTGCTGAAGGAAATCAGGAGCATCTTTGAATGTCACCTGAACTTCTTAAACGAGATTATGCAAAAAACAGAAATTAGACCGCATCGGCCTGGAAATAAGATTATATCCAACTGGATATGAGATCAGGACAAACCAAAAACAAGATTGCATCAAACTGGAAAAGAGATTGTACCAATCTGAAACCAAGATTGGAAATGGGAGAGCCAACAGGAAATGGGATTATAGAAATCAGAAATTATAATATATCACACTGGAAATGAACAGTAAGCCAAGATGAAAATAAGAATGTATCACCAGGAACCGGAAGTTCTTTTACAACCAAACAAATTGATGTACAAAATAGATAGAACTATAGACAAGGTTAGATCTGTCATAAAATGTGATATATATTAAACCAGAAGAAAACTGAAAAACTAATTACTGATGGAAAATGATCAGACAGCTCATGGACCCTTGTATTAAGATACAGAAGCAACACACTCCTTCATCACATAGCATTTTCCTCTGTAGTGCTTCGTAAGCGTTAGAAATCTGTGGCCAGACTGGTGTAACCTGGTTCTCTGTGCAGTGTCTGTTACTGTGAATGAGTCAGCTAGCACACTGCGAAAGGGCTGCCAACGAAACCCTCGCTCTCGTGTGATCTCTGCTCGGATCTGGCCCACAGAGCGTTCCATCGCCGTGGTGATTAGAGCCTGCAGAGGAAAGAGGAATCTATTCATCTGCTCGCCTCTTCAGAAGAACACAATCTTGATTCAAGCATTCAAGTTTGGAAGAATTTCAGTGATTTAGACAATTGGTTGTTCATTGACGTATGTTTTAATAAGCATTGTAATGAGATTCATTACCCAAAGTCAGATTTTATACACAACAAAAGGTGTTTATGTAGTTTTTCAGCATTCCATCCATCCAGTTAGAATTCTGATGTTTTTTCATTAATTAATTATAATTGTATAATAATTATAATAATAACATTGCTAAGTTTATTAAATATTATTACACAGCAATTAAGTAAACATTGATGTGTTATTTTGACTTATGTTGGCTCGTGAGCACCCTCTACTGGTTCCTACAGCAATTCCCCAAATGTTTTTGACCTGCTATGCAGGGTCATGCTAAAACTGGCCTTGAGTGCAAAAGAAGTGCTCAAACTTTTTTGGTTTCAGTGTTTTCTTTTATATATACACAGACACACACATTAAGGTTGTGTAAATTGCAGTTCATACAGCCTGCGCAGGCAGCCAGGCTGGGTCATCCAGCCAACTGCTAAAGGGTCATCCAGTGAGATGAAATTTGGTGCAAGACTTGGTCATTTATGGAAGCTGTATGACACATACACATGTTACACGACGGTGAGGGAATGTGGCGATCCCAGGATGGTGGTAGCTCCAGGCATTGTTCTGGAGGAGAGCTGGTGCTAATGCAGTTCCTTTGCTAGCAGAGGTAACTGGGTTCCCCAAGGTTTGGGGCCATAGCCAGGAAAAGTCATCAAGGGGCAGCCATAAGGATTACTCTGGCCGTAGCTGTAATTGCTAGCTCTGCCTTCCAACATGAGAGACGCGTCGCTCTACGTGGTGCTGTACAGCTAGGTCTGGGAGCTGGGGAGCCTGGCGGCCCTCTGCAGTCTTGAGGGGAATACCTGGAGCCAGAAAGCTGGGTTAGAAGGTAGTCCAAGAATAATGCTCCACTGCAATCTCATACTAGGTATATATCACGTGATTGAGGAAGATTTTCTTTGTTAGATGGACCTTTTAACAAGCTCATACAAGCTTCAATATCTGATCCCCTCCTATGAACAGCTGATGCAACATCCACAGCAAAACACCACATGAAGCTACACTGACGAGATGGAAGCAATATTATCATCAGCTCATGCCTGATATAAAACAGCCTAGCGGTAGGTTTTATATGAATGTAAATTCATGGGGGCGTTACGCTCATTCGCTGTAAACTATAATCAGTACAGATGTAAAACAAGAACCCTGAGATAAAAGTGACCCCAATTAAACGACGATAAGCGCCTATATGATGGGAAAAAAATCATTAGGAAGATAAGGGCTTTTAGCTTTAACACTGGACATCTTCACATCCTTATTTCACAGTCAGAAGAGACAATATACAGCAATTGAAATGCAAATTACACACGGGATGTTGTTTTTCATTTTAGACCAAAGTGACCAACAAATATAATCCAACCTTTCATCAGTTTCTTGTTCAGTTATATGGGCTCACAGGCATGTAACTCTGCCTTTTACAGTATTATATACATTTTTATCATTATATTAAAATGTCCTGTGCTTCATTTAAATAGGCAACATCCTGTATCACTTACATGGCCAACATTAATCAGTGCTCCTGTGACTGTTGTAGATTATTAAAGGGCTGTATGGACGCGGGAGAAGCAGGAGCCGGTGTGTGTAATAAAGCAGAGGAAATTAGCTACCGTAGATGTTCATTTTGCTTATCTGATTCGGAGAGTTGCGTCAGTCCTCAGATCCCCTATGTCATAGTATCACAGAGTAACACAAAAAGCCATAATATACAGAACAGGCACTAATCTAAACACAAATCACAGAGTTTCCGACCACAATAATAGTGCCACGTTATTGCTGCTATTATTGAGTGGAAGTGCATAAAAGCTTCATTATGAAGTTACAAATGTGCTTCACAAAGATATATTATTGAATTCTACTGAGAAACATGCTATTAATATTAATGTCCATGGTTATATGTCTGGGAGTGGCTAGTGGCTGTCCATGTCTACTTCCTGTGTAGGGGCCCTCTTGTGAGAATTAAGTACAGTGAAGGGTTTGGAAGTCCTCTGAATTCATACAACTGGAACTGGTATTCTTTTTGTGTGAATTTAGATAGATAGATAGATAGATAGATAGATAGATAGATAGATAGATAGAACTTTATTTATTATACACACAAACAAACTGCTTGTATTTTTCTGTTGTATGTAACTTGTGTGTATCTCTGTTACAAATCACGTTTGTGTCAATGCCATGCAGGCTTGTATCAGTATATTTTGTGAGAATGTGCACTTATTGTGCATTTTGCCCACCGCAGGTAGACTGTCAGGAATGTTGACTCCAGGCAGTGGCAGAATTTTGTCAGAACATGAGATCTGGGACCAATGCTCAGCGTGAGCTTAGTTTACATGTTTGTCAAGTGATCCAGAGAAGCGTCTCCTTTCAGCTGCTCTCCGAGTCCCACCGGTGTGCTGCCTACACAGAGTCGTCACACTAAGCTGCCTGAAAATATACCTCAGCACATTTCAGCTGGAGCCACAGACATGAGGATTGATGTCCGAGAATTGTCCTTCGCTCATTCTGATGTTCTGTGCACGCCCTTTGATATACATCCTGTCTAAGGACAAACCCTGCTTCCTGGGCTTCCAGGGACAAGCTGCAAGGTCAATGGCACCTTGCACTGGATAAGTGTTTATGGAAGATGGATGGATGGATGGATACCAGTGAATTAGGTTTTCAGTCAGTGCTCGTTCTGAGACTCTTATCTGAGGTGAGAGACTGAATGGAAAGAGCCCTGAACATCTCTTCATAGGGATGCGGCACTTTGAGTGCCTCTAGATTGATGCAGCTCTGTGGAATTATTTCAAAAAGCAGGCCTTTCAGGGTTGAGGGGGAACTGGTTTTATGCTAACTGAAATTATAACTTGCGGTATGCAAGTGTTCCAGCTATTCATTACAATTATTGCTTATGCAAGCAATTATACAAAAGAGCAAAAAGGGTACCAGATAATACTCCTGCGTTGTAATATGGAAATGGAAATGTGCTGTTCTGACCCCTTTAACCTACTGGAAATAAACAATGAAAATAGGTCTATTCGCTTTAAAAAAAGTAGTTCTACTTTGTGATATCTGTTGCACTGTTCTGTCATTGAAAAGACACAACCTCAGTCAAAAATTGGGAGCACGCATGGCTCTTTGCCCAGAGAGGGCCTTTAAATCTTTTAAGCTCACTATTTGTCAGGACCATTGTTCGCATTTCGCTGTTAACATTTCTTGTCTTCTACATAAACGCAGCACTTTTACTTAAACTTAACCTTTATTGCACTCAGGTGACCCCTGGTGGTAGTTGCGGTATTACGGCGTCCAAGACGTGTCTGGTGTTGTTTCTTAGCAGCGCTGTCACATGTCGGCAAGACAAAAATGATACGTTAATGCACCGTGTCTGCAATAGGAGCGAGTTTTTCTGCAGTAATATCTTTACATGACCACCTGCTCCATATGTCCCTCTTATTCAAATAGAGTAATGCAAATCCATTTATGCCTTTGTCCACTATATTGTTTCCCGCCAAGCTAAAAGATTTGTAAATAGACGCTGGGCCTTATTAAAACATTGATCTGTACAGATACCTTCTCTTTATAATCGCACATTAATTCTGCACCTTTACCTGGCTGCCTGTCCTTCCTGTGAGCAAACAGGTCAAGACTGACATCTGAATATCATTAAGGTGATAAGAGATCTCTTATTAAGTCTATTAATTAGGAGCTTATTTTTCAACCACGTTTACATCTGCATACATCATTATGATAATTTTTGAATAATTATTCCTCGTTCGTAATGGGGTTTCCTCCGCGATGCATTTAAGTAGGCATGGCTGTAAACAGACTTGCTACGATTTATTGTTTCTGGGTGAGATTTAAGCCGTATTAAGTTTTTTTCTCTAATTATAAGCAGATTTTCCCTCTAAAACATATTTTTGCCAAAGTAATACATATAAATGTCATTCATTTATACTAGTGAGTAGTGATCCAGAAGGACGCTTGGCGTGAAGCTCCATGATGTTTCGTAAGGGACTTTGAATTTCCTGATGTTTCACCAGTGACTGTGGGTCTCCAGAGAGCATAACCCTTCATTGCATACAAGTTACTTCATAAACACTCCACATCTTCAGTGCCCAATTCCCGCAAGACGGATATGCGCCTCTGATCCACATTGGGTTTCCATAAAATTCCAAAAACCTTTTCCTTTTATCCAAACCGTAGCTGCTTAGAGCAGCTGAAATTTCGCAAAACGTTCAACTGAACGTTTAAAACTCCGTACAATCATCTGGTAGCAGACTATAAAAATGAATAAGGCGAATAATAAAACCAAACAGAGACCACAACATCGTCTGGCGCACAAGAAGTCCACGGGGGCAATAATAACTGTGAAGGATCAAACAAAAGCGCATGATATGTTAGCAGTCAAAGAGGATTTTCTGCTTTGCTTATATGTCCTAGAACAAGGTACCTTATATCTGGTCTCTTGTGTAGTTCTTTCAAAGACCTCTTAAATCACACGTTAAAAGGGATGTAATTATAATCAGATCCAGAGTTTATTTTGAGAGCTGCACATAAAGTGTACAATAAATGAAGGAAGCATTAAGTCACCATTATACTTGAATTACCGGCAAATAGGACTTGAATTTGGTTATTTACACACTAATTTAGAGACGATAAAAATTAGGTCCTTGCCAAGTCTTACTGTTTACAACACTTTCATTTCATTTAAACAGCCTAGTTAAGGCAGTTTCAGAACGAGATACTTTTACTCACAGTTAATGTGACATGTGGCAGTTCTATAGGATGTGTGATGCGTGTGTTGTGACGGCTGTCATAAATTCCGATGACCTATGATGAAACATCCGTGCGTGGCGATTAATAAAATGTCATTAAGGCATTATGGCACTTACGACGTGACACTCAATCTACAATCTAATGTCAAATGAACATACCTGACAAAGGGATTCTGGCTGATTGTAGTGCAATTAACTTTCTATTATGCTCATAGACAGTAAATGAAGCGGATAGCATGTAAAACATTACTGACTCAATGCAGATTTGGAGAAGCAAAGCATAAATAACGACTTTGGATTTTTGGTTAATTCGCAGGCTGTAATACCTAGCCGAGTTGGGATCAAACAAATGCATTAAATACACGGGAATTATATAAAATGGGCTGCAAGGGAGAAAAAAATCATGTTGAGAACCGTCTTAGTGAAGAGGACTTCCTCTTTCTGTCACGCAGTCTTTGTGCTGCATACAGACGCATGCACAATGAGAATAATAGCTTTTTAAAAATGGAGCGGCGCACAGTACAATACATCTAGTCTTTAACGCCATTCACAGCGCATTTGGCGCAATCCTGGTTTGTATTTTTCCTCCTTTCCTGTGCATGGAGCTCGGAGATCGTGTGTCTGAAAAGCACTCGCTAATCCCAGTGAATAGCACGGCCTCTCACGTTAAAAAGGTTTGAGAAAATCGCATGTGGCAACACAGAAGACGGCACCTGCCAGGATAATTAAACGGTGAGTCAATGTGTGTTCAGGCAGTGTAAACCATTTTAATTGTTCAAGACACAACACCCAGAGAATAAATCTCATTTGTTTTCTTTATTTCCCAAATGGGTCTTAACGATCTAAATAGGGAAGCACAGCATGCTACTTTAAAATAATTTTGTAAGATTCCTCGGGGAATGTTTTATTTAAAGCCTAAAAAACTAGACATGAGCTGGCAAAGTTTCCACCCCATAGGACAAATCTTTACGGCTGAAATCCTACTGTCAAAATAAACGTTTATTTATTTATTTATTTATTTATTTCCTAATGAGCATTTCACATTTGATGTGTTTGTTAGATGCAGGGACGCGCTGCATTTCGTAGGCAAATTCGTAAGTAATTTGTTCAGCATTCAACATTCATGTGTTAGAAAAAAAGGAATGTTTTATCAGCGGCTGTCTGAACAAAAATATAAAGGGCATGTATATGTATATATGAGCCAGTTTCATTAAAGTATTTTAGCACATTTCAGAAACAGAACGTGAATTTGCAGTGTGCTCTGATGATTCAAACAAAATAATAATAGGCCTAATAAAAACAGTATGAACTTGAAACTGAATGAAATAAGAGGCAAAGAGGTATTAATTAATCTCATTCCCACATTTTATGTGAGGATTGGTCTTTCTACATCACTAACAGTATTTAACTAATTATCTGATTTTCTGAAGTTATGCATGTATGTATATTATGTATGTATGTATGCATTTCTGTGTAGTCGGGGCATGGTCAACAGTCCACAATGCAGCCTTAAAGCTCTGGGAACTTTATTACAAACTTAGAAAGAAAAGTGACCACAAGGGGTATAAACAAAGACAGACAAGTAATTCAGGAACTACCACGGACTAAAACTGAATATGAGACGATGAAGAATATACAGATTCTCGACAGGGACCATCTACAACGGGGACCATCTAACCTGAGATACATTCAACAGCCGATAAGGGAGCAGAGAATGGGAAGAGATACATATACACAAGGAGACTTAAACAAGAGACGGGTATGGACCATTAGCAATCATTCAAGCACTAGGAACTCAAGTATCAGGAAATACAAGGAACACAGGACATAGACAAAAACTGGGCAGAGGCAGCGGTAACCAGCAACAGAAACACTAAAGGCAAGGATCGAACCAGAGTACATAAACACAAGGAACATGATTCACACTTATGGTTCAAAAAAATGCACAAATTACTAAAAATGTCCAGTGTCGAGGCTGGCGTCAAACCGGTTTTGAAGTAGTCTGGGCTAACTGGTTGTCAGCCACATGCTCAGCCAATTCAGTTTTGCATCAACCCTGAGACCAGGGAGAACTCCGGGGACTGTGACTAGGGATAAACCTAAGGGAACTTAAGTAACTGAACGGGATGACCGGCGACACCCACTGGCTAAACAGGGAATTTAGGGAAATAACAGACAGAATGGGACAAGGCATGCACCGATCCTGACAATTTCACTCGTCATTTTCTGTGAACAGGCTCACAGCTGGTGTGGTGTCTTTGTCTGTAGTACTGCAGCCTGCCTCCTATACTGTAGCTTTGGGGTCTGTTCTGCCTGTGTGTTTTTTCCATGTTCTCCCTGTGTTGCATGGGTTTTCTGTGGGTGCCCCAATATCCACCCAGTTAATTGAATTGACCACTAAATCGCATGGTGTGTGAATGTATGTACCCTACAATGGACTGACATCCCACCCAGGGTGTACCCCATGTGCCTAAAGCTGCCTTGTACTGGCTCTACACAACTCCCTCCAAAAATTCTGTACTGGATTAGTAGTTAGAAGATGGATAGGTGAACTGGTTTAGTGCAGGGGACAGAAGGTAACCCATGTTGTTGTCAGGAGCAAGTTAACACCTGGAAATTAACACCTTGCTTCGAGAACTGTGAAAACTAGTGTTTTTTCACACCAGACCATACCTCACCAGATTATATTGTCTCAGGTGGTACATTTAAACCACATTTGTTTTTATAGTTTTATAGTGGCCCAGCTTCAGATAGAGAGACCATGTGCACCACAACCAGCTCTTTTCAGCAGAACGCACTTACCAAAGAGCTTGTGACAGGCGGTTAGCATCTTGTGTTTCACATTACCATGGCCTGCTGTCACTGAGGCGCTCTTAGAGCTGGCTTGTCTGTGGCCTTTTACACTAAGCCCTGCCCTGGACAGACCTCAGCATGACAGGCAAGGAAAAGGGCAGAGCCTGGGGCATAGGCATGGACTCATTAACACGATCATCGGGAAAGGCAGAGACACACTCCACATTAACACAGTGACAGTGGAAAGGCGCAGACACACTCCACATTAACACAGTGACAGGGGAAAGGTGCAGACACACTCCACATTAACACAGTCATAGGGGAAAGTCACAGACACACTCCACATTAACACAGTGACAGGGGAAAGGTGCAGACACACTCCACATTAACACAGTCATAGGGGAAAGTCACAGACACACTCCACATTAACACAGTGACAGGGGAAAGGCACAGACACACTCCACTTTAACACAGTGACAGTGGAAAGGCACAGAAACACTCCACTTTAACACAGTGACAGGGGAAAGGTGCAGACACACTCCACATTAACACAGTGACAGGGGAAAGAGACACACACCACATTAACACACAGGGGAAAGGCAGAGACACACTCTACATTAACACAGTGACAGGGGAAGGCACAGGCACGCTCCATGTCAACACAGTGACAGGGGAATGGTGCAGACACATTCCACATAAACACAGTGATGGGGGAAAGGCACAGACACACTCTACATTAACACAGTCACAGGGGATAGGCACAGACACACTCCACATTAACACAGTCACAGGGGAAAGGCACAGACACACTCCACATTAACACAGTCACAGGGGAAAGAGACACACACCACATTAACACACAGGGGTAAGGCAGAGACACACTCCACATTAACACAGTGATAGAGGAAAGGCAGAGACACACTCTACATTAACACTGACAGGGGAAAGGCACAGACACATTCCACATTAACATAGTCACAGGGGAAAGGCACAGACACACTGCACATTAACACAGTGGCAGGGGAAAGGCAGAGACACACTCCACATTAACACAGTGACAAGGGAAAGGCACAGACACACTCCACATTAATACAGTCACAGGGGAAAGGCAGAGACACACTCCACATTAACACAGTCACAGGGGAAAGGCACAGACTCACTCCACATTAACACAATTATAGGGGAAACGTGCAATCACACTTCATATATTAATACAGGTACCGGGAAAAGGCACAACCACAGTCCATATTAGCACGGTCACAGGGAAAAATGAAGACACACTCCACTTTAACACAGTAACAAGGGACAGGAACAGACAAACTCCACAGTAATACAGTCACAGGGGAAAGGTGCAGACTCACTCTATGTTAACACAGTGACAGGGGAAAGGCACAGACACACTACACATTAACACAGTGACAGGGGAAAGGCACAGTAACACATTAATACTGTCACAGGAGAAAGTCACAAACACATTATCAGAGTCACAGGGAAGGCAAAACACACTCCATATATTAACACAGTCATGGGGAAAGGCGTAGACACACTCCACATTAACACAGTCTTGTGGGAGAGGAGTAAACACACTCCACATTAACACAGTCTTGTGGGAGAGGAGTAAACACACTCCAAATTAACATAGTAATGAGAAACTTAGAAAACGTACTGCTTTTCTTTGTTAACACACTCCCCTTTAACAGATATCGGGGTGAGACATAAACCCATTGACACACTTGCATACACACCCAGGCATGAAGGGTACACACAGCCTGCAACATATAATCAAAGCTGAGCTTGCTATTTGTATCATTAACATGCTCAAAGCCAATTCATCCTGCATAATAAATTTCCTTGCACATTAGTCTCTGCGCAGTAGGGGTGTAAATCCCACACAAGCGTGTGATTAACGTGCTTATGAGCGTGTTTTGTCACAGTAACCTGAGCCACTCGTGTTCGTTTAGCAGGCAGCTGTTCATCTGCAGTGATGGGTGCCAAGGTGTCGGAGACTTTAATGAACTCACCCGCTCTGCGTAGCCATTGGCTGTCAGCAGCTAATTATGAATGCAGATATGTTTACAGAGACAGTCTGTGTCAAATTATGTGAAAACTTTAAGCATTTTACTGTGACTCATTCACCCACAGTTTGAAACCAGTCAATTTTGTGCACAGAAATATCCTGTTTGCATCTGCTACCTCATTCTCTGCTTCCTCATTCACCATGACCCTCACCCTATTCAGTTAGGGAAGATAGATGGAGAAAAAAAACACTGTATTCGTCTACGTCTTAGAAAGAAGCACATTTGTAGAGCTAGTCGGTGTTAGTGTTAACTAACACAGTACTTCCTGTTTGAGCTGTCTGCACTTCCTGTTTTTGGCCATCATCTGGATGTTAGTACTGTATATAGAGTGGATTCAGGCAAAAATCTCTTACCAAACGATCAAAAGTAGCGAAACAAATGGAGGTATAAATCATAAATGATCTACACACAAGTGTAAAAAAACGCATTTGAAATTAGATCAGTAGATTAATAGATTAATTAGTGTGATTAATCCTCCATTCCTAAGTTCATTTTTGTGGCACTCTGAGAGAGTTTCACTCGGGAAGGAAAGCAGATCCTAATGTATTATAATTCATACAGTGTGCATCTCAGGTACATTGAGGGGCCAGAAAAGGCCACAAATAGCAGATCACAGTAGATCCCTCTAAGTGGAACACAAATGTCTGCTCCAAAGACTCTAATGTCACTATTCTGCACTGTCCTCCCAGGATAAGCAGTGGAAACATAGACGGCGGGATGGATGAACGACAACCTTTGTTGTATCCCTACAGGAATATGAAATAACACAGCGGGAATTGCCTGTTAGGCTGATCATTGCCTGTTAGGCTGATCATGGCGTCAGCTGCCTGTCCTCAATCATATCCAGGTTTGTTTTCTGGGGTGATGAGATGCTTCAGAGCCTAACCTCTGTTTCCGGGACTTCAGATGGGACACTGTGTGTCGCTGTTTGCCTTTGTGATCTGTTCATAGCTGTAAGGCAGTGAGACCCACACGGGCTATTTTGGGAAAAGAGAAGCTCTCCCCCATCTGAACGACTCTTGCCTTACACAGTGTTGCAAAGACACCACACTAATGAAAGACAATTACAAACATTTCACATAATTGCAGGGCAATTTGATACATTACACTATTTTCATCAAAACAGATTAAACCCATTAAACTACGTGTTCATCTGTAATCTCTTTAATGTACCTAATTAATTTAACCTGAACATTTGGACAACAGGTTGGACGTTTAATCTTTTTGTAATTTCACAAAGCCAGCCAGGTCTTTGCCATCTGCTTTACCATAGCAGGTGGTGTTAAGTGTCCCTAAAGCTGTTTTCAAGGAGTGGGTGACTTTGGTAGAGGTGGATTGTGAGCATTGACATGGCTTGAGGGATGCTTCCAGGACAATTTGACAAAAGGTCTGTATTGCTGGTATTTTCAAACAGGCTATTCTAGTATTTAGAAATCTCAGTGATAAAATAATTCGCTGAGGCTGGGTGGGGGGGGCCTTCGCAATAAATCTCTCACCAAGATTTCAAAATACTGCAGTATATGCAAATACCAAAATCACCCTAATGTTGCTAAAGCCTAGCCTCTACATGATAGGGTCTCCGTTCTTCAGCCAAACATCACCCACTATCGCTCACCCCACTATAACTACTGTTTGCTCTTTGTCATAAAAAAGCTGATTAAAAATGCTATGAAAACAAACCTAAGAAAAAACTTAAAAAAAAAAGAAATAATGAAAGTCAAAATGTGACACACTCACTGGAAGAGCAAAGACATTAGCTCTCACCTCCAGGATGGTATGTGGCTCTGTGTGTTAGATGTCTATGCCCGGGAAGTCCCCAGTATGAATCCCGACTCTGAGAGAGATCATGTTTTGGCTTGGCTGTTGAGCAAGACCCTTAAGTGCAAAAACTGTTTAACAAACTGCATAAAATGAGTTTGTTAATGCTTTCAAGGTATGGTCAAGAACAGAACCAGCATCTTTCTCCTGGGAATCAGCAGAAAACTGCAACCAAAATGCAGCAGTCTGACAAAGTGTTGTGGAAAACAGCACCACCCTTAGGTTGTTAATAGAAACTTCAGTGAAGCAAAACATTTTCTGCCTTTGCTGAGCTCATAGACTTCAGTGTATTTTTGTTTCGCTTTCTATTTAGTTTTTGATAATATAGCTGGAATTTGACGCATGTATAAACCCACCCTAGTCAAGCTCTTTCCAGTTATGCGTGTTCTTGCATGTTCTCCACACAGAGATGATGACACACATGTAACCATTCAGTACGTGAATTCAGCCATCAGGCAAAATAAACTCACTTGTTCACCAATATTCCCTGTTTTTATGTGGACAAGGAATTAATGTTTTAAGTGAAAAGATAACAATTAATCCCGTGTATATACTGTAAACAAGAATGTTCATTTTTTGTTCATTTTTTTTATGTGCAGAAGGAACATCTAAACACAGTCATGGAATGAAAAATCTTTTGGTGAATATGCGGATTAGAGTTTGTACCCATCCCTTATATTATGCAATTAAATTAAATGCTCTGTCCTGTTTTGAACCAACACGGGAAGCGATTTGTCTCATATTTTCAAAATGCGTGATCGATCCCCTGCAAATTTTATCGTCGTGGACCTGGGGAGGAGGGGTGATCTCTCTAATGTCTTCATATCGAAATAGGCAACCCTGGTGAGGATTTATAGTTTGATCGACAAAGGCGTGCGTCTCCAATTAGACAATTACAGCGACATGGTGAGGAAAAGGCTGATCAGTGTGACAGGAGCTGGCATTTAGGGGACACGATAAGAGTGAAAACTGTGGAAAAGCTAAGGATGTGCTTTCCTGCAGTGACGATGTTCTGGCTTCTGTTGTTCTGTTGGTGTTTGTGTTGCACATGTAATGCAGAACAAAACAGAAATGTAAAGCTGTATAGTCTACTCATATTCTAATCAAGTCACTCCATCAGTTTTCCTTGTATTGTTGACTGTATTCGGGAAAAAAACGCACCTGCTAAAAACATAATTTTGGTCAGTATCAGTTTCTAAGCATCGGCTCATCATGTTAATAGTTAGGTTAAATAGGTTAATATCATCACCAGGTTAATACTTATACAGGTAAAATAGAGCTACATTTGATTGAAATTAGCAACCAATGGAAAATGTTTAGGACTGTGATGTACTCATCTGCAGCTGCCACTGGTCAACAAACATTTCATTACACCTGTCTCCTTAACCTCCATCCATCTTTCAGCCCTTTGTCCAATACCTGGTTGCGATTCCAGTCTATCACAGAGTACACACACAGGGAAGCCCATTGGTGATTAGAAGGTTGCTGGTTCAAATCCCCGATGAGCAAGGTACCACTGAGGTACCCTGAGCCAGGTAACCCCCCCCCCCAAAGAACTGTTCGCCAGGTGATGAATTAGCTGCCCATTGCTATGTCACGACGTCAGATATGGGTTTAATGCAGAGGACACGTTTTGTTGTTGTGCACTGTTTGCTGTGGCGTGTCAACAATGACAACTTATCACTTCACATACACACACGTTCACCTAATTGCATGTTTCTGGAATTCTGTGTGAGCTGAGCGGAGCATACAAACTCCGCACATGCAGTAACAATAATATACTATACAGGAGTGTAACAGAGCAAATCCTAACCTGGAAAGATTGCTAGAAATATGCCTGATGAATGACCAAATGAAAATAGTTTTTTATTTAATTTACTTTAAAGTTCATGGAATTAGGTGGCATAATGGATTTCCATTATTTTTGGGTTGTACAAATGAAACTCTATATTAGGCAGAGTTAATTCGCAGTACTATTTCATTTGTCATTCCACAGTCATTATTTTTAGGAAGCATCGTTTTTTTTTTTTTTTTTTTTACCGCATGAGGCTAGACAATCATTTGCTGTATGGAGAATTTAAAGAAAGTAACAGAAAAGATTGCATTTTTCTTCCTGTGGGCTTGTGGAATACACTTCTGATTAAAAGTTATTAATTTGAGGGGGAGGGTAATATTTTCGAATTAAAAGTTTTGGACCAGACATTAAATTTACAACATTGTAACTTTCTCAATGAGAATTTCATTTTCAAAAGATAACAGTGACACTGATAACTAAAAAAATATATATATGTCCAATGGTCGGTATGCTACTTGGATGATACCTTGGCTCATTGGGTAGCACTGTGCCCTCAGACCTCCAGGGTTTTGTGTTCCTTTCTGAATGTGTGTGTGTCTGTGTGGGTCTGTGTGTGCCTGTGTCTGTGTGTGTCTGTGTGTGTCTGTGCCTGTGTGTGTCTGTGTGTGTCTGTGCGTGCCTGTGGTATATGTGTGTCTGTGTGTCTGTGCTGTGTCCTGTAATGGATTGACATCCTGTCCAGACTGTCTCCTGCCTTAACTCATCTAGAGTGTCCCCTGACTTATCCTATTCAAAGTGTTCCCTGCCTTGTCCCATCCACACTGTCCCCTGCTTGTTCCCATCCATAGTGTTCCCTGTTTTGTCTCATCCAGAACATCCCTAGGCTTTTTATGTCCAGAGTGTCTCCTGGCTTGACCTATTCTGAGTGTCCCCTGCCATGTTCCGTCCACAGTATCCCCTGTATTGTCTTCCCCACAGTGTCTCCTACAGTGTTTTTTTCTGAGTGTCCCCTGCCATGTTCTGTCCAGAATGTCTCCAAACTTGTCCTATTCAGTGTCTCTGCTTTGTCAGAACTCTGCCTTGGTAAACTGGAAAATACATGAATGCTGCTTCACCTACACCTGCGTGACACATTCACTTCTTCTTACACATACTTGTACATACTGTGTCTTGTCATGTCCATCGACAGGAAAAACATAATCTGATTAGAGTTGTGACCCCGTACTACATAAGTGCTGTGGAAGACAGATGGATGGATGATGTAATTACCTGCTAAAGAGAGACAAACATCTAAATTTAATAGCAGTGCATACCTAGTATAGATCATAATCAAGGTTATAGATCATAAACCGAGAGCGATGCTTTATGATTAAAAAAGTAGACATTGTGGCCAAAGATCTATGTGTAGAGCAGCCCGTTTGTTACTGTTTGTTCTGGAAAGACAATGAATGGCATTTCTATCTAAACTGGAATCCGAGTTCTGACTGTTAGAGCTGAAAGGCCAGTGTCTAAACAGAGACTCCTGTCTTCATATTGGACAAACTGGGTGATCCAGAGTGTTTCAAAGGGGTTGAATTTGAATCCCTAGACAGGGAACAACTGCAGCAGGGTGTAGAGCATTGTGGCTTAAAATTAAATGTATTCTTTACTCACACAAGCCTGAATCACACAGGTAATAACAAAGATGAAGGAAAAACTATACAGACTGTGGTATTTTCCCAAGCTGATGTGTGTATGCATAACTATGACCCAAAATAGCCTAATTTGCATGTATTCTAGAAACAAGCAGTACATCAGTTTGTAAAGCTGTGCTGCCCCCTGTGGGAATATAGATGGTACAGTCAGGGGCATTGCTAGAGATTTTAGGCCCCATGAACTACCAATCCAGTTATTTTCCAAATTTTCTATGCCCCCTGTCACTCAGGGGCCCTTGGAATCGTCTTAAATTTCCCCCACCTTACGGCGCCCCAGTTGTCAACATCTGAACTGAATCATGTGATTCATTCGTTCAGAAACCACATGTGCATTTTGGGGTTGCAGAAATTCTGGATCCCGTCCCAGGAAACACAGGACACAAATCAGCCAAAACAGGAAAAGAGTCTAATTGACAAATTCACATCTTTATTGAAGAAGAATAGGGTGCTAAGGAGGGGTGCGCACAGAGAGGAAATGCCAGTCCATCGAAGGGCACAGACTTACACATGCAACCGCACACTGTGACACACTATGGGCTATTAAGAGACATTTCAACTCAGCACACATGTTTTGCAATGGGAGGGAATTCACACCCAAAGTGCTGAAAGTGGCCCCTTGAGATTCATCTATGTCCCTTTATGGACGACAAAATAAAAATAGAAATGGAGGGAAATAAATGAAATATTACTGCTGGATTTGCAAACATCACAATAGGCACATGTGTAGAAGTAAGTAATTACCCATCAAACACATTGAGATACCTACTGCTATACCTCTGAGAATCATCTCATTCTGTTAAATAAATATAGCATCTTTTTCTCCTGGGTGTTTCTAGTTTATATCTGAGAGATGAAGGACTGTGTGTCAGTGTAAACTGCGTTTACCTCCAGCTAATAAAAGCCACTTCAAGGAGGAATGTTTTCTTTAGTAATTACATTTGTTGACACGTCTGTGACCAGACAGGGTTATTTTTCATCTGTGTCTTCAGCCTGTCATGTTTGGAGTCATGGAATAAATATGGATACATGACCAAATTGTTTAGGAATATTTGTTTTTAAGAGAATGGGTATTCTTCAGTTGAGAGTGTCAGAGGAATTCTGTGATGCGGTGGTTTCACCACAGTGAGGCAGTGTTGAACAGCTTCAATGAAAACCCTGCATATTGCATTTCAAATTCAGAAATTAAAGGCAAGTGATGCTGGAGCCTGAGCATTTATATCCTGAGGCTAATGAGTCGTACATTATGCAAATCAGACCTCTGCTACCGTCCGTTGGGTTAAACTGATGAGCTGCCCGCAGCTACCCCACCTACCCACCCATCTAGGTAGTATGTGAGGAAGGGCAGCGTCTGTGTACCCTTGGTTTTTTTTGCAGCCCATTATCTATGATGCACTTCCTCTTCTCTGATTGGTGCCTTGTGAATGTTTGAGATCATGTAGACCAAAACTGATGGTCTCGACAATTTGTAGTACATGATGAACGATTGAAGCTGTTGCCTCAGCTCCTACTCATTGAGCAAAAGTCATAGTCCATCCATCCATCCAGCCATCGATTCATCTTCCAGCCACCTATTCTGTATGGTTGTGGGTTATAGTCCACAAAGCAGGGGTACACCCTGGATAGGATGCCGGTCCACCCCAGGGCACACAGACACACACCTGATGGACAATTACCATGTCCTGCAATTGCAGAAAGAGGCTTGATTGACACAGGGAGAGCATGCAAACTCCACACACCCACAGAGTGGGGGTGGGATTCAGGGGGTGAGCCAATGTATCACCCTGTAGTCATACTTATCTCTTCAGACTGTATTAATTGGCTTTAAATACCATTGTCTGGCATCCTGATCAATGTGCTTCGCAGCTTTATGCCCTTGAGTGCTCGGCACAGGCTCCATACTGCTTCAGGACGCTGGCTATGATAAGCAATTCCAATAAGCATAAACGGACGCATTATTTACATGATCCACCAGATGGCAGCAGATACTAATATTTAAAGAATGCTCTCGCTATTTATACATAGTAAGAGTATCTATTGCCGTGAGGAACACAAATAATTGATGATGCGTGGGGGGAGACCTAGTGATACAAAATGAAATGTAAATATGTCATATTTTGAGTCATCATACATGTATTTAAACAACAAAAAACTTGTATAAAATATGACTCTCTTTTTCCCATAAAATGCCGCTTTGGACCTCTGTTTAAAATACTTAAGGATATCCTTTATATGCATTCACACTGCACTGTGTGTTGCCATTGTGTGGCTCAGCAGGGCTCTGACGGTTCGAGGCAGTGGTCGATGGCTGTATCCAGAAAGTCATGGGTTCAATTCCCATGGTTGATAGGATAATCATATCACTGTTGAGCCCTTGAGCAATGCCTGTAACCTTGAAAACTGCTTCAGGGTGCTGAATGAGAGGCTGGCCCTGCGTTCTGACCCCAAGCTTTGCTCTCACCAGTATGTGTCTCACAGGAGAGCAGATGGGGTATGTGAAAACCAGAGAATGTGCTATTTTGGAAGCCTTTACAGTGATTTTCAAGGATTTGTCTAGTGGGAAATGAAGAAGAAAAAAACAAATGTGGCTTTTTTGGCTTTAGGTTTATTACTTTCAGGAACATCAGGTTTCTCAAAATGCTGATGACAATGTTCCCATGGCCCACAATGCACCATTCTGTGCTGCCCACCATTCCTGTTTCAGCACCTGCTGATTACCTTCTCTTCTACACGAGGACTGCGATGTATGACATTCTGCTGAATGTGAAATTGAACACTTCAGCCCCCTCATGCTTCCAGGGTGCATGGATATCAGGTGTTGGATATCAGCGATGGATCTGAATCGCAGACAGAGAGCCTCTCTGGCTTTCCGGGCAGGCTGTTAACCAGAAACCAGGTGCTGCAGGGACCCCCCGGTTAGTGTCTGAGAGAGATGGCCAGCGGGGTGTGGAGGTGGCACTCTGGGGCATTGTCCTGACAAGGTGAAGCCCGGCTGTTCTGCGGATCTGCCTGGAAGCCAGGTTGGATTAAACGTTGTCTCAGGGCAGGAGGACAGCTGGACCTCAGGTACTCCGTCAGAGGGCACCATGGGAGGGCCGCTGCTTTATCATGGCTCAGCGGAGCATTTGAGTGCCCGGGCAGCAGGGCTGTAATACAGATAATAAGTGAAAAGTGTGTGTATAGAAGCAGGGAAGGTACGTCACCTGTGTGGTTCCCTGGAGTCCAGTCAGGGAGGAGGAATCACATGACTTGCTTCCCTGTAATCTGGTCTGGGAAGATATATCACATGACCTACATCCCTGTAGTCCAATCAGAGGAGATGTATTTCTTGACAAGTCCTCCTTTAAGTACTTAGATTTCTCAAAAGCTCAGATATCTGCTATTATTTTTTGCGGTTATGTGGTGTGTGTATGAGAGAGTGGCACGCCACATGAGTGAGTCGACTAAAGACCAAAATTAAATTAGTAATGAGGGATATTTTATTCTCATGCTTAATGGAAATTTCCGTGACCCAATTTAAATGAAGTTCGTCTGATCTGCTGATTAGCTCAGCCGCTAATCTGAGCCGGTTTGTGTTTGTGCATTTCCTGCTGCTTTCACAGTTTCTTTTTTGGCCAGATCAGTTCCTAGATTTAGAAGCTCTTCCTCTGAAAAAACAGTAAAGATCAGGGTTGGGGGGTGGGGGGAGCATCACGGCCGGGAGAGTCAGGTGACCTGCATTTTCAGGGAGATTATTTCCACCTGTCCCCTGTTCCCAAAAAAGATTATTCATTGATGTGCTGCGCCTTGCTTCTGTTTGCTGCCTAACCCTCCACCTGGCTTTGTGCTTTCTCTCTGTTTATTTCATCTGCCGAAATCACTTCTTTATTCTCGTGTTTGATTTTTCCACGATGTTCAGCCTCCTCATGATAAACAACAATTTCCTCTGTCAAATAGCCCTGTTTGTTGTTCTTAGTGAGAGACTCTCACAGACGGGCTTCCAGTCCAATCAGAACATAGCTGTGCATCAGTGCAGGCTTTATGATGCATGGTCCACCAGGACAGAAAGTCCGTCCTTCAGTCTGTCTCTGTCCTGCAGTGCTCGTTCCCTTCCAGTGACATTACATCTTTCACTGCAGTACTCTGCTCCTATGTACGGTAAGCCAGTCCCACATTCTCTGTGGAAAAAAACAGTTCTCTTTCACCCAGAAAGCTTTGCTTGCAGTTGACCCCACCCCTTTCTCAACAGTCACCTGTCAATCATTCAAAAATAAAAAACAATATAGCCTGAGGAGCCTCATCCTGAGCCGGAAAACAGCGGAAGGTCATGTGACTATGAATAGCATATGCGCAAAACCTCAAAACCTCAGGTTCGTTTAATTTACCTTCACGATTTTCCGCCGGAGCCCTTGCTCGTCTTGCCGTTTGACGTGTGTCAGCGCCTCGCAGGGGAGTGAGGATTCAGCAGTTCAGAGTCACGGCTAATATCAGTCAAACAGCAGGAGGCGCTCCGAGCTTTCCTGGGAGGGCCTGAAGTGGTCAGAGATATTGATGCCAGTCCTGTAACCTCTTCAGGACTTTGAAAATGACTTTTCTCCAAAAAAAAAACTCCCAGAAGCTTTGTAGTTCAGTTAGCTGTGGCACTATGCTAAGCTCTGCAGTACAAGTCCTAACATGGTGATCTGTAGTACCACCACGGTCCTGGGGAGCATCTCCAGATGCATACTTTC
>JAODKC010000039.1:12517945-12543353 GCA_026777985.1 Mormyrops attenuatus | reverse complement strand
CTAGATAAGATTTTAGCAACTCTGAGCTATTAGTTAGGTTCTCCCCAAACGAGCTCGATGGGCCGAATGGCCTCCTCCCCAGAAATGGGTCGTGCGGGGGGGGGGGGGTTTGTGGGGGTTGGTCATGGACTCTTGGAGAAAAGCTCTCCTCCATCAAGGAAATCTGTGCCCGGAAACAATGTAACCCCTTCTTATCCATATTATCCATAACCCACCTGACCTCTCTTATGCTTCCTTATTCTATCTAACAACAGAAGAAGCACAAGCTTAAGGAATTCGTTTATTATCACATTTAAGCTGGAAAAACTGCAAAAAGAAGGTTAATATTTAGCGCACGTCTGTCAGAACAGCTGAATTTAGCTCTCAAGCTTAATCCAGGACATGACATAATGCATTTTGGGGGCTTTTAATGTCTCCTACATCTGCTGGTACAATCTGTGTGACTTTTAAATGTCACATAAAGAGGCACGTCATGAAAGCTTCCCGTTCAGTAATTTCACCTGTCCAAAAGAAACCACAAGATTTGTTCCTGCGCGATAATAAAACCCGGTCACAAATTTTATTAACTATTTAAATCTTTTTAATAGTGATTAACTGCTGAATCTTATAGAGAGATATGCACAGCCGGGACTGTTTTACCACTTCTGTGTTTTAATCTCTGTGGCAATAAGGCAGCGTTAACATGTGCTGTTAACGTGTAAACTGTTATATTTGGATCGTCTGACTGAAACGCCAAACTCATTTAAGGGCCTGTTCTCTTCAGAACATGTTCAATAATATGAGATATTTAAATTCTGTGGCATGTGACAGTGCGTATCTGCTGCAGATATCAATATTTGCATCGTTACCGAACGTACTGGTGATGTTTCTGTTTATCATCCTTTTAAAACAGCACTCAAAGTCCCAAATGCCTTTATGAGTAGGTTCATTGTACGATAATCACATTATTCGCACCTAATTAAAATTTGTGCTGGTGACTCAGGTGTCATGGTGTACAGGAGGCTTCATGCTTCCAGGAACACGTCTGCATGATCACACAAGCTAACTAGGGTTTGGGTTAGTACGCCAGCGGTGGCAGGTTGCCTGGGAATACAGGGTTCCGAAGGAATATTCTGGTTTCCATTTCTTCCTGTTGGATGGTGGTCAACATTGTTCGCAAATCATTTATTTTCTCAATTTGTCATGAATTCAAAATTGCGGACACGTTGCATTAAATGTGAGTAATTGCAATTTGACAGTAGTAATTAATGTAATTCCCCTTAGAACATTAAATAAATTAGCAGATTGTTTAGCACGCAGCATATGAGGCATCTTGCCGGCCTCTGCTTTGGTGTTTGTTATTATCCTCTTATTTTCATTTGCCCACATATTGTGCATATAATATTTCAGGCAGCTGTGGATTTAAACACACATATTGCTGCAGACCTTAAACCCCTTTTGGCCAGATTTTTTGCTTTTGCTTTTTGCCTGACCTGGTTTAGATGTGCCTTTTTGCAGTGTATTGTTTATTAAGAAAAAGTCTGAAATGTATTGTACCCCCTGCTGTAGGGGCTCAGCTCCAGGTGCCCCCAGATCCAGTACAAGCAGCTGGAAGAACGGTGGGTGATGACTGGATGAATGGATGGATGGATGAATGGATGGATGGATGGAAAGGCTGAAATGAGAGGCCAGCTGGACAGACAGCCTCCCCGCAGGCAGTACACTCCCTTATTCTTTCTCTCCATGTCCTCCTCATCCTCTTATTGCTCCTTACCTGCTTATATGAGAGGCACCCTGAGATTCCTTCCCGGCAGAGAAGGCAATAGACATGCAGTATCCCTGCCAGAAGCTTGCCCACCAGCAGCAATGACACATCAGGAAACATCATATCTTTGCTGTAGCAAAAGTCCAACACTATCCGTTTGCACATATAATTGCACATATACCTCAGGTTAAATCATATTTAATTTCAATTTAACATTAAATATTCCTTAACATTCTTTTTTAGGATGTCCAGTTTGTACACGGTGTACTATTTTCTTTATTTGTTTGCACTATGTGTACTGTCTTTGCCCTTTCCTGTATTTTGCATTATAAGTTCTTTTATCGGCATATTTAGTACCTTACTGCTGCATGCAGTACGATTTTCCTCTGTGATAATTAAAGTTTATTCTTTCTTAATTTCAGCCTTAACAGGTCAAAAAAAACTCATCACGGTAGCTTTTTTGTGTAATACCAGAGACAGATATTTAAAATGGCATTGCAATAAACATTCAAAATAATAGTACCAAAGCCTAGGTCAGTGGGGAGTGGTGAGGCACACAATGTCTGCGGGCTCAGAGCAATGACAGACCGAACAACACAACACGATAAATCAGGGATGCGTCCTTCATGAGACAGGAGCGCCACCCTCCCCTCTCTCTCCTGCTCAGCCCAGTCAGGCCGCCTTGAACAGCAGGGCTCTTATGAAGCCAGTGCAGTAATCGCCGCATCTAGCTGTGATGAGCACGCCTGTCCCCTAGGCTCAGAGCCCATCCATCCTAAGATGCAGCTCAATGTCACAGTCCAAGTAATGGCTGAACGAGACCCCTAGAGAGCTGAGCTGACGGGGTCAGGGAACCCGTGGCCCCTTACAATCCACAGTTAGGAAGAGATGCAGAGAAAACTGGCTCACGAGTGCTCTGCACAAACCTCATCCCAAGCCTGTAACCTCATACCCACGTGGTCATGTGCAACGCTATGATTACAGGGATCCAAAAGGAGGAGAACTCCCTGTATTTAAATGCAGCAGTGTTACAGAAATCTGAAGTTTTTGTTTCTAGTGAGAAATTTTTATAGTGATTTGTAAACAAAACTTGACGGCATGATGAGACATAACTATTGATTCAAAGAAATACACTGCTAAAGTCTGATGATGAAATAACTGTTTTCTGCATCTGTGCGTACTTTCAAAAAAGCGAAAAGCTGTTGAAATTGGGACCATTACATAATAAGGACATGCGTTAATTAACACGCAAGTGTCATTCTCACACTGGAAACTCTTGTACGTGACATAACCAACCAGCATTTCCTATGTATAAATCACACAAGCAAAACAAACAGATTAACGTAATTATTTTGGAGATTTTTTAGCTTTTGTCAGTAATTGCGATTCTTCGTGTTGTTACTATATTCAATAATTTTAACACAATAATGCAATATGGCGTTTACTTGTGTCGCAGGGAACTCGCGGACTGTGCTGCTAAGTAAACCGGTAATTTAATCTTTTATACCTTAATTACAGTGTTGTCTCTGCTCACTATAGGCACCGCTGGAATTCGTTAATGTGATTATATGGCACTGCTGGTGCAGCGATTAATATTCGGGACAATTTAAAAGCGGAGCGACTTCGAAAAACCTGGCGTTCTGGGGAGGGGGCTCGGGCTCGGTCGCGAGTCGCGCGCCGGCTAGGCTGTGACAGCTCGTGACAGGGTTACACCGGGGTGCGCGCGAGCACGCGCGAGCCTGTCAGCATCACCACAGCGCTGAAGACCGAGCCGCATAAAATCCATGAAAACCAGATGGCGGAAAAGTAAGATTACGTCCTTATACTGTTATATAGTAAGTAATTATTTTCCATCATTTCAAGCAGTCGACGGTTTTCCATAATATTTGATCAAACGTAGGGTCACCTGCGGCTTGAATACTATCCCAGGGAGCTCAGAACATAAAAACACATCCACAGGTCATTATTCATTTTACTATCCATTATTAATGGTATTTTTTGCTTTTGTTATGACTTTCCCCTTACTATGCAAATGGTATTTGGAAGTTTAGTGCAGTATATGATTCTGAATAATGTCATCTAATTAAAAATCCCCGGCTACACATTTGAGGTCTTAGACGTGCCCCTAGCTGAATTATTCAAGAATGACATCATGTTTACTGGTGGTGGCATTGAGGCAAGCTTCCCAGTAAGCCCAGTATGCAGATGGGATTAAGCCTGACGGGGCCAGAAGGGGAAAGAGACAAGAGAAGCTGGCTGGATGGCAAAAAGAGCAGGCAAAGAGTGTGCCCGCAGCCCTTTGTTCATGAGATGAGGTACATAACAGCCACGCTTCTCCGCCTGTGAGCATCTCTGGGACGGGGTCACGCCAAGGGCACAGTCTCTCTGCGTCTGCTGGACCATGTGGCTCGTGTGAGAGGATGTCCTCTTGGTTCCAACACAACAATAAAAGCCCCATTTCCCCTCGGGGTGGGGTAACAACAGCGGAGGTTTGATTCAAAAGGGGAACATTTTCCTGCCATTTACAGTATAATATTGTAGGTGGTAGAACCAAGCTTTATCTTTCCAGCTATATTTCTAAACCCAAGATTTAAATAAAATTATTTTAGATTTAGCAGGTAATGTTATTTACCGTCCGGTTTTTAGTAGTGGGTCAGTGTGATGTCTTTCTCAGTGGGATTTAAACCTGCAACATTCTGGCTGCGGCTATCATGATCCCAGCACTGCTTTGCTAAGCCTTTCTTGTTTTGGTCCCATTTTGGGGTATACACTCAGTAGGAAATAAACTACACACATGTATCACAGGTGGACACAGGGTTCTGCTCTGTCTGGCTCTCCTTGCTCTGCCCTGGAATGCGGGTTTAACCACATAAAGCATCCATGGGGAACAGACTTCACCTGTCTGTGGGCACGGTTAGCACGTAGCAGAGCAATAAGGGTCAGGCTACCCACAGGGGAGCAGTGCAGACCGGAGTGTGAAACGGAGACCTGAGATCTGCTGTCTGATGGACTGCTGGCTCAGAAAGCGGGGGTGAGCAGGAGATGGAGAAGTCATCTCTATGTAGGCAGTGAGGGTGTTAGTGTGCCGTGGACTGAAAGCGAACAGCCTCCTCACTTTAAATTGGAAATCCATCAACATCTCCATACCCAGAAACACTCATTGCGTATTCCCCATCTACTACATTTCCTGCCGTGCGGGTCATGGCCGATTCACAACACTGTTAGCAAGCATTTAGCCATCATCTAGATCACAGTTTATATGACCTTTTATAATAACAGGGATTCTTGGGTAGCTTAGGTTCTGAAACCATAAAAAGAAGGGGGAGGGGTTCTCTCTTTTATTTTGCATTGTGGTTCCAAAGGTCATATTGACGGGAGACAATCAGGAACACATGGATGGCAATGTCCAGAACAAAGGTGATTGTCCAAGTTTTAGCCCACAGAAACCCCACAGGCCAGGAAAAATCAGGAAAAAAAAAGTCTGATGGCATGAATGGGTGGGGTTTTTGGGAAGACAAAGCCAGTTTTTCAGGTTCACACTTTTGCACAGATTTTATTTGCACGTTTTCATCTGAATTTGCCAGACGCTGTCTGGGGATAAACCTTTTTGGGGGAGAATGGGCGGTGAACAGCTTGATGCATAAGGACCTAGCTGGTGAATGATTCTCCATCCCTGAGGCCACAATGGGGGATTTTCGGAATTTCAGAATTTCGGAAATTTCGCAACAAAAGGGCTATTTTATTAGGATTGTTTTGTACTTTTAGGGGCTTGCTCGACATTTGTGCCATAGAGGAATGCGGAGCTGCCTTCTTAGATGCTTTTATTGATGTGTTGGGGTGTGGGGGGTGAGGTTGGAAGGAGCTGACACTAACTGCCTCAGAAAGAGAAGCAAGGCAGGCTTCAGGGAATTAAAGACCTCCTTTGTTGTGCGAGCTTGCTGCGGGCGATGGCATTGGAGCGGCCCCCTGGGGCAAACTGAAAAGAATTCACTCAGGAGGGATTCGGGGAGATGGGGAAATGAAGGTAAAGTCTCCTGCCGATAGATTGAGCTTTGGGAGAAGGATCTCACTTCAAAATTATGTATAAGTGGGAAATGGTGTAAAGGAGAGCTTTTGCTTATGGGAAAATACCTGATTATGGTAAATACAACAGGGAGAGATGAAGAATATTACAGTGATTGGTGCTGGGTTTCATGTGAGCTTGAACACTCAGCACAACCTGACACTGTTCCTCAGTACTGGCTGAAGGCCTGTAAGGTTTCCAGCTTCCACTTTTGACATGCCCATCAGGTCGCTACCATCTCCACATGGTAAATCCACGGCCGTCCGTTAGAAATCACTAGGCCCCTCCAGTGTGTTCAAAGGCTCGTTCGTGTAAAACCGGGACTTTCACCAAACCATGCACGACCGTGCTATTCACACAGCTTTTTCTTGTAAGATACAACTCCTCATCATCAATGCAGTGTTGGGTCGATGGAGCGATGCTGTCGCAATATTGATGTGTGAAGTGTGGGTGTTGCCAGTCATTCTGAAGTGAGTGAACCGAGATGCCGTGTTTGATTCTTTGCTATGAATGTGGCTGATCCTATTTCCAGAGGCACCTCATAATGACGATAATCCATGCGGCACAAGAATGGCTCGACTGTCAGTGAGGCGGTCCCAGCTGTGGCATCATTCCAAGTGCTTTCTTAGTGGTTTTAGATGGGAATAGCGTCCTGCACACAGCTCAATAAGACTGGAGTCATGCTCCACCAGCCAATGGCAGAACGTAACACAGAGGTCGAGGCTCATGGTATGTCGAGACCGTGGATCCATGCTTCCGAGATTTTATTGGATTTTTGAATTCTCTGTAAATGAGGGATAAAATGTGGCCCGTCTACACTCCATCAATGCTGACTGGACCTGGAATAATTTCAGATTATTGATGTTATGGGTTACTCCTGTTTGGAAACAGGTGGGGCAATGGAGACTCGCTCGTTTATGCTTTCTTCTAATTGGCCTGTTTCCCGTTCTGCTCACCGTCCTCTTCAGCCATCATTCCTGCTGGGTTTCTCTTCTCAAAGGGTGGGGCTCCACCTTTCTCAATAAGGTATCTATCTCTCCCCTTGGTGCCAACAATTAGAGTATATCCACCATTCATTAGGTCACATGATAAATATGACCCAAATATGACGAATTAGACTCATCCACTTTTTCCCAAAATTTGCCAGCATTTTGCGGCATAATTACCATCGGTGGTGTTATACAATAATTTGGGGGCCTGTGTTCAGCACAAGGATAAAATGTCCATGAATGGATTATTTAAAGAATATTGATACAGCCAAAGGGATTGAATAGCCTTTTTCTATGCACTGGAACTGCTTCCCCCATGAACGTAATCGCGTAAGGTCCTTATTTCAGGCTTCACATCTGTCGGCTCCATATTTTCATTAGCTGGTAGCTAGAACAGACGATAAAGGAGTCTGGTTTCAGCCAGTCGGCTGCAGAGAGGCGAGCACCATTCAGCCTAAAAGCATAGCCGACATATAAAGCTTTGTTATTCTCCTACACGCGTCTTCACTTATAGCAATTGTAAACATCAGTGAAAGTGTGAAAGCCTTTGCAACTCATGGAAGTTTTAAAAAGCCTTTAGTTATGATTATATAGATTAATATGAGCCATATATGTTATGGGCATAGATTACTTGCTATAAAAACAAGTGAAAAGAGGTCTACTTAGCAGGGTATCTATCAGAGCAGCCTCAAAACAATGCAAATTACACTTCAGCAAGCATCCTTTGCAGTTTAATAAAAGCATTACTTCAGCCAGTCTATTCTTGTTTATATTAAAGAGATGCTTCGGCACATATAGCTCTATTTCACAGAAAAAATAAGCAGCATAAATCTGCTGTGGGACAGATCTGTGCATATTTCCAAGCCATAAAACTCTTTTCTTTAAAAACACTCGGTACATTAGGCACCCGCGTCTCTCTGAGTGAAAAATTTGCTTGATACTTTTTTCAATTACCAAGAAAAAAGGGGAAAGTTGTCCGGAATAGTTTGTTTTTTTCCCCAAGGCATTTGTAGCCTGTAGCAATCGGTGCCCTGTCTGTGAAACGTGCATTCGGCACTGACTTGAGCACCATTAATAGCTGCACTTCATTCATGTCTGCGGTAACCCTGAATAGTTTTCACAGATGTATGTGCAGGTGAGAGCAAAGCTTGGGCTTTGAGCAGAGGGTCAGCCAGTGACCAGCACCCCTGGAGCAGTTTGGGGTTAAGAGCCCAACGGTGTGATAGCTCTTGGAGCCAGATTTGAGTCCATGTCCCTCTGGACATAGGCACAGATCCCTAACCCACTGTGCTGCACACTGCTGCACACTGCCACACACCACCGCACACTGCCACATACCGACGCACACTGCTGCACAGTGCTACACAACACCGCACACTGCTGCACACTGCCACACACCACCACACACTGCTGTGCACTGTCACACACTGCTGCACACTGTCGCACACTGCCACACGCCGCTGCACACTATTCACATGATAGTTTTTCAGCTGAGCCTTCAAATATCTCCACTTTTTCCCTTTATTTCCTTGATGTGCTCAATGGTCTTCAACATGCATGAAAAGGAACACATGCACGAGTGAGCAAAATAGCAGACATGCCTAACAATGTATTCATATGAAGGATCTAATCAGTAACATGGTCTTGGCCTTCCGAACAGCTTAAGCCCTTGGAATGCTGCCAAAGGAGCCCTAAACTGTCTGTAGTGGGATATCAGACCATTTTTCAAAGGAGAAAAGCCTCCAGTTCTTTGAGGGATGAAGGAGGTGTTCATCTACTTCACACTGCGGTCCAGAACTTCCCATAAAAGTTCAATAATGCTTCGATCTGATGATTGGGATGGCCACACAAGACCATCCTTCTCATTCGTCTTTGTAAAACCTGGCTTTCTGTAGCTATGTGCATGGGGGCATTATTGTCTGGGAGCATCTTAATGAAAAAGGGTTTGCACCACAGGATACACCTGGTCCTGAAAAATGGTCTCATATCCCTTGGCAGTTATATGACTGAGCAGAATAACCATCGGAACTAATGGCCACCATAAGATGGCTGCCCATACAATTACATATCCCATACATTGTTGGTTGAAAGCATCCACCCAACATAAACCCATTCTGACATAGGGAAAAGGATGAACTATGACTTATCAGACGATAATATTCTTTTTCATTGCTCTGGAGTCCTGGTTTTGTGCTCCTTACACCAGGTAATGTGTCTTTGTGTGTTGGCCTTGGATACAAGTAGTTCGCAAAATGACAGGACTATCATAAATTCCACCTTTGTAAAGGTGGTGAGGCCATATTATTGTGGTGTTTAGCAACTATCTTGTTCAGTGTCTGTCTAGCCTTGCCAGTGAGCTTCAAACTTTGGAACATTGATACTCTCACAATATTGAGGGTGGAGATTCAATGGTGTACATACTATCATAAAACAATTTGTGAATGCTAAGATCATTCAGTCATTACAGTTCAGTTGTAGAGTTCAGAATTCAGAGCAGTGTTTCCCAATCCGGTCCTCGGGGACCCACACACCCTCTGTGTGTCCCCAAGGACTGGGTTTGGAAACTCTGGTGTAGAGTTACGATGACTGTGTTTGCAAGTAGAATCAGATGCCAAAACTCTCGCACTAACCTGGAAGCCATTCCATTAACGCAGCATCCAAAACAAAATCCAAATCTAACACACATGCCACACAAACGTCCGGAAATGTGGTTCCATGGCACTGAGTTACCTCTCGGTCTTAAACATTTCTGTGGGTAACCATTTGATCTGACACTCACATTTCCCTGTGGCATTTTCCGCCAGACATCACACTCAGGTGTCAAGGCCACTTATGTGTGCGCAATTATCTAGCGTTCCAAAAATGTTTTTAATTATTATTATTTATTCATCTCCACAACCAAAACCCAAGCTGCGTCGACATCAGGTTTGCCAGATGGACACTCATATTTAAAATCCCTGGTGTTGCTAAAAACCTGCCAGACAAGCCAGGAGATGACATCATAATGCAAAAACTTAGGAGAAATGCAAAGGGGTGGGAAGAGACCTGCTGATTTCCAGTAATTAATTGGGAAAACACACAATGGTTAAGTAGCCATTTACTTCCTTTCAAGAAAATGGTTCCTACTTTATTGCTTACAAGAATATCTTAATACTCTAAGAGACTGTTAATTACCTGTAGGATGCCATGAGACACCAAGACCCTGCCAGACAGATGTGTCCAGCAGCACCCAGGCATTTGACAGCCTTTCCCACCCAGAATTCCCCCTTCCTGTTCTCTATATGTGTCCTTCAGCAGTTGAATGAGCCATCCAGTCCAGGGTGTACACCTGCCTTGTTCCCTGTGCCGCCTGGGATAGGCTCCAGACTCCCCCGCCGGCACACACACACAGCCCTGTACTGGATAAGTGGTTGGAAGATGGATGGATACTGGAATGAGCTCTCAACGTGTCAGAGCTTCTGAATCATGTCCCCTATTCTAATACTGACTTTCCTTCTATCTCCATTAAGATGTAGCACCAATTAGCCACCAGTAATCTGTTTTACTCATCACAAATCGATCTTGTTTTGTGGAATTTCAGTAAACAGCAATAGCAAGTACAGCCTTTTTCAATAAATGCACTTCTTTGACATCTCTGACACTCTTCCTTAGGGGAATCCATGAATTAAATGTCTTGTAGCATTAAGTATGATAGATTCTTGTTGGTCACCATGGCCAATCTGCTTGAAGATGCAAAATGTATCAACGGAATATTAACAAGCTGATTGGCTAAGGAAAACAGGAGCCGATGGTCTGAAAAGAACAGAGAGCCGATTGGCTAAAAGCACACCAGCTGACAGGCAAGCTAAACAAGGCCTGGGGTAAGTAAAATACGGTTGGTACTAAATCAATCCTTCATTTTAAAGAGATGAAGACTGACATTGTGACTCAAGCACAAAAACACTAGCATATTCTTCCACTTTTCTATTTTAAAAACACTATTGTAGTCACATAAGAGGGTTCTCTGTCTAGTAAGATATCTTCAACCATACTGCCTGCATTGTTTAAGACTTTGATTGTTTGTTCATTTACACATCTATCCTCACAGTGGAAACAGCAAAACTACTCAACCTTTGCTTATCCGTTTCTCCTCCTTTCTTATAGTTTCTAACAGTCTTGGAACTGTTTCCTTGTTCTGTTTGCAGGTTGGCTTGAAATTCATTGTATTAATGGACTGATCAGTCACTTATTTGTAAATATAGTTGGACCTTTGAGGCTGTCAAGGATGATTGTATGGCGAAGAAAGCAATGCCCATTTGATTTTGTAGTATGAACATATACAACATAATAATGTAATTAAGCTTGATCTCAAAACCTGTGATACAGGAGGTTAATAGAAACCTAATTTAACACGGCAATGTAGTTTCACATTTGCATAACAATAACACTGGCCATTCACCTGAAGACATTACACACTATAAAGGGCTTATCCTTTGATGAACGCCCTGTGGGTATCATTTCTGTTTTCTCTTCTCGTTTTGCAGGCTTTAAAGACAAACGATGAAGCGGAATTTTCCGTAAATACCATCGCCACAGCGTGTGGTGTTCGAAAGATCCGATTGCTCTGTTCTGTGGCTCTTCTCTCCAGGAAATGGAATTTGTGGTAGTCAGAGTAATTTCATAAATTATCTCTGCATAGTAATCTCCTTTTCTTTGGACTTGGACTAAAATTGTGCCCAGTGAGGTAGCTCTCGCTTTCTTTCTCTTGCTGACAGGATTTTCTCCATTGTGAAGGCCTTACCTTTGGGCTGAGTAGGGTAGCCACTCTGGGCAGTTTAGTGAACAGATACATGTGGCAGGTGTTTGGGGAGCTTATCGAATGATGTCTCCCTTTTCAGAGATTGAAGAATATAATAAACAATTGAGTTCTGAAATGTGAGTTGGAGGAAAACAATTAACCTGGAGAAATTGCAGGAATTTAAGGGTCTGAGATGGTCTATGGAAGGCAAAGCATCCATCCATTGACCCATCCATCTTCCAAACCCTTCTTTGGCACCGGGTTGTTGGGCAAAAAAGAGCAGGTCACTACCATGTTAAAGCAGTACACCCTAACACCTGGGTCTTTCTTCGCATTGCTGAAGGTGGCGCCTTTTTAATTATCCATGTGCAGCCATGCGACACCCATGCGATCATCTGCATGGATCCGTGAGGGACCCCGACATCAGCAGTGGCGCATAATAGCGTGCAAATTGCATTTTGTTTAGAGTGCAAGCACTTTCAAACTGGCAAGAATACACAAGTTTGTTTGCACTGAAGTGGAAAGATTCCCCGGTTGGCCTAACAGATGGATGGGATCATGTGAAATACCAAACCGTCTCATTGCTTTATGTGTCTGTCAGGATACTTCATGCTTACAGCCAGGGGTCTACGAGATGCCATGTTACTGGGAACTGAGAGCAATGCCTTGCAGAGGAAAGATAAGGACCATAATTCAGTAATAACTCCTCAGCTGCGGCCACTACTAGCATGACCTGGAAACATTACCACGGCCTGCTTTTTCTAAGCCATCGAAACCCTCTCATTTCAAGCTGAAGAACCGGCCTACTGCAGCTGACAGGTGGGCTGGATCACATGACCCACGGGCTGGAGCTCGGCGAGGATGCAGCAGGGCTAAAATGAGCTAAGGTGTGTGTCTGCTATTTTCAAGACTCTTTGAAAGCTACGCTTTTATTTATCCTAATACAAAGAGGTGGAACAGTAGAACCCCTGTCAAAGAGCAGACACAGCTGAAACACAAAACCCATTGATCCCTTCATTGAGAGATGGAACATGAACACTGGCCGCCATTCTAATGACAGATTACAGTTGGAGAGGCGTGGAAGGACTGTGAACACTACCAGCCAATCTGGTGAGAGATTACAGCTGGAATGATGCTGCAAGAACACACACACTGCCAGCCAATCCAATGACAGAATACAGTTGGAATAATACAGCAGGACCATGTTTCCTGCACTGAGGGAATGTGTACAAGTTTGAAAGCAAGCCCAAGGACATTAGGGATTATAAAAAACGCTAAGATATACTTAAGGCAGACTGTATATAATTTAATATGCATTTTAATAATTCATTTAAAAGTGCAGTGTTGTATGTCCTCACTGGGGTGTAGCTAGTATAATTTATTTACAATAAGTCCTTTTCGAAAAGGTACAAAATAACCTTGCCTTGATATACATCATGAGAGATTTCCAGCAGATAATTTTGTACTCATTTGAAAAACAAAAAGTTGAAACGTAAAGGGGAAAATGATGTTTATCACAGGACTAGGGAGACAATGACAAAGAGGGATCACGTGACATTCCATCTGAAGTGAAGACACTGATTTAGATAGCGGAGACACAATATCATATCTACATTGGTGTGTCACCACTGTCATGTTTAGCTGGCGTGTATCTCTGAAGGCTGTAACTGTTTCATAAGGCTGGATATTTCACAGGAGTAAATTTTGTGGCATATTGGGTTGCCTCCCATCTCCAGGGTTGGAGGTTTTACTTCAGCTCCTGGGTTTCTCTGTGGACTTTGCTTTTTTCCTCATTTAGTCTGGTAGAATTGGGATCTCTAAATTGCCCTTGCATGTTTGTGGGGGCAAGTGTGTGCCCTGCAAAGGACTGGCGTCGAGTCTATTGGGTTCCGTGCCCTGTGCTTCCAGATATGGGCTCCAGGCTCATCACAACCCTGCACTGCATAAGCAGTTTGACAAGATTGGTGGGTGTACAGTATTAATGAAGTTACAAATCTCAGCTGGGGTCATAGATAGACATCTTCCTGGGATTAGAACCCAGGTCATTTGTGCCCTTTTCCAATATATCTTCTCTCCTTTTTTACTGCAAGGGGTTTTCTGACTATTTGTGGACTCTCCATGCTACAAAATCTCCTGGCTCCTACATTTACATTTGTGCCAGTTTCCCATTCTGACACAAAGATTCAAACACCTCTTTCTGTTTCTTGATGTATTATTTAACACTCTGTCAGGGATGGGATCTTATGCCAAATTCTTATGCTGCAAGAAGCAGTGCTTCGATGAGGATCAATTTGGATACAGAGGCTAATGGAAGCAGAATGAAAACATTTCATTTAACTTTTATATCCTAATTACTCAGGCATCATATTTAAGCAGCAAATGTAAATACGCTCGTTTATGCTGTACAGCTTAGAGCAATTTTTTAAATTATTCGGGATAATATGCTGCCATGCACATTACCATAGCAACAAATGGATTTCTCACATGGTGTTATGCAACAAGGAAATGTAAATGGGAGAGGACTACAAACGTCACAGGATGATTCCCGGGGTGTTACGTGCAAACAAGGCCAACAACTAGTGACACAATTTTACAAGTCAGAATTTTACAAGGGCTCCCAGGCAGCAGGGGGCGCAGTTCTTGTGGAACTATCTTTGCAATTGAAATGCTGAATTCTTCCTTATGGATGGAACTGCTACGCTGGGGCAGGACGAAGGAAGGAAAAGAGGGACGATCCATGGAGTAGCTGCAATGAAAAGGGGTTTATTAACAACACAGAGCATAAAGTAGAAACCAGAAAATAAAGGGACCACAAGGGGTCAAAAAACATAACAGGAAAATGAAGAACAAGCTAAAGAAACCACAAGTAAACACAACTAGGGAACAGAGCAAAACAAGGAGCAGGACTAGGAAACAACCACAGCTACTAATACACGGTAAGAACTACAATGACTGACTGACAAATAGAAAAAAGGCAGGTATTTAAATACACTGATCACAACAACTAACAAGATGCAGGTGTGGTATTTGCAGAACTAGAGGCAATGAGGAGCAGGTGAAGTCAATTAATGGGTACAGCAGGTTCAAACGGCAAGGCAAACGAAACAAGGAAAACAGACCATAATACAACCAGGGATCATGGAGCAAACACATGGGACTGTAACTGGAATACATACAGAAATAAACCAAGAGAACATAATATAACAAATTGTAAACAAACTAAACCAACTAGTTAGGATTGGTCTAAAACCCACAACAAAAAGGAGCAATGGCCAACTGCTTAGCCCATTAAGTCAGGCGGCAGCCTGGGGAGCAGGCAAACACACTAGGGTCTACGGACTACAAGACAGAGGGGAGAACAGGATGGCCAGTGACACCCGCTGGCCAAACAGGGCCAAAACACATGGGACAGGGTCAGAGGGGCAGCAATCCTTATAGGGACATATACTGCTAGGTGCCTTGAGCAAGGTTAATAGAGAATTAATGATTAGATGATTCCAATGATGATGATGGTGATGAAAATAACACTCCAAGTTGGTGTGATGGAAATGCAGTGCTATCCCAGACCAACCCATTGCTCTGGGACAATTTAAGGGACACAGAATGCTGTGCTTTCCAAGGCCTGTCTACAATGGATGTTTTCCTTTGAGTGGGATTGATGAGGTCCAGTTGAGCAGCTCACATAAAGGCAACCAGGTCTGTTCTGCTCAGCGTTTTGCATATGATGGGTACACATCAATAGGTAGGATCTGCATTTTTTTAAATGAAAGTTTGATCACAGAAACTCTTTCAGTTTATACCAGTTTGTTTTAATTTACTGCGGTTCACCCACCCTCACCCGCCCACTGAGCTGGCTTTGATACCTTTGATTCTCGTGGTTGGTCATTAATGTTGCAAGAGTTTTTCCCTTTAATAATTCACAAATGAATTTAAAAACAAAAGCATACGAGGACACGTAAATATAAATATAACACTTTAATTATGAAGTCGATGTCACGCACCCCATGCCTTCTTCCCCTGTATTCTCCGCGATGTGGCGCTAACGAGCCAGCCTGTTCCTCGTTTAACCCTGCCTCTCGTTTCCATGTAGAAGATCCCAGGTGCCTCTCGTATGCTCCTCATCTGTGGCGTATATAGTGCATCCTCGTCCTGAACTCCCCAGTCCGGTCATTGTATTGTTGTGTGTGTGAGATCCTGCTGCCTGCCTGAGTCGCCCCTTTGGTTACCCTGCGCCCTGGGTTTCCCTCCTGCTCCCCTAGCCTTATTTTGACCCCTCGCGGTCTGGTTTCTTTGACCTTTTGTATAGCGTTTTGTTGAATGAAACCCCTTCCGTTTTCCCCGACGCCTGCCTAATTTTTCTCCATCCTTCCTAACACGTGACAGTCGAAACATTTCAAGGTAGACGTTCAGGTTATTGGTTAGAAAGAATGCAGCCCATATTATATTTGAAAACGCATCGCTGCCTTATATATAGCAATTTCCAAACTGCAAGCCATTAAACGACATAAACCTATCACTAAAAATTAAAGTATATCTATGGGGGGCGCTACACTGGAAATCTGAATTAAACGAGCTGCGAGTACTTCGTGTCATTTTACTTGTGATATGTAATTTAGCTTTACTTAATTTAGTTTAGTTTAGCTTTTCCAGAACGCGTCCACTATGTATAATAATAATAATAATAATAATTATTATTATTATTATTATAAACTGCATTCACTTCTATTGCAGACGTGTGCGCATGAGCAAGTATACAATCACTGAAAAACACGTGCCAAAAATACCAAAAGAGGCTCAATGAAATATCATCAGTGTTACTTAAAAAACACGGTAAATAGAGCAATTTTTAAAACGCTGCCTTCAAGCTGTGACAGACACAAATACTCAATACGAGGACAGTAGGTTCATCAGTCACGTCTGAACGTGGGATTGTAGCAGTTTGTCCCCCTAAGCCTTCGTGAAAATCCCCGCGGCTGCTTTAACAAACAGCGCGGACAAAAGCACATAGATTTTGCCTGTGGCTTAAGCCTAATGTATCTGTCAATAGCCTGCTTGTTTGTGTCTCCCTATAATGTGTGTTTTGTAAATTTCTTTTTTTTCCTGGTGGTAGGCGCAGGCAAACTTAATTTAAAAACGCTATAGGCCGTGTGTGGTGAATTGTGCGCTTACTAAACTTCTGTCCTACATATTTCACGAAATCCCACATGTAGCAAAGTAACATTAAATCGATGTTAATTCTAACATGCTTTTTCAAACTGAAATTCTTCTTCAGCTCAGGTGTTATTATTGTTATTATCGCAGAGAATGTATTCGCACAAAGCTTTGATATGCTTTTTCAGATATCAGTATTACTGTTTTCATATAAGCCTCTCTCTATATATATGGTCAGTTCAACTTCGAGCGTCTTCGGACTGAACCATTATGCTCACACATGAAAATAAAATGTATATTTTTTTGTACGACAGTTATTTCGATGACATGCAACGGACAAATAATAGTCTAAATGCATTTTGGTAGTCCCTTTCCTGTTCTGGTGATTTGTATTATAGGCTGTAGTATAGTATAAATTGCTCCTGTTCATGGGACGGGAGCATTTTATTACAATACGCAGGAGCAAACGCATCGAGGGGAAATCGAGTTTAATTTGAGACGTCAAATCCAAGTTTTGAAAGACTCCATGCCAAGATTTTCCAAAGACACATCTGCTGTTTCCAAGGTTTCCAAGGTGCAGCGGTGAGGAGCTATCGATTTAGTTGCAGAGCAGATATTTAAGCCGTTTGGTGTAGGTATAACCCAGAGGACGTCGGAGTACCAGCGCGATTGCTCGGGCGCATCACTCCGTATTCTGAGCCCATTTACAGCCGCTCGTCCGCTCAGCTGCTCTTGCTCTTCGGGCTTTTTAAGAGGTCCTATCAGAAAACCAAATTGCCGTTTGAAAACATATCTCGGAAATCGGTGAGAACTGAATAGGCACCCACCATCTCAATCAACGCATTATCCCACGGATATTCGTCTATAAAGCAGAGGGGAAAATTCACTGATTAAAATCACGCAGCTGTTTGCAATGCTTCACACCAAGACGTTCCTCTGGACATTGATATTCTTCGGCGCTGCAGGTAATATTTAATATTTTCGAGTGTGTGTGGGTATCATTTACGGCAAGTTTTGATGTTTCAGCTGTAACGTGCGTGGCCTGCATTAAGGTTGATAAATATATGTCTAAAACCCCACCAGCGCAGCCATTTGAATACTATGAAGTTAACTGTTGCTAGTGAAAACGGTATTCGACGTAGATATGATAATCTGGTAATTTACGGGGGTCAGATAACCGATATATGAAGGAGATGCATGCCAGAAGATACTTTTCTGATTATTATTTTTCCTGTTTTACATTTTATCTTTATTTTCAGGCTGATTTGTGATAGAATAAAACACGTGTATCAGATCTGAGCTACCTTGGTGGTTGCGTAGCGCATTACATATGTATTCCTTTCCTTATCTAGTATGACTATAGTTGGTCAGGGGAAAACAGTCATCCGAAAGCATGTATCTACATCAAAGCAAAGTTTTTGTGAACAAGTTCCTCCGGTATTTAAGAGATCTTTTGGCAAGGCTCGCGGGATTTTACCAGCAAGACACGCATATCGTGGTTTCTGTCATGATCACAACTATTCAGATTCACAAAACATCGCCGTTTTATTTATTATGAGTATTGTCTAACATATGATGGAGAGACCGTATAAAGAACAGCGTACGTATGGAATTTTAATTTGTATTCCTGTAATTCCTGCATTCACTTGAGTCCAAGTGTCTAATTATGTCCCAAAATAATATACCGATTTTCATGACATGATTCATTCTTTCACTGTGAAACAGTATTTCACCCAGCAGCGTACAGCTCCCTTATAATGGCGGGTAATGATTACATCCCGAGACGGACGGAAAACCTGCGTGCCGAGGATGATCTCGCTTTATCGAAATACAAAATGAGAGCGCCGTCCCCCTCCCGCCCCCTTCCCCGCATGTCTTGTTTTTGTCCTGCGTGGCACCTGCAAATGACGGATCAATGCGTGCGAAGGTCGCTAGAAATTTTTACACATTCATTTCGACGATCTGTCTGTCCCAGTTTCAGATTGGGGTAGCTTGTTAAAATTCCCAGGATTTAAAATGAACGCTTCCAGTGACTCGTGTCATTCTGGGTCGACTGGGAGCCTTTGTCTTCACGGAGCTAATTAAGAATACAAATATTTGCTGTTGTTAAATAAGGGCGCGTCATGCTGATTGCCAACATGTCAAAGCAACAGTGACTCGGTTGTGCCCTCTTTGTAGACGGCCATATGTAAAGATACAGTATCTTGACTGACCGTATTAAAGTGAATAGGGCTATTCAGGTACCGCGGACACGGGCTGTGCAAACGCATTTGGACAATTGCTTCAAATATAAAATAAGGGCAGGGTATTATAATCTATATTGAAAATAACATGTTACAGCTGAAGCGATCGGGACATACACATTAGTGGTCTTTTCACTACCTGAGTCTGAAAGTAGGTCGTAGACAGTCCGTCCAATCAGAAGGCTGGGATCTTACGCGGGAACACTCCTCCAGTTTTATTCTAAGGCACAGAATATACTAAGCACTACTCAAGGAGTTGGGGAGGAAAATAAAAATACCAACTAGTAGTTAATGTGAAAATCCACAGAGCATACATGCATGTTCAGCCCAAACGTATGTTCAGCTCAAACTGATGATACTAGAATAACTAAATAAATTATGACTGAAATGAATGGAAAAAATGAAAAGCCCAAACCACAATTAGATAAGTGGTTTTGCAAAATGGATGGATTGACAGATTGATTGAAGCCCGCAGCATTTTTGGACAGCGGTTGGTAACAGTGGATAGGTCCTCCATTTTAGCAGTACTTTGTTAATTGTTAGTAATTTAGCAGTATTACAGTGCACCCTTCAAATCCAAAATGATGACCACATATGTTTTTGAGAATAGAAATGCAACCTTATCTTTAAATATATCACATATTTGGTTTTTCGGAATGCATGAAGAACACAATCTGAATATTAGCCTGGGAATGATGCTTGATGATGAAGAGATCGGAATGCACAGCGGTATTTCTGAAGGCTAATAACGAGATATAACAGAAAGAACGCTGCAAAAAAAGTCAGAACTTTTAAAAAGGAGCATTGACTATCAAGCAGAATTAAAACTTTCTTTAAAGTTGTGTTTGGTGGATATATCTATATCATGCAGAAGTTACATTACCCAACTGGTGAATTACAAAAAGAAAAAGAAAAAAACAGAAAATGCCATTCTCTCTTTTTGTCAGATGTTTGCTATTCATTACTCAGTGTGTGTTGCTTCAACTCAGTGAGAATTCATCGCATGCCACTGGTGAGGGATTAGCGGTTACAGCATCATCTTGGCCCTCGTCCAAGATGTAAACTGTGAATATTTGATGAAGGACATCAAATGTTTCAAGACTGGAACATTTCATTTAAACATGTCATCAGTGTATGCTTTTCTGGGGGTCGTGGCTCTACCAGGCTTGGTGATTCTCAGTGATCCAGGCTGGAAATTGTCTGGGTCGAGGAAGTGTAATGAATTTCAGGAGTATAGTATACCCCTTGGGGGAGGGGGGGGGAGTTAAATGGATAAAAAGAATATTTTGCATTATCTTTCAAAAATCATCACACATCATATCATGATGTTTCAATTTGTCTTTCCTGGGCAACCGTTGAGTGTCTTCAGTTGGGTTTCCTATTACTGATTTGGAGAGAAATCATCTGTGTTTTTCTTTAAGACTTTTCCCAGTCAAGCTTTTGTTGGCTGAAATGGCGTGTTTGTGAGCCAACTGTCACTGTATTTACAGTCTGCGACTTCAAATGTGAGGTCATCACAGAAGTGATGTAATTTCTACTGAAAGCGTATGGCAGGTGGCCATACTGGTCTTAGCCAGTAACACGTGTTGCTGCTGATAATTGCTGGGGTACTTTTGGTACTTGCGTGAGAGCCATGTGTAGCACGCTACCCAAGATGAAGCAGGTTAGCTACCTTTTAGCATGTTAGCCTAGCTGCAGTTTGTTAGTCATGCTTTTGCACATTAGGTAAGCCATGACATTCTAGGCAAGATGTAGCGGGTTAGCTTAGTTTTAGCACATTAGCCAAGCTGTAGCATCCTAGCCAAGTCAAAGTGTGCCGGCCAAGAAGTACCACATTAGCCATTGTTGCTTCAGATTCACAAGGCATTGTGCATTCTCCTTCTGCTTTTTCCAGAAAAATCCTGGCACAAGGTCAGAAGCTCTTTACTTTATTGGAGATCTAAAATCATATAAGGAGATTGATGTAGGGAAATTGAATGGCCAGATAATCCTATAGTATGTGCTTTTTAAAATTAGTTCTCTAATGCATGATTTTTTGTCTTAAATGTTTCTCTTTATTGCAAAGTGGAATTTGTATCATGAAAAGCTGAACCGACTGAAATGGACAGGATGCTCCCTTTTGTTTTGTAAATAGATGCTCATGGGAGTTTTACTTGCATAAAAATGTTCTGAGGGCAGAAGGAAACATGATTGGTTCAGAGAGATAACCAATGAGATTGTAAAGGAGGTGGGTCCAAGCAATTAGAGGACCAACCAATCAGATTTCTTGGTTCTGCCTCTAGTTGTACAGACCCACCTCCTCTACAATCTGATCTTTCCATGTGCCTTGGGCTCTGGGTTTGCTTGGGTAATGATCAGCCTCAGACTGGCACTTTAGAGGTCAGCTATAAGGACGGATGCAGGAAGGCGGTGTTACTGGCAGGTTCCTACTGCCAGCACTGCTCTGCTGAGTCCAGGCAGGCTGGCTAAGGGCCCTTTCATTTAACTAAATAGAGCCCTGACATTCAGCTGCCAATCTGCATGGTAGCTGTGCGACAAGTGGGGCCGGTGCAGAGATGACGGACAGTGCTCATCCTTCCCTTCATGGCATTTAAATGGGCCGCATTTTACAGGCACCCCCCTGCTGGCGGACCGGTCCTGTTTGGCAACGGCAGCCTGTAAATATGAGGAAGGTTTGGCCCTTAAATGCATGTATTCATTTATTTAATTTATGTTTTCTCATAGAGGAGTTTCAGTAAACAAATTTAGGTATAATAATAGGTACATAAAACAAGCACAGCTTAAACAGAGCTACAATGTCAGTAGAGGTGTGTGTGTGTGTGTGTGTGTGTGTGTGTGTGTTTATAAATTTCCCCACACTGCCTTTTGACAGTAGGAATGAGATTCTTAGCAGCAGCAATAAATATGGTGCAAAAGATTTGGTCGTGACATGTTTATTTTTTAATGTCTGTTGCGTCAGTTGACTTTGAGTCGTTCTCTTTGTGAGCGAGTCTCCCTCTCCGTTACAGCAGCCCCCTCTTTCCTGTTTTGGAGGAGTGGAGAGTGGCATGTAAACTAGGCCAGCTCGTTCTGCATATGGGCCGTCTGAGGTGTGACAGGAGGAGCAGAGGGCATGCTGGGAAATCGCGGCACTTCGGCCTGGGAAGGGCGGGGCCTAACCATGCTCGGTCACAGTGGCTTTTTTTAGGAGCAGCTTGCTAAGAGACTAGGACACACGTTTTTCAAAATGTGATCACGTTTTAAAGTGTTCTGTTTCTCGTTTTTCCGTGCCGGGACGTGCGTCTTTCCGCGAACGTTGGCACTAGGGCAGTTAAGGACATGGATGTTTCACCAGAATGTTGCTGGTTCAAGATCCACGAGAGAGAGTGCCCTTGAGCGGTCATACTTCATTTGTTCCACTTAAATACGTGGGTGAAACTGTGAGTCTTTGGATGTGTGTCAGCAAAGAAATAAATACCATCAGTACAACTGGGCAGCTCAGAAATCTATTCACTTTGACAAAACATTATTTTGACATTTTCTTTCTACTGTATTTGTGCATCTGCTGTAGTTGCGGACAGACATTTCAAAACATGCCTTTTATTTGAAGACTTGGATGAAAATGCTGTACGGGCTACCTTCACTTGAGCAGATGGCGATGAAAGCTTTGCAGTGAATCCTGACGAATGTTAAGTGGGTGAGGAATCGGGGCCGTTAGAATTAGCACACCTCAGTGTTCACGTGCTGCTCCTGTCCTCTCATTCATTTCAGCGCCCTTCTGATATTCCTGTTGGCCCCCCTTGCTGCTGGGGTCTTGCCGTGCCCCGTCCTTCCATGTGCAACCATGGCTGTATCATACGTATGCCATCCCTTTGATGGGGGGGTCATGGCCCCCCTGCCTCGCTAAGGCTGGCCTTTTACATGGGCCAGTGGTGGGCCTGGGTTAACGGCCCCCCCCCCCCCCAGTGCAACAATGGGCCCGTTCAGTAATACTGAGAGGCCATTTAATTTCCTTTGTGAAATTGCCATTAATGTATCGCCCACTTTTAAGGTGAATGTTCTGCAAAAGGCCATTGGCAAGTGGATGTTTTATATAATCCTCATAAGCAGAGGCAGTTCTTTGGTTTTATATAGAATTACTAACCCTTACTGACTGTGTTTACATGAAGGTTCCACCTGCTGCAGCCTTGATTATCACTATTGTTCACTTTGAAATTTTCTTGTCCCTGTTATGTTTTGGCTGTTATAAAGAGAGTTTTCTGTAGAAATGTTAAAGCTGCTCTAGTTGTGGATCCTAAGGTTATTGATCAGATGTCCCTCTGCCTTACCACTGCCACTCTGCCTCCTCTATATTTGGGTGTCCTTGGTTTGGTGGCCATACATTTATAGGTGTACGCTTTGGATGTATTCAGTACCAGTCAACACTCTGGAGAGACCATCTCATAGAAATGTTTATTTGCACTATTCTCTACATTTTGGAATAATTATAATGATATCAAAACTGTGAAGTAACATATATGGAATTATACAGTGACCAAAAAACACAAAAATATTTGTTGGGGGAGCAGCTGTGTGGGTTGGGACTCAGTTCCATGAGGTGGCCTCCTGGGATGCTTTTCCAGCCGTCCTGAAGGAGGTCCCACACTCATTAGGTTCTTCAAAACCATCCCTTGCCTGTCTAGATCTGATACCCAGGTCATGAGATGTGACACTATCACTCTCCTTTGTAGGCGGCTTGGCACGTCCAAACTTTTGACTGGTAATGTATATCAGTGGGTTAGCGATCTGTGACCAGGACCAGAAGGTCGTGGGTTCTAATCACATGGTCCACAGAACGGTATCATCATTCTGCCATTGCGGAAGGTCATTAATCCTAAGTACTGCAAAGGCTTTGGACTATAGCTTACTCTGATCTCTGACTCCAAACCTTCCTCAGTGTCTGATAAATAAATGTAAACATTAGGGTTATGGTATGTGTTTTTTGGTATTTGTTTTGTGATGTTTCAGTATACAAATTACGATGTATTGACCTGTACTCTGATGGTTTTATATATATTCTGCTTTTTTAACATATACTCTGGGATGAGTAGGTGTTTGTGATTTAACTGAGTCCACTCTGTACTGTTTATCTGCATTCCCTGATGATGAGGAGTCCACTTCATGGTCAGGCATCTTGTAAAGCTTTAAGATCTCCTCTCAAAGCTGCTCAGAATGGCATCTCTGTTTTTAAATAAACGTTTTGCCGTTGTTTGGTGATGGATGATGCCGTGTTGGATGTTCTGAGTGATAATGGACTCAAGGGTGTTGTTTCTCTACGAGTGGCTGTCCTGGATTAAAATCTGCCTTGTATTGACAATTAACGACTTAATAATCCATTAGTATGTGGGCTCTGAGTTTTTTCATCCCTTCCCCATTATTGTGTCCTTGGAGAATAGCAGGTAAGCTGGTGACTTCAACGAATCCTTCTCATTTTGCCGGCCCTCTACCCAGCCAGTAATATGAAGCACTCCATTTGCAGGCCCAAGGTGTGACTCGTGTCCCATTGGTCAGCCCCCGCTGTAATTCATTGACCGGTCCCTTCCTCAGGACAGATTAACTGGGCCGGCGGAAACTGCAGGGTCACGATAACGTTATTCGTTATTTGATTTCGAAAGCGGGCGCATCTGCGAGGCAGACGTCACTGCTGTGTCTTTGCAGCGAGCACGCCAGTAGCCAAAGTCTGATTTAGAGCTTATTAAACCTACATCGGGCAGCCAGCTGGAGGTCACTCTAGGCAAACTGAGGCCTTCTATCTGCTAGCCAGGACCTTCTCAATGGTTTATTGCTGAAGGCAACACCCATAAGTGAATTCATGCAATATATCTCTGCATACTGCTAGATATTATACTGGAATTAGCAGCTATGAGAGGGATCGCGCTGTCATCAAGGTGCTCTGAATGGTTACTTTCTAAGCATTTTTAATAATTTTAATAAGCAGCAATAACATTTACCTGCATTTGCAAATATGTCTGAAACCTACTGTAGACATCACCTGAAGCCAACATACCAGTTTGTGCTCTGCTTCCATTTCGGTGTTACTGGGACCCTCTGCACACGATACTGGTTTACATGTCGAAGCAACAAGTATGCCCTGGTTGTCCAGCGTTGGGCCTACATGTGACCACAGCGCCGTCCTGGTGGCTGGGGTTCTTAAGGACAAGTTGATCATTGAGCAAACAGAATAAAATGAGTGGTAGTCCTTTCCTTCTACTCCTGGAAGGTAGGTGGTGCACACAGGAAGTGTGAACATAGAAGGTTCCAGCGCCTACATCTTCTCACCAGCCATGGAAACCTCTTTCTGTGGATCAGTTGTCGGCAAAGCATTGCTCATGTTTATTGACGTTAGACCCCTCCCCCTCCTCTACTTGACAGCTTTTGCCTCCGGCTGGGGGGGGGGGGGCGGGGGGGGGGGGGGGGGGGGGG
>JAODKC010000039.1:12497144-12509330 GCA_026777985.1 Mormyrops attenuatus | reverse complement strand
CCCCCCCCCCCCCGCCCCCCCCCCCCCCCCCCCCCCCCCCCCCCCGCCCCCGCCCGCCCCCGCGCGGTCGTAAAATGAACCTGCTGTATCAACGGGATCAGGGTGGGTCCTGGAACAAAGTGGTACAAATTGTAAAATATGCCATAAAGTGTGATGCTGCTTGGGACACATTGGGCATGCACAGTCAGATTTTTTCGCAAAGCGAAGTTATCTGAAAAATAATTGATAATTGATAAATAAAAGCTATCAATACGAATTTGACCTCTTTATGTTCTGCGTTTTCTCATAAGTCATAAACTACAACAATGAAATGGGTAGGAAAATCGTTTTTTCTATCTCCTGACAATGATTTTACAGGTACCACGTTTTGTTAGTTAGCTGACAATACTGTATGTAGCCCAGCATATAAATGCTTTTTTCCCTACTATCCCGGTACCAAGTGAATCCGTCCTGGTTAGCTGAGCTGCTGCAATCGATTATGTACGCACTTATAGTCCTGATTCTAAACAAGAAAAGTCTGCATTCATCTTAAGATGGATAACTATGACAATAGTAAGGATACAGTACAACTGTCAAGAAATGGTAGCCCTAATGTTGTAACTAATTAAGGCTCTGAGCGGCATTAAAAATGCTCTTAAAAGGCATTAAGTTCAGTGTTCTGATACATGCACCAACCCTGTGTCACATAGTTGCCATTAACTTGTTTAAAAATAGTTTGTAATTACAGCATTAAAAATACAGGATCTTATTAACCTTGTGCTCACCTTGACTTGTTTATCTTTGTCTCTTTTGTGTCTGCAGCTATGGGGCATAATAATGCATCGATTCCCATCACCGCACAAAAGTAATGATTCACTCATGTTTACTGTAAGACATGTGGCTGACAACATTTCCGGAATGATCTGCAGACCCTCACCTGTGATGCGTGGAGGCAGATTATGGGTTCACGAACAATGGTTTTCTGTCTTGGTTAGTTTGGTCAATTTGTGATGATAGTGTCCTGTGACCCATGCAGATTGTAGCAGTTTGCAGCCCATCTACAGTAGAGTCACATAGCATGTGGTGTTGTGTTCTCACTGGTAGAAGTGAGGGTTATGAGAAATTTATACTGTATGTGTACTTGAAGGTGCATGGAGTGCCCTAATCTATTTAAGAACCTTAAGATGTTTCTCTTTTGTCCGAAGATTTTTATCGAGGCAGGGCTGTAGCCTTGAGGGTTTGTGAAGAGCTCATCTATCACAGTGTACGTGGGAATTTTGGCTTTGCAGTTCTGACCCGGATGGCAGAAGTGTGATTTCACATCTCGTGTGGGCGAACTGTAAACGCGGGAGAAAGTGCCGGACTGCAGGACCAGGCAGCAGCTGAGCATGCCCCGACTCTGTGTCATGCGGGGCTGAGTGTGCGGCCATCGCACGCCTCGTCCCGTCAGACGTAAATGCTGGCTGACGGCTCCTTTTGGCCGAGCTGTGTACAGAAAGGCCCAACAGCACAATTTTGCCAGCGCTAACGGTCTGGAAGACGCAGACTGAGCACGCATTGTTCAGAGTAAACACTCTGCACACGGCGGCCCAGAACAGATTAAAAATTCACATGGTTTGAGCCGGCGGACGTGGGGGGTAACATTTGTCTTGCAGAAACGCCTCCACAGTTCCACACGAGTCCACATGTGGAGTCGGGATCCTGTCATGGTGCAGAGCCAGGATCCACGAGACCCAGCGGAGTGACACCATCAGTGGCCGTCTGCCACTTGCTGTGAGCTGAGTAGCGAGGGATCTGTCAGAGTCAGGAGTCAGGGACGCGAGCGTGTTAACAGGGATTGGTGTCAACACACTGGCGCCTGGCACACTGGTCCCCTGGTGCTCTCTGTTCTTGGGGCTTAAATGGTTTAAGGAGCTTAAATACAAGCATCATGACCCTGATGTAAGGTGCAGTAATGTCAGTAAACAGCAGAATTTCATTCTGCCGTTTTGGTCGCTAGAAGATCTTTATGGTGATGATGTAGGGTGGGGAGGGGGGTGGAGTTAATATGTGGGGGCGAATGAGGCATCTCCTCTGGCGACTGGTGTGGTTTTGGCGCCAAAATGGAAGCCGCTGTTACGGCAGATGCCGATCGGTAACGGGATATGGCTTTAATTCACATCGCACAACAGCTGGCGATGGCTGCCTCGCACTGGCGGTAATGCTTTTGTTTCCCGCCGTTATTTTAGGAGCATGTCCTTGATTTTTATGTCCGTGCACATTGCCTGCCCCTGTGAAAACCCCATGTCGATTTGCACATTTTTATAGAGCTGTACGATGAAGCTCTTAAAGTGAAAAGTCTGGACGGAAACGGTGACAGAAATCCCGTCTTAATGGAGAGGCTCATATCGTCCGTCAATTGTATGTGTATGGCTGTTTCCTCATAGGGGACATTAGCAGTGTCTGGAGGCTTTTTCTGAATAATAAGATTGTGGCATTAGGCAGTCATTCTGGGGTGTTTGGTTAAATACTATGCTGGGAGTGCTTTGATGTGGTATGAAGGCCAGGACCACCAGGGATCGTGCTTTTGGCTCCATCTTCTCACCCCTCTAAGAGGACCAGGTGCTCGCGTCACATAACAGCAATTTAATGCTTCCCGACAGTGTTTTTCTCAAATTGCGGAGTAGATCTGCACAGCTTACTTTCCAGATGCTGCTTTTTTAGCACTGTACCCATTCGTTTACTCATTACGCTCTATGAGATTTATGCAGATGGGAGAGTTTGGACTGTGCATTGCTACAATCCTCTGTACCATCTTCATTGATTATACGCTTAAGGGCAAAGTGCCCCCCTTCCTGTGGTCTGCTGAACATGGCCCCTGATTCCCCCAGTGTCATTTCCGGCGGGCGGGCGGGGGGTCGCACACCTCTGTCTAATGTAGATAACAGGCTTTATGCGTGTAACTCCGGGTTCATTGCGGGGTGCCTGTCGCTTTAAGTGACAGCCGTGAAAATGCTGGTGGACTGAGCGTGCTCGGTTTCCTGGGGATGAGAGGAGTGCTTGGTGAAGCTGGGCTCCGGTTACTGCCGTGATTATTTTACGCTCTGATTCGTTTTCTGTCTCCTGGACGTGGCGTCCCGGAGCTGGGGACCCTGCGGTGTCTGCAGCCGAATGGCGCGTGGATTTTGCTGGGACGTACGTGTGAGCATCCTTCCCACATATCCCCACGTTTCAGCAATGTCCCAGTCCCATACCCACGTCTGTCGCTTACCGCCGCCTGCGTCCGGCGGCGCAGGTAACTCTACCTGAGATGGAAATGGACAGGGAGAGCACTGATTACACGCCGTAATATATCACTACCTCAAATTATTGTGTAACTGTGATTCTGCCTGTACTGGTTCATCCTTCCCAGTTTAATGTAATAATACAGGTTTAGGACCCCTGAGCCCTCAGTGGAAATTCACTTACGCAGCCCCAGTCGGCTGTGATTGGATTACGAGCTCGAACAGTTTGTCCAGAAGCCGCCGTTAATGACAGGCACCTGGCCGCTTCTTGCATGACCGCTCGCTACACATCAGCCTGTCCGGCGGCCCTGTGGATGAGTTTCTTTTCCGGGCTGCGCAGACCAGCTGGTCCCTGTCAGGTGTCTGCCGGAGGCACCCTGGACGCCCCAAAGCCATCACTGGTGACCCCTCCCCTGTCTTCTAGGAGTTAATGCAGGTCAGGTTTCAGGAGTGCTAATCAGGAATTTTAACAGCAGAAAAGACTGTGAGGCTTTTGTTTTTCATGTAATGTGAGATAATTGCTCGTTGAATTCACGTAATTGCTGACAGTTACAAACTATGAAGTATAATTTTCCTCTTATAATTTCCCTAATTTTCTAGCATCACTGATATAAGATGTTAATAAACTCTGTTTTGGCTTGAAATGTCTGTTCCCTAGTGCTGTCAACTAATTTTAGACACCTTTAAAAAAACATAACAGTTCTGAACAAAGCAGAAGAACAAAGAGTTTCCTACTTGACGTACTTAACTGGGATGAAAGCAGCTTATGCTTGTTGCCTTTTAATCATACTGGAAGAGGGGGAGGGGCAACGCCTCAGCGGGAAGCCCTGTGAGTCCTGCCTCATCTTTGCGCGTGTGTGTGTTTGTGTGTGTGTGTGTGTGTGTGTGTGGTCCAGGTATACTTTATGTTGTGAGGGCCAAATGTCCCCACAATGTGATTAAAACCTGTCATTTTCACATTGTGGGGACATATTTCCTTGGTCCCCACAAGGGGAAATTCAATTTTTTTTAAATCTGAGACTGCAATCAAAAAGCTAAAAATGCTAAAAGTCTTGTATTTCGTTTGGTTACTTGTGGTTAAGGTTAGGGCTGGGTAGTGGTTAAAGTTGTCATGTTGGGATTAGAGTTTTCCCCATAGAAATGAATGGAGAGTCCCCACAAAGAGAGACCTACAAATGTGTGCGTGTGTGTGTGTGCCATGATGGGACGAAGAGTCAGATGTCCACAAGTTTTGCATTAAATTAGCTCCAGTTGTCTCTTGTTCCCAAAAGGACTTCTTACTGGTATTCTTGTTCCTGCTGCTAATCTCAGTTCTCAGCTATGGGTTAGTAGCTTGTACCTAAATTCTCCCTGAATGCTTACTACTCCTTTGTACTTCTCCATACAACCATCCATCCATGGTCCAGTACAGGGTCGCTATCCCAGGATGTGAAGCAGGGGTCGGCCTGGATGGGACACTGCTTTTAAAGTTAGGTTAAAAATAACTGCATTAGTAAGGCTTTTTACTCAGGGGGTTTAGCTGTTCGGCCAGGAACAGAACTTTCTGATCCGGACCTGCGGGAATACAGCAAGTAATGGGTACATGCCCAAAGGCTGGAATGGACCTTGTAATATTTGCCTGTACTTAAAACGTTTTAGGTTAAAGACAAATGCCTGGATTTAAAGAGACACACAGCGGCAAATAGTAATGCAACGCAAGTGCTGTAGAATAATCCGGAATCCGCTGGATACGACCCATCTTACACGCAGTGATGCAACAAAGTGCAAGGTGCCAGGGGCGTGCTGGAAGCCGTGGCTCTCTACCGGAATGAGCTGAGGAGCAGTGAGAGAGAGAGAGGGAGAGAAAGAGAAAGAGAAAGAGAGAGAGAGAGAGGTGCACTTACGGTGACCTTAGCAGAGAGGGAGTGAGAGATGCCCAGAGATCAGGCCCTGTGTTGACCTTACCGGAAAGAACAAGAGAGACAGATTCACAAATCATAAACATTACAACGGAGAAAGCTCTGAAAGGAGATGATCAGCAGAGCTGCCTGCAAGAACTGGTTTTGTAGGGGAAATAACTGGCAAATAAATAGGAAAGAAAAGACACAAAGACTGTTTTTGCTGATCCACTAATGCAGTATTTCAGAGAGACTCCAAGGAAGACCTGTAGCTTAATTACATATCACATTTTTAAAATGAGAAATGTAAATTTGACTCGCACTTCAGGAGAGGTTGCCGAGAGTCCGAAACTCGAGCCTGTTTAAGAGGATAGAATACATGTGGATGATTATGAACTCCATGAGCGCTGTGATTAATATCCCTGAATCTGATCATTCTCCCTCACCGGACCGGCGCCCTTTCTTAGGTGATTAAAAAAGTAGTGAAAACTTTCCTTCATTCCCCATCTTTCATTTTGGATCTTGCAACTTTTCTTTTTGGTCCTTTTGACATAGCATTCAGTACAAGAAATTAACATAAATGTAATTCAGAGAAAAACAGTGTTAAAAGGGGAACCAGAGGAGGGCTGAGACATGCTGAGCGCTGCATGGGCTGGCACTGATGAAGAGCTAAATCCTGGCTAGTGCACAGTCACATTCAAAGTGACTCGTTTACGTTGCAGTAGCCAATCATTGCACCTGTTGCCACGCCCCCGACCCATCTCCCTGACTTCCTATTGGCCAATCGGGTTTGCCTACAGTAGGACCATGGAGATTAAGCGCAACTCGAAGTGAGGGCCTGAACATAGTCATCGATACTCACCAAGACATTTAAATAGTTAAAATATCAGTTTACTTCTATGTAAAATGGCCACCGAATTTGGATGGATGGATGGATGGATGGACAGGCCTCTGTATAAAGTTGTCTTATGTTTTTTATGTTGTCGTATGTTTTTAATGTGTGAGTTGTTCCTCTTCCTTCCGTCTCGCCAGCAGTCGAGCGATAGAATGCTCTCCTGTGCGGTGTTATTGTTGCCTCTGCGCTTGTCCTGTTTGATTAATATCCCCGAGACCTCAGCTGTCCTGATCCCACAGTGCACCAATGCTTCAAGACAGTGTAATGACAGCAGGGTTATATTATCGATTTATCTGTCTAATGGATTCTGTGTATGTGCCTGTTCTGTGTACTTTGTAAACCACTGCACCCCCTGCAGGTATAGTAGCCGGATGCAGGAAAATCCCAGTGCAGCTACAGTGTGGAGGGGAGTACAGTACCGCTCTTGCCCAACCCTGAATGGGATGTTTTTCAGTCCGGTGATATTACCTCCTGATGGACCCCAAGCTAAATGCTAACATAGGAAATTATTGTAGAATCTTCAATGACAGATGCACAAATTATTTTATCATGTCTGTTAACTTTTATCACACACGGGCTTGATCAGCCGAAAGCCTGCAGTCAGAAACCAGATGCATGATTTTCTCATATTCCTCTTTATCTGGCTTTGACAAATTTTTGGAGGAGGAAGCGTCCTCCGAATCCAAATCCTTAAATTTAATTACCCAGATAAAAGCAATGAAAGCACATGCAGAGGCAGCTGTGAATGGACTTCAATCACAGTAAAAGCAGGATGAGGTTCTACTGACTTTATGTGATAAGATACCAATTGCAAATAGGAATAATTCAGGGGGGGGGGACAAAAGGGTCATTAATATTTCAGTGTTTTCCATGACAGGTCATTTGAAAATCTATTGGCTTTAATCTTTAAAGTGCTCTTTGAAAGCGCTTTAAGTGTGCACTTATCAGTGATACTGGCCCTGATGCTGTTTAGGGTGGCACTGCGGCCACCTCTCATCTCTGGATCTGTGGATATGATTCACGCCTCTGGCTCCGTGTCTGTTTATGTTCTCCTAGTGTCTGTGTGGGTTTCCACCAGGTACTCAAGTTTAGAGAAAAGAAAAAGGCAGAGATTTGGGGAATTGCTGTCTCTAAATTGCCCCAAGATGGACGATGTGTGTGTGTCTGTGTGTATGTGCCCTGATGGATTGACGTCACCTACAAGGTGGCTTCCTGCCTTGTGCCCTGTGCCTCCTGGCATGCTCTGCAGGCTCCCCGAGACCCTGTACTGGATAAACAGCTGAAGGAGATGGATAGGTGGCCTGATGTGTTAGTGCTGCCACCAGTAAGAAACACTATAAATGGTTCCGTCACTGGGGTACCTTTCTCCCCCACCATGAAAACTGGCGAGCCGTGACAGGCATGTCAGTAAGAGGGGGGTGTCCCTGTCCAAACCTGAGTCTGTCTGTCCCTCTTAATTGGATCAGAGCCCCTCAGCCGCTGCACGTCTGACAGGAGGTGGGAATTATTTAGATATTTGCAAAGAGGTATCCGTGCCCAGCGGAGATAGAGTGTCCTCATCACCCGCTATCTCCTCTGCCAGCCGACGGGAGATGGTTTCAAAGACCAGCCTCTGCACCGTATTTTCTGTGGTGGATGTTTTGCGACAAATAACTTGCCAGTTTACCCAAATGTTTCTTTTCCCCCTCCTGCAAGAGGTTTGCTCCTGTTTGCTTCAGCTCTTGGGAGCGTATTCAGAGGACCTGTCACTTTGATACGTTTCTGGCCATACAGACTCCTCGCTTAAGAAAGGCTGCTGAAAACAGGCTTCGGTTGAGCTGCTCGTGCCCAAAGGATTCTGGGATTGCCCGGGCGTGGACAATGCGGCACTCCGCCACAACGTGCCCGTCGGTTTTTTTTAGGTATACATTTCCCTCGGTGCCATTTACCTTTAACCCCATTTAGCTCACCTCTGATGTCAGTTATTCATAGTATCAGTTTAATTAAATTAGCTGCAGTTGAGAATGTAATAAGGAGCTTAACGTGGAGAGCCCAGGGGCATGTCACTTCCTGTCATGGCTGCCCCATGCGACAAGGCTACAGTACAGGCCAGCCGGCCCTGGGTTGACTAGATAACTGGCGTTGCCTTAGTGATATCATCCTGGGAGAAACACTGGTGCCTGTTCTTATTCATTGGGTTTCATTGCTGCTTTCTTCATGTAGATACACTTGTAGGAAGGATGAAAGTCTTGTAAATGGTATTATCGTGTCGTTGTTATTCCCTGGTGTTTTTTTTTCTCCCCCGACCGAAGAAATCAAAAGAAAGACCAAATAAAGAAATTCAATATGTATAATGAACAACACCCTCACCGGCTGACTTGTAACAAATGCTGTTTTTGTTGACTTGCTGTCACAAATACTAAGAATTATGGAGACGCAGAGAGTGTAGGATTGAAGAGACTGAGGGGATCAGCCAGATGAGAATATCTCTGGGATGGAAAGCAGCTGGTTGGGGACAGAACGACGAGAGGACCTGGGGGAAAATTAGGATCGGAACAAAGTAAATGTTTAATAAAAGCCTGTCTGACTGATTCCAGATCCTTTTTAACAAGCTCCATTGTGCATCTGTTGCAATGTCACCATGGAGGCGACTTATTAATTAATTAAAAACCAAACTGTGGTATAACGCTTAGCAGACAAGCAGCTTTTGTGGATGTCCCGTGCATCAAAGATCTGAAGCATTAGCTTTGTTCTCCCAGCCAGTTCCTGTGACGCCTACAAGAATCTGCTGTCCCTTAGCTGCTCTGGGCAGCAGCACGAGAGCTTGCTTGACTGACAGGCTTCCTATAGAACTGTCATATAACCCTAGTGGGTCCCCTCAAACTCTTTAAAGGAGAATGCCACCACAAAATTAGTTGCTTTCAGCTCACTTTGTACAGCAGCAAACCATGTCTTATGTATACATGGATAAAACTGTCTTGCATGTACATTGAACGGGGCTGTTGTATTAAACACCGAAAACGTAGCATGGTTACTGATGTTTGATCTGGGACTCTGGGTAGAATTTATGGATGCACTGAGAGGATCAGCAGGCCCTCCTCCGCTTGTGTCCCCAGTCGCATGTGTAACATCCAGAAACGACATGCCGTCACCGTCTGCATTAATGGAGCGCGCTCCCTGCGGCTTTGGGCGTTCTGATCCTCGGTTTCGCGCAAACACCCCGCCAAGACATGAAAGACTGTCTGTGCGGCAGTCACGTGATGCTCGTGACTGCCAGCCGCGATTTTTACATTGGGAAACAAAACATGAAAAACGGTCGCATTTCATTCCTTGTGCATGCAAATTGGGGCCATTACCTACTACAAATGTTTCTTCTGAAATTGTATTACTGGGTATATATCACTTGAACAAATAATGTACAATGTCTTGCACTTCTCAACAATGAATGAACGTTGTGTATATAATATTTGTGTAGCACTTTTAAAGACACCCAAAGTGCAGAACCAATGGGAAGCCACTTCAACCACCACCACTGTGGAGCCCCCACCTGGATTATGCAGCAGCAGCCATTCTGTACCAGTACACTCACCACACAGTAGCTAAGGTGGTGAAGGAGCAGGAGAGAATTCATCATTTATTTATAAGAGATGCTTAGGAGGCCAGACTGGAAAGAGCCACAGAGGGCATTTTCAGCCAGGACATCGGCGTACCACCCCTACTGTTTCAAAAGATGCCCAGCGATCTTACATGACCTCAGGGGGTCAGGACCTTTTTTACACCTCATCCAAAGGACGGCACCATTTTTATAGCACAGTGTCCCTAGCACTGCACTGGGATCCACACTGACCACAGGATGGGCTAAACTGATGGCCACACCAACACCTCTTCCAGTGGCAACCCAGCTTTCCTAGTTGGTCTCCCATCCAAGTACCTGCCAGGCCCAAACCTGCTTAGCTTCAGGGGGATTATCTGCTCTAAACTGCAGGTGGTGCAGCTACCAACAAATGCTACATGCTAACACGGAAATGCATTATGTTTAACACTTATTTATTTAGCAGACACTTTTGTCCCAAGCAGCACGCATGAGGAAAGCTTGGAGTCAGACTGCATCCCTGGTACCTTCGGGCTTAAGGGCCCTTGCTTGGGGGCCTGGGGTTTGTATTGAACATATACAATTACTCTGCCGCCATGATGGTTTGAACCCTCAACCTCCTAAGCATAGGTCTACATCCCCAACCCACTGAGCCACACAATGGCCAACTTTAGCGCTCCTTGATTAGCTGTTATCATGCGGGGTGGCCCTCCCCCAGCCTAGAGCCAGAGCTCTGGAGACGCTGAGGGGTTTCTCTCCATGCTGCCTTGTAGCCCGGCGGTTTAAAAGCAGTAGCGTAATAAGCATCTCTGTATCTGTGGCGCTTATCGATCTTTTTGAAGCATTATCCACGCTACCCGCTTTAGCATTGTTCCTCCATACTGTAATTATCGTTTGCTTGTATTCATCTTCTATCGGTTCTCGTTCCATCAGACCTTTAGTAGCCACTTTGTATTGTGACGGGGATGAATGGGACTCGCACGCACACGCACATACATAATATGATATAATACTCTGCGTAAGGCTGCTGTTTCGTGGCCGTAGCGGTGAAGTGGAGGGCGGGTGTGCGCGTCTGCTCTCACATTCATTAGATCGGCACCCAGGGGGCGACAGCGAGTCCCGGTGCAGACACGGTTTACGCTTTACGTCACTCGATGGGTTGCCCCTGCTCCGGGTGCCATCGGCGACGTGCAATTTTTGAGGTGTAGATCCAGCACCTCAAAGCAATTTAAGGCAGCAGTCTCCAAATGAGAGATGGAATCATGGAAGGTGAAATGTCTTTGGGTCCAACGTCTTTTTGACAACCCCATCAGCCGGGAAAATGTCTGGGTTTTATCTCTGTAATTGAATAAAACACTTAGCAGGGTTTCCATTGATCAGTGACTGGCTGTCAGTCGGCGCTGCGCTCTCTCTCCCTAAGTGCACAGCACGTTTCCCACCGGAGGGGTCTTCCTTCCAGGCCCAGCTCGGCCTGATCGGTGCTCGCCCTTCCATGTGTTTTGCTCTCATCTCCCTCAGCTTGTGAGTCCACTGTCTTCGGACTCTGCAGGCATTTCTCTCTTAGCATCCTTGCCATGTTTTTTTCCCCTCATAATATTAACAAGTAAAAAGAATCCTGTACGAGCGATTTTGAAATTATATCAATTATATCAAATTATATGAATTATATCAAGTTGCATTTTCACGACCCTACAGAGTAAGCTGTTATGGAAGATGGATAGATGGAAAAAGTCGTATGATGGAAACCAAAGTGATTTTACAGTAATGCTCCCTAATAAAAATCTCAGTGGGAATCGGTGAAAAAAAACATTTGAGATGCTGTTAGTCTCATTTCTAAGCTTTCTGAGAAGACATGAAAATTACACTGCTGAGAGCTGTTAGACTGACACACACCCAGTGTCCGCAGTGTGTGCCCTGTGATGGACTGGCATCCCATCTTTGGTGTCCCCTGCCCTGTGCCCTGTGATGGACTGGCATCCCATCTTTGGTGTCCCCTGCCCTGTGCCTCGTGATGGACTGGCATCCCATCCTTGGTGTCCCCTGCCCTGTGCCCTGTGATGGACTGGCATCCCATCCAGGGTGTCCCCCGCCCTGTGCCCTGGGATGGACTGGCATCCCGTCCTGGGTGTCCCCCGCCTTGTGCCCTCGGACGGACTGGCATCCTGTCCTAGGTGTCTGCTGCCTTGTGCCCTGTGATGGACTGCCATCCTGTCCTGGGTGTCCTTTGCTGACCAGTAGAGGCTCCAAGTTCCAGGAACATGAGCAGATGCTGTGGTTTTGTATGCAGACAGTAGCCCTGCTGCTTGCATGTAAACACGGACATTCTGAGTTATACACAGCACCTGCCGTACTCTGCTATTCTCTGTATGCTGCCATTCACTGTACTAGCGCTGTTTTTGTTGTAGTGCTCTTGTAACCGTTTTGTATTGTGATCAGAATGATAACCTTCCTTTCTTGAAATCAAGACTTCTTCATATCATGAAAACTTGACTTCATTTGAAGAAACCCTTTCTTTCTACTATGGTTTAGAGACGTTCTATCACATCTGAATCACTAAACATCAAGATATCATTGGAAACTTTCTTGAAATCAAGTCTTCTT
>JAODKC010000039.1:12482116-12497044 GCA_026777985.1 Mormyrops attenuatus | reverse complement strand
CCCCCCCCCCCCCCCCCCCCCCCCCCCCCCCCCCCCCCCCCCCGCCGCCCGCGCCCCCCCCCCCCCCCCCCCCCGCCGCCGGGCCGCGGCGCAAGATAAGACAAGATCCACAAACTACAGGGGGGGCGGTTGAAGGAACATTCCTATATGTCTTCCTCATGAGACCTTTATTTCTTAGGGAAGGAAAAGCTCTTTGGTGTCTGCAGAGGCCTGTTTGACGTGATCTCAGCACCTCTTTGCTGAAAGGCTAGATGGGCACCTCGGATCCCTGTTGGCCCCTCCCCCACCCCCCATCTTTGTTTCCAGCCTGTCTAGACATGTGTTAGCGCAGGTCTCTTTGTGATCTGCATCAAGTGCCACCTGCTATTAGACGGGGGTGCAGGTCCCCAGGCACCTCCAGCTGACAGCTGCCTTTTCTGGGCAGCGTTAGCGGAGATGGAGCCCCCCGGTGGGGAAAATGCAGTGCCTTTCACACGCTGCTGTCATCTGGCCCATCATGAGCCCTCCATAGGCGGAAAATGGACGCAGCATTATCAATCCAGCTCCCGTGGAAGGAGCAGTCACGTTTTGGCATGGCGGCAGGAAATAACACGCAGCAAAAAATCTTCCGCTAACTAGCAATAAGGCACCCTAGTTCTTTTGGAGGTGGAGCGGGTTAAAATGCTGTGCTTGTGATTTGAGGGTCACTGGTTTTGGTCCATGAGTTAGCAGAATGGGGCCCTTAACTGAGGCCCTTCACCCCTAGTGGCTCCAAGACTGTTTGACCCTGCTTGCTCAAAAAAATGTACATCACTTTGGATGAAAGCATTTGCTAAATGATAAAAAGGATATAATGGGTTTTATCTATGAAAGATTTTGGCAAGTAAGAGAGCTATTCGTAATTTCCCTCTGTAGATTTTAGAGAGAAAATTGCATAAATCTTAAATAGCATAATACGACTGGGTGAGATCCTGCATAATTATAAGCGGAAACCAGAAACCAGAAGAAAATTGCAGGTATAAATGCAAGAGGAAGAGTTGCTGCTGTACCGTAAAGTCAGCTACTGATTTTCTTCCATAAAATACGTTTTCATTGTGTTCCAAAAGACTTGAGTGGCTGTTTATTGTAAAATTCAACGACTGAAAATAACAGTGGAACAGAACCAGAGCACAGGAAATGGCCTAGTATTATTCCCAGTAAATGCAGTTATTAACATGAATTTACCATGAAACGCCAAAGTTACATTTAAAACCAATCAATTCCATGTAAAATCAAATGTGGGGTTTTTTCATTATAGTGAAAGTTCTAATCTCCTGCTGGGTCAGGATTGAGACGCTGGCTGATAAAGGAATTTTCCAAATAGTTGAATGTTACTTTAAAAAAACACTGAATTGTAATATATTTCTTACACTAAACTCTTTTATAGACACACATTATTGATTTATCGTACTATTTAATTTAAGTTGGATGTCTTACAAAACGCAACAGAATAGCAAGCTAAACAATAGATGCTCTGTAGGTATGGACTGTTATTTATTACGTTAGTGCTATTATTGTTACTATTATTTATTATTAAATGGTGCCGGTTACTTGAATGTGCTGGGTACTTGAATGCCAGATACCTACCACAGAGCTTTCACTGCATATGCAGCTGGTTATAAGGAAAGGAGATCAGTCTTAATCCGCCATGTGTAACGTCACGTTGCTTTTGCTGTGACAGTGCGAGCTGCTGTGAATCGCGTATCATGTCGCATCTTTGGGCTTTCCCGAGACTCGATGGCTGATGAGAAACCGGCTACAGGCGACTGACAGAAATGCGATGGGTGAAAGAGAGAATGCAGTGCAGTGCTGAGGTTTAAGAGCGGCACAGGGCCAGCTCCCACATCTATAAAAATTGCAGCGGCAGCCTTCACCACCGCCGTGCGAGGAGTGCGATTGGTTTTCACTGAATATAAGCTTTGAGTTGCCTCAATTGAAGGCCTATCGATTTTTTATCAGATGGTGAATTTCAGCAACAGTTTGTAAGATGTCTGTTTAAAAAAAATGTTTACAGCACTTTGTAAAAGGCCAAGGAGAATGCGTATAGTATGAGATTACAGCACTGTAGGATTACTACTCTCTTTCAGCTATGGCAAGCTATGGATTTTCTTTGTATGTATTAAAGGAAGGGATGATTCTTTTCTCTGACACTGTGCCATTGAGTGGCTTGATGTGATGCTACAGATGCTGTTTTTAAGGCTGTACCATTCTCCTGAAGTAGGGAATATCGCATTGAGCTCAGACAGTAACAGTGAACCCAGGGCAGAATAGCGCATTGAGCTGGACGTTTAAAGATGCCATGAAATGGTGGTTGAACACTGAATGGTGTGATGAAGGACATCACATACTCTGGTTCTCCTGCTGTATTTAGCTGAACTTTTACTCCGGAATTACAGCGGATCTAGAGGCAAACTGCTGGCCAGTTATCCCGAGACCACCGTCTATGGCAGAATTAGCATCACGGCAAGGTGTCCAACGTGATTTTTTGTGAGGTAAGAGATTAAGAAGTGATGTGACCTTTTTAGCTACTGCTTCTAAGTAATGAGGGCAGCACAGAAAGGTCCTTCATTAAAATGAACAGTGCGGCTATTTATCCTGCTCATTCTGTCCGCTTCTGTCCGCTGTCGTCAGTTTTACTCCGCGCCGAGAATTTACAGAGTGCGATGCATCCGTGGTAGTGAATTAGAACATATGTAATTAGTTGAAATCTAATGCATATTTTTGCTAAATAGTGCCAAAGAGCCCATAGTGCACCATAAATAACCGAAAGAATTGGAGGATTCAGTCTCTAGCGTAACTGATGTGCATAACTAAACCTAGGAATTAAATCACTACCTGGGCACATGTCTTCCTGGTTGACTTCACAGGAGATAATTATCATCAGAGACCGCGGGAGACTGATAGATCCCATTGTGCAGTTTTTGAATGACAGCGGAAGGAGCATAACAGCACACTGCTGATCTCTGTACAAAATCCGATCCCTGCCGGTGGTGATTTTGTTCCGACTTGCGCACCTTTTCACGCGGCACAACTTGCACATCTCTCTCGGCCCAGATGGGCCGGCTCGAAGCGACGGCCGTGACAGTCGTGATGGAGGAGGGTGCAACCAGAGTAGTATGAGAAGACGCCTTTATCATTCAGGATCATCACCATCAGAATTGTGACCATTATCCTCGGTGTGTAATCTAAATTGTGAGACAACCTAGGCACCAGTTTGGCCATTTTCATTACAGTGTTAAGAGGCTTGTTGCTGTATTTAATGGTAAATAGATTCATAGACTTCAGGCAGCGAAGTCCTGGCGTCATCATTCTCACAATGAATGACATAAGGGAATGGTCCTTTGCAAAAGCACCTGCAGTATTGTAAAAACAAATGTTCAGCTGTCTTTTGCTTGGTCTGATCAGGGGGTCTTTTTGCAGTCCAGCGTACCCTATGTTGATGGTGCTATCATTCTGAGGCGCAGTGAAGGTGCAAATATTTTGCCCCAAGAAATCTGTATTATTCATTCATTTCTTTTTAGCCAGACAGAACACCCAAAGCCTCATACAGTTTGCATTCAGTCTATGCAGGTATTGGACCTAGCTGTACACAGAGGTGGATAGTTCAGGTCCAGAAAAAAAAAATCCAGACCAAGATTTTGTTCCAACCAACTGGTTGAATACTCTATGACTGTGACTCTTTATAATCATCTGGTTCGTTCAAATGTTGTTCTGGATTTTCACTATTCACCTCTAGCTGTACGTCAGCGTAAGCGAGTCAAAATTGGGGTAATCTCCGAACCCGCAGTAATACAGCACAATAACGCTGCCGATGCAAAAAGGATGATTCTGTATCTGTTATCTGGCAGATGGTCAGCGTGCCATTCCCAGCCGCTGTCTCAGAAGGTCAGCTGTCTGCCGCATGTCTATCTGAGAATCTAAGTGCTTTTTGATTATATAGAGAAGTCCGGGCCTGCCTATGCTGTGGACTGACCTGTGCCGGGCTTTCATAAAGACCTTAACAGCAGCAATACTGCGTGCGCAGTGAATGCACCCCAATCTCATTTTACTGCAACATCCATAGTTTTACGAATGATTTTTGCAATTCTGTGGCCATTCCACTGAAAATAGTAATAGTGCAGTAGATTACTCTAGAATTTGAGACATTTCTGTGTCAAGTATATGGGTTGGTGATTGTCTGAAGTGTACCTCCTTTATGATCAAATTTGCACTACAGCTGTATGGCTTAAGTGTGCGGCGTGGTGGAATAATATTATGAATGAATGGCTCCAAAGACAACAGAAACGTTGAGATGTCATGGCAGGTGCTGGAAATGAGTCAGATCAGCCGAGGTTTCCTACGTTTACCTCCCACTCTTTATGTTTTATTTATATTTGTGTACAACAAAATGCTATGTATATGGTATCCTTGGGATGTCTGCTTGTTAGCCAAATTCAGGGCATGGCATTTGTGAAACGGAACATGCCCTGATGACCCGAACTGCCGCCTGGGGTCAGGTTCCGGGTGACTCAGAAGCTGTGAGGCTGCTTCGTGTCCCACGAGGTTCGAAGGGATCCTGGGCTGCCCGTCGTGTGGAGTGATTCCGGGTGTGATTTGTAGGCGGGCACAATGCCGCCTGGCCCGCTGGGCTCTGCAGAAGCACGTGGGCTGACCGTGGAACATCAGAGGAGAACCCTGGCGACCTGTCGAGCCCCAGAGCATTATGACGGCTAACATTCTGAGTCCCAGAGAGCCTCGCTGGCTAACGGCGGTGTCCTGAGGGAGCCGGGAGAGTCACCTTGGCTGCGGTACAGTAAGACAGTGGGCAGCCAGGACCTGGACCGATCCGGGCCAAAAGTCGGACCGTGCCAGCTCACTCTGAAGGTCAGATGAAACACACAGCATCCCGTTTAAGAGCTGAACCAAGGAGAATCAGCAGAAACTGAGCCAGGCTGGGCCAGGCCTGGTGGGGCTGGGCCAACTATATAAACAAAGCCTCTGGCTACGTCGTCCCAAGATGAAGAACAGAGGCGGGCGGGATGAAAAACAGTGCATTTCTCATGGATATTTATGTGTTTTTTTGTTGACAGTGGTAGAGGCTCCAGATGCCTGCTAAATACACAGGCCTAACCATCCCCGATCCTCAGATCCGATACAGATAATTACCGCCAAGTGGATGCATGTCCGCGGGTCCCGCTCAGCTCTCCTCCCGTCAGGATCTGCTGACGCTTGCCATTACGCTTCTTTTTCGGGTTCCCGGTCTCTCTCGCCTGTTTTATTTATTTATTTATTTTTTAAAAATGAGCTCTATCAGGTAACATGGCCACCGAAACAAAAGCTGTTTAATTTCAGGTACGCCATTTAGAATAGGTAATGATGTGGGGATGAGTCAGTCAGGATCATGTATCGAGTTACGAAACGTACACTAGGAATGTACACAAGTGTGCTTGCTGTGCGGAGGCGTGGGCTCGCGCGGCACATCCTGACAGTTTTCTTCGTGCTGATACCTGGCGAGCGCATCCCTCGTCGAGGCTGGGAGATGCTGGAAGCACGTGACTGGTTTTCATCGCCGCTTCAGCCTGAGGTTCGAGGGCTTATCGGCCCTGCGCTGGTCTGTTGTGCAGATGCTTTCTCTGCCGCCTGGGTCCTTTTAAAACCCTGCACCCTCCCCTCTCTCTCCCATGTTTGTCTTTCTCATCACACCAGGCCTGGCTTCGGGGAGACGGCGTCTTGAAAGCAAAATATTCTGCCCTCGAAGTGCCAAACAGAGGCGAATATTTTGTTGATTTCAGAGAGCCTGCCCGCCTGCAAAACAGCCGCTCCAGATTAGATGTTTCTCCCGTTACCTGGATTTCTGTGAAACGTGCTGCAAAAATTAAATTCCTTTCAGTAGGAAATATCCAGAATGCCCAGTAATGGCAAATATGACCTTGTTAATAAACTGGGGGATGAGGATAATTCCCCATAACAAATTTGATAATTTTACATCAAGGAATTAATAATATCCACATAATTCACTGCATGTGATTTCTCTGTACAATTGTCTGCATTATAATAAAAGCTGTTGCTGTTTATCCTTTCTGATGAACCAACGGACCAAAACTTTTGGTATAATTTTTTTCTGATTAATTTCTCTTTTGAAGTGAGAAATTAGGAATCAGGCATTATAGACACACAGAAACCCAAAATAGGCCCATAACCAGCGGCAAGTCTGTAAGAGACAAACGGAATATATGTATATAGAGAATCTTACCCGTAAAACTGGACTGTAGAAACAGACACCCGTGCGTACTAATGCCACAAATGTAGCCTGTGCTGGCCAGTGTCGTTCCGTCATGATCCGGAAGCTGACAATAAACAGACTAGCCGTAGTCATTGTTTTTACAGCTGTCAGTCAAGTCGTTGGTAATTACAGGTATTACAGGAAAGTTACGGCACAAAGTCACCAGGCGCCTACTGTGCACGTAAGGAAATGGCTGGGAAACATACTGGGTGTGGGAAAAAGAAAAAGACGACTAATTTTAGATTTTACTGGAGGTCATTATGCTGGAGAATCAGCACTGTTTTTTTTTTAAAATAATTTTTATTTCATTTGTAGCATTGTGTAAAGGAGGCGGTATTTCAATAAAATTTCATATCATAGCTGAAGGGTTTCCTCACAGGAAGGCTTTGATCCATGCATTGTGGGAAAGCTTATCAGCTTTATTTGAGGTGGCCCCAGACCTAGCAAAAAGATACATAAACATCCCAGAAAAGGAGGAATAGTTATGTGAGCTAATATTGTATTCATATATTCAGTGAGTGGGAAACAAAACTGCAAAGTCCTATATATAATATAAATATCGTGAAGCAATATTAGTCTTGGTTGTATATGGAGATTTCATATTTCACAAAAAGTAGCTGACCTCACAGATGTTCCCGGACCACAATCTTCTAGAAGAGTCTGCCGTTCGTATGACCCGCCATTTCCATATTATAGTGACGCCTTTTTGTGATTTTCTCGCTCGTTCGCCTCGTCACGGAGGCTAAAATGGGGGTGAGGTATGTGCAGCGATAATCGTACACTATAGAATTGTGGGAATAATTACTATCATCCGAGAGAAATGTCCACATTCACAGCCCGCGGTGATAAGTGGCCGCAGTCTGCTGGGAGGGGTTAGCGCATTTGTCCCAGGGACAGTGAGCCACAGTGCCCAGCAGCCCTGCAGGGGGAGGAGCCTTTTGTTTCAGTGTGTCTTGATTGGACAAATATTCCAGGATTGATACACGAGGAGTGTAGATGGGAAGGCCAACGTGGAAAGTGAACTTTATTAACAAGTTTGGCACTGAGTATTCAACTGGTTGGATGAAACAAAATCTCGATCTGGATTTGTATTTTCTGAAGCCGGACTTTTCACCTCTGGTCACAACAACAATGAATGTTGCTCATTTAGATTAGTGTTTCCCTACCTAGTCCTCGGGGACCCCCAGACGGTCCATGTTTTTGCTTCCTCCCAGCTCCCTGGGAGACAGTACACATTTTCGCAAAACCGAGGACCGGGTTGCTTTCGACTGTGGTTACAGTGCATTCCTTAAGACTGGTTCATAGTTCTCCGCATGCGTACTAGCGGATGTGTCCGCTCGAACATTTATGACGCGTTCGACGTCACTGACGTCGTTTTTTGACGTCTCCATGGACAAACGCCTGCTGCATTCCAAATTTGTGCACGTGCAGCTCTGGACACACTGCGCATGATTGATTCGTTAGCATCCCCTTTAAATTCCAACACGGATGCTTTTGACGAGCATTGGGGTACTTTGCAAACCTTACAGACAATTTACAAGGTAATAAAACTGTTAAATACATGTAAATGCGTGTGCATGTGTGTGCAGACTTGTCTCCAATTGAAAATCTCACGCCAGCCGGCTGACCAAAGTTGGCAGCCCTGCAAGCTGGCTCTCTGAATTTGTAAAACATAATGAAACGGACACAAACCTCACTGCTGTGACGCGTGAGCAGGGAATATGAGAATAACAATTTATATTACTAATAAAAATATAAATACAGCACGTTGTGAGCATGTGCAAAGGATGCGGCTTGACCGGAGAACTATGAACGTTTCTGTGGACGCATACACAGAGTGGACACACGAGTGTGTCGCTTGTGCGGAGAAGTATGAAGCGGCCTTTACACTCAAAGCCAAGCCCACCATTTCTTTAAGACCAGGGAGCCACCATTATAGAAGGACAGCAGCATTATGGGGAACTTTGCTACTGTCCAGTTCCAGTAGAGCACTGTGATGCTGAGTCACCTCACACCGGGACATTTCTTGTTTATTCAGGGTTGCAATATCTGTACAGACCTAGATGCTCTGTTTAACCAAGGTGTTTGTCACGGCTGCTCCATCTATTTGGGGAGCTGGTGCTTATGAAATACAAACAGTCAGACATGGAGGCTAAACTCAGACATCCTCCTAGCAGCAGACTTTTGGGATGATACTCATCTCTCAGGTTCTTGCTACATCCAAGAGGCATGTGTTCCTATCTTCCCTGGTGCCTACCGTAGAGCCAGCATGTTTTATTAAAGTAAACTGTACTAAACTTTTTTTGCAGGAAAAGTAACCACACAGCACCTTTCTAGATGAGGTCCTCACATTCCTCTGTAAGGACACTGTTAACCCTCAACTCCTCACTATTGACTCTTGAAATTCTCAATTTCTCAAGTAACGACGACGCAGATCCTCCATTTCTTATGGAAAATGCTCCGTGTCATGCTCGACATCTCTGCAAGGGTACTGTGAAAGAATAATCGGTCTGGCAAGAGAGAGTCCTTTCTGCTTTACGAGTGGCTCATTTGTACACAGTGTGCAGATTTTTGTCACAATGCAAAATGTGTTGTCCTGGCAACCAGCAGCGCTTTTATGTGCCTACATGTATGCAGGAGCTAGTGATGTTTCCATCCTTAAACACCAATTCCAGGCTGATTGTAACCCAGTGTTTACGGAAGTAATTCAGGTTAAGTACCTTGATCAGGGGGTATGCGGAGACACTCCTTTGAGATGTTATACTACAGTACGCATAATTTGCTTTGGACGTGATGGAAATGCAGGTTGGTTTTCCTCAAACTGCTGTTGGCGTGCAGAAAACTTACTGATGGAGACCAGGGCAGAAACGTATCACTGCATAATTTGCAGCTCAACACAGTTTTCAAGTGAGCGCAGTGATATACAGGGTCCATTCGGCGAGAATTCGTTTTGTGGGCCCGGTCACTGAATTTGTGGTGGACCGTAAACAGTTTATCCTGAAATTCCATCACCCTGGCTTAACTCTGGAAAGAAAGAACAACTTATTCTACGGTTTATTTCTTTTTCAAGGACACTGACAGCCGCTTGTGCCTCTTAAATGTCCCGAATTACTTTATGCTGCTTGATGTTGCTCTTAACAGCTCAAGACCTTAACACCCTAATTTTCCACCAGCACACGGCTGAGAGCTTGACATTAATGGCCGTTTAGAAGTATTTACAGTTCTTCTAGGGTCAGATGGTGTCCTTGTATTGTATGAACTAAGTGTGTCATAACTTTTCAATGCCATATATAAAACCCAAGCATCTGTCCGAAGTCTCCCATCACCGGTGTCCTTTGCTCTCAGCTTAGTGATGAAGGTCTAGGTGTTTTCCTACAAGCTTTTTTAGGAATGTGAAGGTGGCCTGGACCTTTTGAGGCTGGAGGAGTCTGCTATTCAAGACAAGGCCCTGCTTCTTCAATAGCTGTAGCTCCTTGTTTGCGCTGAGCTCCATACAGCCCCTGGGCCCTATTACCTTTTGGTTTTCTTATGTTATATTCATAGTTTCTTATTTACTTGACTTTTAAAACAAAGTGTGAATAACATGCATGTATGCCAGAGGTGAGAAGAGGGAAGGCCAGAGTTGCTCACCTGCAGTCATATTAATAAACATAAAATCAAAATAGTTCTGATGTAGCATTATGTCACCCATGACCCTGACCAGGATAAGCGGTTAGAAGGCTGGATGGATGGATGGATGGATGGATGGATGGGATATTCCTTTTATGGTGCAGATGGCTGCAGCATGTTCCTGAGTTTCCTGCCTGCAGTCAGTAGAGGCGTGAAGGCCCTGGGGTTATTGATTGTCTCGTCTTTTGACCTGTAGACGCTGTAAGGAGGATTTTTTTTACTTCTGCTGCACCAAATGCTTTCACAGAGTGCTGTTTTTCAGCAGTTGCTCTCCCCTTTCCTCCTCTCCCCTTCTCTCTTCTTATCTCCTCTCCTCTCCTCTTCTAACCTCTGAACTTGTCTCCCCTCCTTTTCCTTTTGCTCCTTTCCCCTTCTCTCCTCACTCATCCTCTCACTTCCTCTTCCCATTTCCCCTCTGCTCTCACCTCCTCTTATGTTCTCCTCTCTGCCCCCCCTCCCCTTCTCTTCCTTCCTCTCCACTCCCCTACCTCCTCTCTCCTTCTCTCTAATTATTTCTTCTCCCCCTATCTCCCCTCCTCTTTCCTTCTCCCCTCTGCCCTCTATTCCTCTTCCCTTTTCTTTTCTCCTCTCCCCTAATCTCCTCTCCCTTTTCTTCCTCCTCTCCTCTCCTCCATTGTGATTAGCAATAGGTTAAAGCAGCACACTGTATCACAACCTTTCAACTCAGGCCGTCAGACAGGGGCAATCAAGCAGCTATCAAGACAGACGGGGAAGCTTCCATCAACACCAGCAATCACTGATTAATGAACACAGCGTTTGTGGTCCAACATTGGGCTGAACAGCAACACTCATGGGTAATTAAAGCAATAAATCAAGAGTTCCATCGTGTCAGCTGTGCACATGGGTAGGTATTTAGGTTACTACACAGATGAACAATTTCTCCACGTGGTAGATAACTACCACCAAGGAAAGCTCCCCAAAAACAATGTCAAGGTACCTCTTGCCTGCCTTTGAAATGAATGTTGGAGGTAAGAGCTCCCCAGGCTGAGAGGCATGGCCAGCTGTAGCTCAGATTAAGCACCAAGGCATGCTTGACGGAGTGTCCCATGTTCTTGGTAAGTCTGCCTAAGGTTTAATAGAGTCGTATTGATCTTTAGGGGTATACAAGCAAATGAAATGCAAGCTCTGCAAAAAGAAGCATGTTGGTTACAGATCATGCAGTGTGTGTAGGATTTCCTCTTTATTTTTTATGCATCATGCAATGTTTACATTCTGTCAGCCCCTTGCAGCAAATGTGACCACTGCACAGCACATTTATTAGTATAATGTGCTGTAGGTGTAAAGATGCATTACTGTTGCTAGCTTGTTGCTACATTAAATATGCTGTTATGGTGGTACATTATGGTGGCTGTATTAGTGGTAGTTTTAATGTACCCGTATATAGTTTTTTTTTTCTTAAATTTAGCAGACACTTTTATCTGAAGCAATATGTAATTGAGAGAGCAATAGGGGGTTAAGGGCCTAGCAGCAAAATCTGCTGACCACAAGACCTAAACCGGGGACCTTCTGATTGCAGATACGGAATCCGAGCCCACAGCCCCAAAAGCCGTCTCAGCCACCGTTGCTGGTATATGGTCAGAGGCTTTGGGTGGAAATTGCGGCAGACTTGTGGCAGTGTTTCGGGGAACAAAGGCAAGTCTTAGTAGCATATAAAAGTGTTTGCCCTCTGTGGTGGCATTTGTGGCATTTCTAATACATCTTTCTGTAAAAACACTATTTCTTCAAGGTTGTTTTCGCTCTTCGCTTTTTGTTTTTCGCCTCCCTCCATGAAGGAAGAAACCCTCTGAGGTTGATTAAAAATAAGCCCTACAGGTTGAGTTAAAGGGGAGGCTCCTCCTGGAAGGGGGGGGGACAAAGAATGCCTTTTATTTCCAAGGACAGAGGGCCGTCTTTGTACATATCTGCTGTGCTTCTGAAGAGAAAGAGAGGCTTTCTTTTCTGGTTTGCCAATCCATTTATTTTTCAGACTGGGGGGACAGTTTCCTTTGTTTTTGGTTCTCTGCAAGGCCATGCTGCCTGTTACATTCATATTAATGACATGTCCAGGTGTTGCTGCTTTTTGTTTCGTTTTATTTTCGTCTGTCTGTTTTAAATGCCCCAGCCTTTAACGTTGTAAGTATCTAAAGTGCAGTGTCACATGTTACAGATGTCACCGATGTTACAGATCCTAATTTTTGCCAATGAAAGTGCCGCAGCCACTGCAGCGAGCAACGCAGTTTCATCTTCTCGTAAGGTTACCGACGCTGAGCCCTTTCACTTCACTGCAGATAATTAATTACCCCGATCAGGTCTCTCCATGGCGGTCAGAATTAACCACAGATCAAGTAGCAGCAGTGATTTTATTTCTATTGTTTGTGGGATAATTCGACTGTGTTGGCTATTGTTTGTGTTTTGGAGCGGCGATGGCCAGGGTTTAGGGGAAAGCTGGGCTCTCTTGGAGGAAGGAGTAAAAACATGGACCATCCGTGGGTTCCCAAGGATTGGATTGGGAAACGCTGACTTGAAGCAATCGACTGCCCACCAGCAGTGTTTCATTGCCTCTGGAGATGCCCTCATGCCGGGGTCTTGATGGAATTTCCTTCTGTCTTACTGATGAGCAGTATCGGACGGGATCCTCTGTCCCGTCGCTATGCTCCACCAGGTCTTACCACGCTTAGCTTAATGTCTTGGCCACAAAGTGTTGGGCCCCTCGGTCTTGGCTGCCTGCGGTTGTTATTCAGCCCGATTTCACTGCAGGCCTTTTTGAAATAGTTTAATGACCTTCTGTTTGTCGGTAACTTCGAGGGAGGTTGGGGCCGGCTCTTCAGAGCGAAGCGCCCTTTCAGTTGGGGAATGTCGTGCTTTTTTTGTTGTTTTATCTTCCTTCCGTTTTCCCTTGACAGTCACGCTGTTGACTGAGGAAGGCCAGAACTGTGTTCCATAATTGGGAAATATCCCTTTTCCCCTGCAGCCACATTAATCATTAGGTAAATGCTTGGGGAAGAGAAGGCCTCATGGATGGTGTAGAGCTGTCTTTTGAGAATGACTGTACGCTGCCCTGTCGCATTAAAACCTACGCGGCAATGAAAAGTCAATAAAACCAACAGCACAATTCCGAACAGCGTGTATCTCTTTGACCCATTCGCTCCCGAAACGTTCCCGTTTGTTAGCTTTATTTGGGCTTTTTTCATGTGGTTAAGTTGTGGTTTTATGTGCAGAACGGCAGCTCGTCATAAATCTGTTTTTATGGCTCCGAGGAGGCGTGTTTGGTATGGACAGACGAGACTTATGGGACTTTTACCAAGAGAAGCTTAAGGGCCAGAAACACGGAATGCACAGAAACTATTCTGAGAAGAGGAAGGATGTTATGGAGGTAATACTGTGAACAAAGACGAGGCAGTCTGAATGAAGAGTGGATTCTGACAGGAGAATACAGTGAGGCTGCCATAATCCCACACTGTGCTCTGCCTTAATGATGGTCAGGCTGTTTTTTTCACCAGCACACAGCTCTTCAGATTGTTACCCAGAGCTGTCGGCGGAAGCAAAGCATTGTGGTACACACTGATGTCAAAGCCTCATGTCACCGTCTGCTACAGGATTCCAGGCAATCCTGATATTAATCCCACAGAGCAGCGGTGATATTTTCAGATCTTCTGCCCGCATTTGTCGACGCTGACGCCCATCTTCTTGGCGGAGCAGTATAACAACCAAGAGCTCTCCTTGTCTGACTTTGTCGAAAGCTCCCCCAGAGAAGGCAAGCAATATGTCTTTCCATCCCAGCCTCTGCGTCCGCGCCGTGCCCTTCTTATGAACCGGAGAGGACTGAGTCTCCTACTTCAGCTCCAAATCCAGCTGGGGACGCTGTAGCAGACACTGAACGATTTGCTTAGCGCAAATGTTGTGACATCCATGCTCTCAGTTTGAGAATCCCATACACCACAACAGTCCTGGTCTGGGGCTGCATTTCCCAAACACTTCATAGTGCTACGATCATCGTAACATCAGGAAGAGACAGGTCTTAAGATCCTAGCAACTAGAGCTGCACGATGTGACATGTGCGCAATAATTACCAGGGCGTAAACATTTGTCTGGATGCCGGTTTTTCTGTACTATACAGATGTTTACTTACAATTTGGTAAGCAGATTAGTACGCCTAAAATATTAATGAGAGGCATATTGTGATACCCAAAACATAGTAATCTGAATAAATTCAGCGTATCCTTATGTTATTTAGATGTGGTTAGCGGAGCACGCCACACTCTGCTGTTTTAGTAAATCATGGAAGTGATAAGCACTGAAGTGACGGTGAAGAAAGGGACAGCTCAACAGTCACAGCATCTTTTAAATGATGAGATATTGCGAATAACCAAGGTTAAAGGAGGTTAGTCAAATTTATACAGATTACTAACTTTTACGCGTTACAGTATGCCTCTCATTAATATTTTATGCGCACCACTAATCTGTTTATCACATTTTGGGCCTAAAAACATGTCTGGAGAGTACCGAAAAGCCAGCGTCCGGACCTGTTCCACCGGTTATATAAAGCCCTGGTGATTATTGTGCATGTGGCATGCAAGACAAAATGAGGATAAGATGAACTTCATGTTGCAGTAGCAGTTATTGACAGGGTCAGACAGTACACACAACATGAGCACAGTATGGAAGGACATAAATACTGTAAATACAATGTACTGTATTGAAGCGTAAGTAATCGCGGTGTGATATGCTGCAGCCCTGTTAGCCGTACTGCTGTCCCGGGCATCCAGACGTAGCACTACGCAGCGATTTTGCCTACAGGGGTTCCTCGTTGTGTTGATAATGAAAAGTTCCGGCCTGCAACGCTGCTGTAGTCCGTTTGCATTTCCCATTAAGCAAAGTATTTGTTTACACAGTGCTGCGGAGGGCTGGCGGCCGGCGTGGCGATGTGAAGATATCGAGGTGGCTGAGCTGACTAGCAAGAACTGGAGTGTGTTTGAATA
>JAODKC010000039.1:12459125-12469974 GCA_026777985.1 Mormyrops attenuatus | reverse complement strand
CCCCCCTGCACCGGGCGGGGCCCCACAACACCCCGGTTTTTTTTAAAATCCAACCCCCCCCCAACCCCCCCCCCCGGGCCCCCCCCCCGGGGGGTGGGGGGGGGGGGGGGGGGGGGCTGCCTCAGGATGGGTTGCCAGTGCTCGCAGAATCTGTTAATAATTTGTTGTGTATTCGGTGTCGTTATGCAGTGAGACTGACATGGCCATCAATGTTAGTTTGGTCCCAGTGGTACAGTGGGGTGCTTGCTGAAATGCTGCTGTTTGATTGGCCAAAGGGCCCTGCGGGCAGGAAGTCAGCACCTACCAGAGGGTGTGTCCAATGCCCACATTGCATGGGGCCGTGTTGTCTTGGAAACCCAATATGCCTTCGTGATTTCCACCATAGCGCTTAACGCTTCACCACCAGGGCCATCATTGGCCGTCTCGGGCTGCGGCGGATTTCGGAAATTTCTTGCCGGAGGAGGGAGGGGCGGTGACGGAAAGTGACCGCGGGAAAACCGGACCAACCGCACATCCCTCTCCCGAAACGAGCCTTTCAACGGCAACTGTGTGACAGAATTCTGCTCCCCTAATTTTTCCACAAAAATTACGAGCACTCATAAGAGAGAAAACCTCGTTAATTATTTAGAATTCATTTGGATTATAAATGATTCTCCCATCCTTTTGGGTTTGGATTTTAAAATGGAACGCCAGAGGCAATGAGAAGCCCATGTATATACACAGTACACATGCTGGCTGAGAAGGCCTCTTACTGATTTGACATAGTTCTTGTGTGTGTGTGTGTGTGTGTGTGTGTGTGAAGGTGAACTTTCCACTGAGTTTTTTTGAGTCAAATTCTCATGAGGTTTCTCATGAAGAGAGAATTAGAGACAGCAGTTTGGCTGTGGATTTTCCTGCTGCCACAATAATTAACGAAAAAAAAAGAATCTCAGATTCTTTAATTTACACATTTTAATTTGCCCACACAGGCAGCTGCGTTTCTTGTACCAAAGCTGCGTTCTCATATATCGAGGGATACACCAGCCCTCATTTGCTGTGCTGATCCCATGGTAGCGGAATCATGCTATGATTGGCTAGGAGGCAGCATATTGGAGGAAGCCGCCACACTGTGATTGGCTGGATGATATCATGATGGAAGAGACTACCACTCCAGGTGTTGCAGTGAAGGAGACTGCCGTGCCGCGATTGGCCAAGAGGCGGTGCAGAGAAGTAGACTATCATGCTGCGATTGGCCGAGAGGCTGCGTAGTGATGGAGGCCCTCATGCTGCGATTGGCCGAGAGGCAGCCTAGTGGAGGAAGCTTTTGCGCTGTGATTGGCTGGGAAGCAGAAATGTCTCAAGCAGGCATTATTTCATCCCTGGGTGAATGATCTATTATTGTGGCTCCCATGGGTAAAAGCAGCTGGTTGAGTTAGCCCAGATAATGAAAGCGCGGCTCTGAGAGGCCGCTGTGGCTCTGTCACTGATGTAGATGGATGGCCACAGCACGCCCTGCCCTGACTTCAGTGGTGTGGCGTCTAGCTGCCATGGCAAACGGGCCCTTGGCCGGCTCCTAACGAGTGCCGCTGGGGTCTGGCGGGCCCCAGATCCTGCAGGCTCGCTGTCAGACTTTGGCTGCCCCATCGGCACCTTGCGCCAGAGCAGATGCGGCGGCCAAGGCAGGACGCATGCTGCAGGCCCACTGTTCTTTGCCGCCAAAGCGAATTGTGGTTCTTCAGCTTAGTTAGTGTGTATGGGGGGCACCTTAAAAAAGGCCAAACGGAGCGGTTACCCCCTCTGCAAGAATTTGAATCAGCTGATGCCTAGCTGATGTGCACTTTAAGCCACCTGGCAGCGCCAACCTCACGTCCGCAGGCGTCATCTGCGTGGCAGTACCCTGCCGCCAGTTACCAGGCAACCTAGCAAAATGGGGCACTGTCAGTTAGAGAGATAATAATAATTAAGTGAGCTGAACTCAGCAGAGGACTCGTGGGCCGGAGTGTCGTCCGCCGTGCCGTGATCTGCGCGCCCTGCTGGGAGAGGAGTGACATGGGTTTCAGGAGATGGGGGCGCCCATGAGGGTGGCACAGCTCTTTTTAGTGCTGGTAGGGGTGCATTTGTCGCAAGAGCGATGGGCTGTGTGATGCAGTCGGGCCCAGCGCTGACATTTCGGCGTCGGTCTCATAGACGTGGGACGCCATTAAGCTCAGACCCCCGAAAGCAGTGCTATGCCTCCAGACTCCCACTAAATCAATTTGGTCAGAAAATAGAATAAAGAGACGTGCGTTGTTTGTACACGCAGCCCACCCTCTCCCTCTGCCCTTTACCAACAGTGAATGATGTGAGGTACATTATTATCTTTTTTTTTTTTTTTGTTAACCAAGTCGGGGAGGCTGACAGAATTCTGGTGTTCGTGACTCATTGTTGATGGGAAGCTTCCGGAAGGAGCCCGGAATCCAGGAATAGGCTCTTGCCTGTCACATACAAAACAATTTGGGGGGGAAATAAAGTTTAAGCAAGTGAACAAGTTACAGGCCTCGCTTGGTATGCGGGTCGTTCGTGAGCGCACTGCGGGGCAAGCGTTTGGCTCGCTGAGGGCTTTGAGTCAGCGAAGAGCACTTTGCGTACATCACCGAGTCTGCGCTCGTCGCTGCTGGTGGTGTCTCAACGTAATGTGGATTTTCTCCCCGTACTTTGCACTTTAACAATGGAAGCTGTTTCCTACCCTGAGAATTGTGCATCTGATCCACATGAAGACCTGAAGGTCGCATGGAGTGAGACAGGCTGGGACAGATGGGCCCAGAGAGAGCTCTAGTGTCCTGGCTCCCGGTGGCCCGTGATGTGGTCTGCCCGTCTGCTAAGTGAATTTTGGGCTGATGCGTTTGACAGAAAAACCCTGCTGTCCTTGTGTGTGTGTGTGTGTGTGTGTGTGTGTGTGTGTGTGTGTGTGTGTGTGTGTGTGTGTGGGTGGATTAGGATTATATTACATTGTGGGGGACCAAATGTCCCCCACAATGTCATAAAAACCTGTTATTTTGATGTTGTGGGGACCATTTTTCAGGTCCCCACTAAGATCTAAAAACTAAAAAGGCCAAAAGTCTCCTATTTTGTTTGGTTACTTGTGGCTAAGGTTAGGGCTGGGTAGGGTTTAAGGTCGTCATGTGGAGATTTTTCCCCATAGAAATGAGTGGAGAGTCCCCACAAACATATAATTACAAACCTGTATCAAACCTGTAACTGTACCAGTTTCCGGGTCCCCATGTGGGAAATCTGTGACTTCAATGAAAAAACTAAAAATGCAAGAACTCTTTTATTTTGTTTGGTTACTTATGGTTAGGGTTAGGGCTGGGTAGGGGTTAAGGGCATCATAGTTAGCGTTAGCATTTTTCACATAGAAATGAATGAGCGGTCCCCATAAAGATATGATTACACGACTGTGTGCGTGTGTGTGTGTGTGTGTTCCGTTAAACTGCCAATTCAGACCCTCCTCTGCTGTTCCCACCTCCTCCATGACTGGAATTCATAGTGCTGATAGTGTGTTAGCTAGAAAGCCATATTCCTCCTCTGCCTGCTTTAGCCTTGCAGTTACCCAGCATACCCTTGGGGGATCACGGGTGCTGCCTTATGTGTAGTCATGATCTGTTCTGCCCATAAGTGAGGTTTTATTTTGTGTCCTTGAGCAAGGCTGCTGGTAAAATGTGAATCCAGAGCCTCAGTGTCTGCTAAGCTAAGGATGGATGCTACTGCTACTTTAGCTGGGGCTCATGACATTTGTAATTAACACGGCTTTGAAATCAGCTCCAGAGAGCAGAGACGACCATGTGACAGTCACCCAGGAACCACCTGATACACCCGAGTCCCTGAAGCTGGATGTGCCCAGTTTTTCTGTGTGGGTGAGTCTGCGGGATTTACCCCGTGAAGACCAAGAAGCAGCTGCAGCAGGAGGCCTGACGTGCTGGATTGAAGGTCTCACAGGTGAAGAACGGGTGAGAGGAAAATGGCTCTGGGCTTAACGGCGTTTTGAGCAGCCCGGTGGCCGCAAGCGGCTATTAAAATACCGCATTGCCACATCTGTTCGTAACGCCCCCCTCGCCTCCGCTTGGTGTGTAAACAGTAATTACAGGTGTTGGAGATTTTTAATAAGCGTGTAAACTGATGTGGCTCAAGAGTGAGAGGCGAGTCCATCCTCGAACCCGGAGCCAGCGAGTGCATTCGCTCCTCAGAAATTTCGGAGGGGTTCGGATGAGTGCGAACTCATCCGGGGGGGGGCGGGGTGGAGAGATGTTTCCCTTTGTTTATTTCCCACTAACAGCTTTCAAATTAAATCTCAGATTAAGCTGGAAAATGGTTATCATGTGGCGTGCTAAAGTATGGCGCTCTTAAATTACTGCCTGGAGAAGCACATTACTTGACGTCTCCTTAGGGACGCGGGCTTTGCTCGGCCTGTCTGCCTCTCCCCACGCTGGCGAACGTGGCTCGCTAATCAGTATCGAGTGTTTGGCCCACTGGGAGGCGCCTGCTCTGTCCCCTGGACCCGCCAGCCTCTCCCACACCGTTGCCCAAACATGTAGGATCTTCTCTGCGTCCCCCATCTTTGATCTAGAGCGGGCGGGGGTGTCCGTCTGCATCAAGTAGGCCTTGTTCGGCGTTCAAAGAGCAATTAATTTACTAGATGTCGCTCCCAAAGGACTGCCACCTCAGGCATGAGCACATCTACACTCTGTGGGCAGACACCTCCCTGTTGGGGAAAAGGATTATCCTGTAAATTATCCTGTAATCTTAACACATTATACAGGAGAGCATAAAATTCAAAAGAGAAAAATAAAAACTCTTAAGTCAGTAGTTTAGGTTAGAAGCTTTTTTTCTGCAGAGATTATCCGCTCTTAATTACCGCCTGTTGCGTTCCTTGCAGCTTAGCAGGGCCGAGGCTGGTTGATGAGGCCCCGGGGATGCTGTTTATTCGCCGAATCTCCACAGCTTCCTGTGCGAACGATGCAGCAATGTGAGGTTCGGGCGCCGTGGAAAATGGCAAGAGCACTTTTTACGGCAGTGAAATCTTGACGATTTTATGCAGAGCTCCTATAAACTGTCCTGCTTTTTGGCAGGTGGCCTCTGGAAGCGCCTGTGATGTCCGGCCTGTTCCCTGTGTCTCTGTGGTTTATGTGCTCTTCCTGACGGCTCGGCGCAGCAGCTAGCTCAGGCTCACAGTCTGAGGATAGCGTGGCGTGTGGGTGTTGGCGCCACGGTTGAAGTAGACCCCCACCCCCACCCCCCCACTGTGCCTGTCTGTCAGTGCTGCTTTTGTGGGGCGAGACGGGGCTGGCGAGTGTCTGAAAGGGGAGTGGTAAGTCTGCTTAATAAATAATTAACAATCAGGATGGACTCCCTCCTGTGTCTGTCTGTGTGTGTGAGAGTGTCAGAGAGAGGGAGAGAGTATGTCTATCTGTGTGAGAGGGAGTGAGAATCAGTGTGTGTGTCTGTTTGTGTGTGTGTGTGTGAGACAGAGAGAGAGTAAGTGTGTTTGTGTGTATGTGTTGGAGACAGAGAGAGAGTGTGTGTGTGAGAGGGAGTTAGAATCAGTGTGTGTGTGTGTGTGTGTGTGTGTAAGAGAGGGAGAGAGGATCAGTGTGTGTGTGTAAGAGAGGGAGAGAGGATGAGTGTGTGTGTGTGTGTGTAAGAGAGGGAGAGGATGAGTGTGTATGTTTGTGAGATATAGAAAAAAGGGAGGACGTGTCTGCGCATTGGTGAGAGGAACTGTGTGTTTGTGTGATTGTGCATGCACGCGATGGAGGATGTGTGCTGGAGGGAGGGCGTGTACCCAGCAGCAGTGGGTAAAGGGCGTTAATGCGTGACGCGTCCAACTCCCCTGTGGCATGTTATACGGTAATAAGCAGTGACTCACATGTCACACCAGTGAATCTGAGAGGGATTTGGCGGCACACATGCGAGCATGCAGTTTACTCTCTCTCTTTCTCCCTCTCTCTCTCCCTCTCTCTCTCTCGTGCGCACGCACACACACACACGCACAGATTCGTTGGATCCGGTCCACTTAGAGGAACATGGATCAGAACCGCAGAGGCTTAACCCCTGTTTGTTTCAGGAGCCCGAGGCCTGAATTCATCACAGCTTATATTTGTTGTGCAAATGAAAAAAAAAGAAGCGACTCTCTCAGAAGTTCGCTGACATTCTGCCATGTCAGATGGTCTCACCACATCAGAAACAGCTCATACCTCAACTCTAATGTAAAATCCCACTCGATGGATGTGATAAGATTTGGTTCCCAGAGATAAGGTCGGGAAATCACTTTTTCTGGGCTTTAATATTATTTGCAGGGGGATTTGAAGCTCAAAATAAAGGCAAAGAGTACAAATAAATAAAAATGGCAGAGTTGAGTGGATGGAGTCCGCTACGTGCCAGAGCATGATGCAGAGAGAGACAGAGTTCACCCTTTCCGAAGGTCACACTGATACGCGGCCGATTGTCATCATTGTTTGCACGCTGCTGTTTGTTCTTTGTTTCTGTTCTGTTCTCATGCAGCTCACATTCAGTCTCTCCCGTTCCACTCGTTCAGGTCGCCTCAATTTTCTGGGTACTTGCACAACTTCCCTCCCCATGCCTAGTACTGCCTAGCTTTCCGGTTGGAAGGTTCCGGAAACACGCCTCTACTCAGTGACACGCTGCCATTCCATCAGAGTGCAACTACTGTCTGTATTTCCCTTCAGAGACGCTTCCTGTCTTTCTTCTCTCTTCATGTCTCCTTGTAATTGACGTGGTCAGATCTTGCATCGTGGAAGTCGGGCTGTCACTCAGCTCTCCTGAAGAGTTCGGGAGCAGGAGAGCTGCTTCTCCTGGTCATACATCCCGGTGTTCTCTCAACACCAATGGCATTTCCCATGGTCGCAGAGCCGCAGAAGGTCGAGAGGAAGCACAGAGTCATGTTTGCTGGGTCGTCAGCCCAAGATTGACTCACATACATCTGGATTTGCTCTTGTTTGCTTTCCGAATGCATTTTAATCAGAGAGCAGATATTAAATATGTAAAATATGAAATTCCACCCCAGCCGCAAACATTAATAACGGCTGCCTGGGAGCTGTACGTGCGAAGTACCTTTCACACTTTAAGGCGCTAAGAGGAGGAATGCGTGTGTGTGAAAATCCGTCTGTCTCGCAGTCACACACTCACACACACGCACATGATATCAGACAGTTTAGGACAGCACACACACAATGGCATGCACAAGAGCACAGTCACACACACGCACACACAGTTTCGGTGTAGCTTTTTTTCTATGGACTCACCATTTCTCATATAGTGTTAACTATTGATCCCTAACCTCAGCTCACCAAAACCATGACCACCTAGTTTTTGCACTATTTTCTTTTTTAAGTCAATGAGTCTGTTAAATAGATGTGCTTGTCTTGTGGGGCTGTGTCCTTCCGTGTTTCTGCTCTGTGGCGAAACTCTCAGGCCTGTAGGTGTAGCTGTGCTGTGTGGCCCACTGTAAACAAAAGAATTTTTAGCACATGTTTTTTCGTGAACCAGGGGCCACCTCCCCCTATTTCTGTGAGCGCGGCGCCAGTAGGACAGAACTTGTGTGACGACTGTCATCACAGCGACCAAGGCAAGAATTATCAGCCATTTTCACCTGGCTCTCCGCTGCACTTGGCCTGATTTAATTTTAATTAAAAGCCTTTCACTCAAGCTTTTATTAATTGGTTCTGTTCTGGCCTTGACCATAAAATGTTTTGTCCTCTATTCTTAGCACTTTAAACTTAATTCTCAGATGAACGTGACTCTTAACTCGCATTTGTACGGTTTCCCACTCCTCCGTACTACTTGATTTATCCTTGCCGGGCGAGTGACACGGACGCTGAGACCTCTCTGACTGAACGTCTCTTTCCTGGCTACTCCATGTACCCAAGGTGCAAGTTGCAATACTTGGGGACTAATTCGCTCCCATTATGTCTGTCTGTGGTTGTTTCTCTGAGAGATGGTTGTCCCAGGAGGGCACTGGGGAGGAGGTTCTGGAAACGCAACTTTGTGGCATGACTGAGTGAAGGGGAATGGAGGGGCATGCGGATCAGCTGGAGCGGAACCGCGCCGGATTCCCTAATCACCGTCCGCATCTTTCCAGCATGCCATCCTAATTGGAGTGTTTGCTTGGGCTGGTGGTCAGAGCAGGCAAAGAGCAGACGCCCAGTGGCTTGTTAGGGGGGCGTCATGTGTCCCCTGGGCTTGTGGTCTTCAAGCCGCTTTGGTGGCTGCGCAGATTGTGGCGGACTGTGGTGTTTTATTTAATGCAGAAATCGTGCATGGCAAGTGCTGTTGTCAGGGGTAAAGCAGTGAAGCAGGGAGCAGGTTGGGTGTGTATGTATGTGTGTGTGTGTGTCTGTGTATGTGTGTGTGTGTGTATGTGTGTGTGTATGTGTCTGTGTGCCTGTGTGTGTGTGTGTGTGGGACATGAATATATTTAATTGCGGGGACATTTGGTCTCCACAATGTGATAAAAACCTGTTAATTTGATGTTGTGGGGACCCCACCTTTTTGGTGTTTTGGAAAACACAGTTTTATAAAAAATCTGTGAATGCAACCAAACAAGTAAACATGCCAAAAGTCTTGTATTTTGCTTGGTTGCTTGTGGTTAAGGTTAGGGCTGGGTAGGGTCATTGTTGGGGTTAGGGTTTTCCCATAGAAATTATGGGTGATATCTTCAAAGATAGGAATACAAATATGTGTGTGTGTTTTACAGATTTGTGAATGTGTGTGAGCGTGTGTGTATGTTACACATTTGTACCGTGGGGTTCTGAACATCCAAGGAGTGGTCCGCATCTGCGCTGCGGGGATGCTCTCGCTGGCATAGGTGTGGTTGCTGTTTAATCACTCTGGGGTTCTTCTCTAATGCAGCCCTGCTGATTGCCGTGGCCTCCTGGACAGCATCAGGGAAATATCACTGCTGCCTTACACAGATATTATAGGCAATATAATACCCCAGTCATATTAAAAAAAAGTTTTTTCGCTTCACTGCATGTGTTCACTTGAATTTAATGTTTGTAAGACTCATTATTTTCTCCTATTTTAACTGATGCAGTTTAAGAAAAATGTCTCGTGGGAAATGAGAAAACTTTAAGTAGGTATTTTAAGCCATTTCTGTACTTTTCCTTATCGCTCCGCATTACACTCCTGATCTTCCTGAAGTCAATGGCACAGAGAAAAGAGGCTTTGCAATTTGCTGAAACTAAAACCAGGACCCAGCGAGCCTGTGATGTGCCCTGAAGTCCTTCCGAAACCAAGACCCAGCGAGCCTGTGATGTGCCCTGAAGTCCTTCCGAAACCAGGACCCAGCGAGCCTGTGATGTGGCCTGAAGCCTTGCCGAAATCAGGACCCAGCGAGCCTGTGATGTGGCCTGAAGCCTTGCCGAAATCAGGACCCAGCAAGCCTGTGATGTGCCCTGAAGCCTTGCGGAAATCTTTGGCTTGGTGCCAACTGCAGACTGGCATCAGGCGTCACATCTTGGTCCAGTAGACTGTACCGCGGTTAGATAGAATCATTAGCCTTTACTGTTTATGTTTGGATGAATTCTGGATGTATTTCAGGAAGCATTTAGACATTCTGGTCGCCTCCACTCTGGTAAAAACCAGAAAACATGGAAAATATGAAAATTCATGAACTAATGAGGTTCAGAGTCTATACTTAATATGAGAAAAAATTATTAGTAATGCTTTATATTAACTGCACCTTCATAATGCATTCATAGAATTTTCATAAGCAGCATGCAAGTCTACTTTAACATCCTAACATACCTTAACAGCGTTAATATACATTAATAACAAACATTATATGACTGAATGATTATAATGATTGTTATCATATGCTGCTTGTTATTGATGTATATTAAAGCTGTTAAGGTATGTTAGGATGTTAAGGTATACCTAGATGCTGGTTATGAACTTTCTATGAATGCATTATGAAGGTGCATTGAATGTTCTATGAATGCATTATAAAGGCATTATGAAGGTGCAGTTAATGTAAAGCGTTACCAGTTGTTTTACCTGTTGTTGTACGGATCTTACCATGACTGTCAGTTTAATGTGATGTACGGCTCCTCTGTGATTCCAAAAGCAGAATTCACTGTTTTTGTGGCTCTCCCCAAGAATGTCCCATGAGGTTACATAAAAATGTATACAATGTTCATACCCATTCCAAAATATTCTGCGTGTGACCATGATTTATGGCAAGGCATTTTACTAAACCTTGACATCCGCTCTCTTTCAGCTTCCTTGGAGGTGAAGGTCACCCCTTCCTACAGCGAAATCAGCGTAGGGCAGTCCAAGTTCTTCCTTTGTGAAGGTAGGTCTGCAGCAGAGGCAGATGAGCATGACACATCCCCAGTAAACACATCATACACAGTGTGTCATCACCTGCAGAAATGGAAAGGAATTATGCACTTAGGGACAGAGCTACACAGCGACTTACAAAGGGAACCACACAGAATTACAGAACATGACAAATAACACAAAGAGAATTAAATACAGAATAAAGGAGCCACATATAGAATATAGAAGTTACGATTCATTAAGAAGAGAGAACGAAACGTGGCCCTGCACAGAGTGGTGTGGAGGGAAACGGCGAGTCACAGGGAGAGCTGCGTATCCAATCACACACAGAGTGATGGAGGGAAACGACGAGTCACAGGGAGAGCTGCGTAGCCAATCACACACAGGGTGATGCAGGGAAACGGCGAGTCACAGGGAGAGCTACGTAGCCAATCACACACAGGGTGATGGAGGGAAATGGCGAGTCACAGGGAGAGCTGCGTAGCCAATCACACACAGGGTGATGGAGGGAAACAACGAGTCACAGGTAGAGCTG
>JAODKC010000039.1:12438475-12459025 GCA_026777985.1 Mormyrops attenuatus | reverse complement strand
GTCACAGGGAGAGCTGCGTAGCCAATCACACACAGGGTGATGGAGGGAAACAACGAGTCACAGGTAGAGCTGTGTAGTCAATCACACACTGAGTGATGGAGAGAAATGGTGAGTCACAGGGGGGCTGTGTAGCCAATCACACACAGGGTGATGGAGAGAAATGGTGAGTCACAGGGGGGCTGTGTAGCCAATCACACACAGTGATAGAAGGAAACGGCGAGTCACAGGGAGAGCTGTGTAGCCAATCACATACGGGGTGATGGAGGGAAACAATGAGTCACAGGTAGAGCTGTGTAGCCAATCACACACTGAGTGATGGAGAGAAATGGTGAGTCACAAGGAGAGCTGTGTAGCCAATCACACACAGTGATAGAAGGAAACGGCGAATCACAGGGAGAGCTGTGTAGCTAATCACGCAGGGGCCCACAAGGAGAATCACAGGGTCACACAGAATCATAGAGAATCATAGAGTTTCAGACAATACATTGCCGGCCGTCTGGCACAGGGGTAGGGGGCTGATGAAATCTGGACAACCATGTGTATCAGAAACGGCATGCCGGTTAAGCAACTCATTACACCAATCGTCCTGCATGCTTTGCTACCTGAAACTGAAAGGTGCGTGGCCTGTCTGCGAGACCCAGTGTTGTCTCTGCCCCCTGTATTTATATCTTTGTGGGGACTCTCCATTAATTTCTATGAGGAAGACTCTAATCGCAACATGACGACCTTAACCAAGCAAAAGAATTCAGTAATTAATTGTCATTGTTGACACACCACAACGAAATGTCTTCTCTGTATTTAACCCATATGTGACATAGCAGGGGGCAGTTAATTCAGCATCTGGGGAGCCGTGCTTGGGGGGGGGGGGGGTACCTTAGAGGTGTTTTGCTGGTCAGGGATTCAAACCTGCAATCTTTCAATTACAAGTGCATGTCCCTAACCATTAAGCCACCACTGTCCACAAGCAAGCAGAGCAGGAGACTTTTGGCATATGTACTTTTTTGGTCCCCACAATGTAATATAAACATAATCCACACACACACACTCAGGAACACATGCTTCTTTTGAGAGGAAGACACCTCTTTAAGTTTCATGTAAGCACTGAAAGGGTAGGTTTCTTTTATGTGATTATTTTTAAGACGGCACGGCTGACATATTTCTGTTCTTCAGATAACCAGAGGTTCACTAACTGTCACTGGAATGGCTAAGATGCCCGATCTTAGTGATTTTAAACTTGACATGTTGGTGGCAGACATGGTTGTTCCAGCATCTCAGAAACAGCCATTCAGGGACAGTCACACTCTGCAGTGGCACGAGTTTAATGAGAATGGTGTGATGAACAAAATACATCCAGTCAATGGCAGCTGTGTGGCCCAAAACACCTTGTTAATGAGAGAGGCCAGAGGAGAATCGCCCAACTCGTTAAAGCTACCAAGAAGGACAAGTGCAAAAGGAATAGTTCAGTACAATAATGATATACAGAATGGCTTCTCTGAACAGCTCAGCTCATATATCCTAGGTTTTGAATAATGAGGAGGGGTCTGCCTGATTCTAGTTAGCTGTACCTTAATAAAATGGCCACTTACTGCACTATATTTTTATTATTATCAGTAGTAATTTTAGTTGGTGTTAAATTCAGTCCATGAGGTTGTTTTAGCTAATATGTAGCATGTTTGTTTGGGGTTAATATAGTTCCATTATATGTTATGTTATGTTATGTTATGTTATGTTATGTTATGTTATGTTATGTTATGTTATTAGCATGTAGCGTCTTCTGTTGGGGTTACATTGTATCCATTGGGTTACATTGGATCCATTAGGTTACATTGTGTTAGCATGTAGCATCTCCTGTTGGGGTTAAATTGGATCCATTAGGTTACATTGTGTTAGCATGTAGCATCTCCTGTTGGGATTAAATTGGATCCATTAGGTTACATTGTGTTAGCATGTAGCATCTCCTGTTGAGGTTACATTGGATCCATTAGGTTACATTGTTTTAGCATGTAGCATCTCCTGTTTGGATTAAATTGGATCCATTAGGTTACATTGTGTTAGCATGTAGCATCTCCTGTTGGGATTACATTGGATCCATTAGGTTACATTGTTTTAGCATGTAGCATCTCCTGTTGGGATTAAATTGGATCCATTAGGTTACTTTGTGTTAGCATGTAGCATCTTTTGTTGGGCTTAAATTGGGTTTTAACTGGTTTTGTTATTGTGAACGTGGGCAACGTAATACAAGAGCATAAAATTCCCCCTAAAGCTAATGGGAGATAAACAGCAGAAGTGATTATTTTCCATAATGCAGCACTCAAGATGGGCTCTCTGAAAATAAAATGTAATTAAAATCAGCAATGTGGAAGATGACAGGTTGCGGTATCGGAGGTGTAGGTGTGTGAGTGCATGTGCATGCACGTGTGTGTACGTATCGCAGACAATTGAATTAATATGATTGTGATAAGAACTCAGTTGGACTTTAATCACATTTCATTAATGTTTGAAGGTTCGTGCTGATGAAGGTGAAAATTACGAAGACCTATCACACAGTGCAGGACGGGCGAGATGCTTTAATGGGAGGGGGAAATTACTGGCCAATTATCACAAATATAAAAAACACTGCAATTTGTAACCTGTGGGGTGGCTTTGAATGGAAGGTAGATGAGGAATCATGTTTAGTCACTTCAGCCTTAATGCCAGTACAGTAAGACAGGGTTTCTCAACCCAGTCCTCGGGGACCACCAGACGGTCCAGGTTTTTGCTCTCTCAAAATTCCCTGGCTTTTGGGTGATAGCAAAAATGTGGACCATCTGGTGGTCCCTGAGGACTGGGTTGAGAAACAGAGCTCTATAACTGGGCCCTGATGCCCAAGCCCACCAAACTCCTTCCCAAGTTACATGTATAGCTTTGCCTTGACACCTGCTGTTTCCTGCTAATTAACACCATCTCCCTTTGCAGACCTTGTTTAAGGCCCCATCCTTTCCCCCCCCATCCCATGACATGACATCATTTGCCATCCCTCCGGGAGGGAGTCTTACAGATTTCATTTGCGCAGCAGACCCATTTATCTATGGTGACGTACGTGTTTGAGAAAGCAGAGGTCAGGCAGTCCCTGGAGCAATTGGGGGAGGGGTTACGGGCCTTTGATGACATCACTTTGCTAACCCTGGGATTTGAACCAGCAACCTTCCAATCACAGGCACAGTACCCTAACCCACTGAGCCACACACTGCCCCACTTGCACTGGTATGATATTATTGCATGGATGGTTTTTGGTGTCATGGCTGCAGCACGGAGACCTTCTCTAAGGCTCTTGCTGGCCTGTTTTGTGACCCCCTTTTCTACTGTCTGAAAGTCCCGCGCCGACCTCCACGCTTCCCAGGGCCCTGATGTCAGGAACTCGTCCACCTCGGTTATTACTTGCCGCTCCCAATCACCAGTTAATGTCAGTAACAACCCGTTTTTCCACACCTCTCCTCCAGTCGACACTGACACGCAGGAGATTGACTGGTACCTGCCAAGTGGCGAGAAGATATCGCCCAACCGGCCGGACATCAGCATCACGCTCAACGACAGGATCTCCACGCTGATCATCTACAACGCCGACCTCGACAAGGCCGGCGTCTACAGATGCGTGGCCAGGAGTGGTGACTCCGAGGCCCAGGGCACCATCAACGTCACTATCTTCCGTAAGCCTCGCCCCGCCGTCGGTGCGCGCTCCAGGTCCCAGACCACCTGGGCTTGATAGGGGTTGATTTCCTCTCACTTTCCAGCTCCCTTAGTGGAAATTTCAGCCTCTCAGCGTGAAGTCAAAAGCAGCAAGAGAATAGAGTACGAAATAAAGTCTAATGATCCTGTTCGTCTGGACTAATGAGGTTTCTGCTTCATAAATAACTCCTGGCTGCAACAACAGACCTTTTCCCAGTTCCTTTTTGACTGATGTAAATTGCAGGCCGATCCCATTGTACGGTGTCATTTATCAGTTCAGACTGGCTTTTTGTTTACCTGCTCTCTAAAAACTCATGATTCTCTCAAAGCCGTTGAGATTGAGGCTCACGGGGTGTAACGGTGGCGCTTTTCACCGCTGCACCCCCTACTGTCTGCATGTCAGTATGATCCCAACGACCATGTCATCTCCCCTTTCCAGAACAGCTCGAAATTAAAAATGCGCCGTCCCCCCAGGAGTTCACGGAGGGCGACACGGCCAGCATTGTGTGTGACGTGGTGGCCTCCCCCCCACCTGTGGTCACCTGGCGACACAAGGGCGTCAGGGTCAGGGCCGAGAACGACGGTGAGACCTGGCTGATTCTTCCTGTTCGCACATGGGTGTTTTGTGCTTTTGGACCGTACTTATCTGCTTATGCTACTTTAATCAATAAATCGATCAACGTTTCTTTATATAGCACTGCTTTAACCACAGGGTTTACAAAGTGCTTTACAGACATTTAAAAGAAAGGAATTAAAACAAGCATACACAAAAAATTTAAAATAAAAAGTTTTAATAAATGATAATAACAACAACAGCAACTACAACAATAATAATAATAACAATAATAATAATAATTTAGGCCCCAGACCCCCAGCAACGCTGAGTAGGACAGGCGGATTCAGAAAATGGATGGATGGATGGATGGATGGACGGACAGATGGACGGACGGATGGATGGATTAATGGATGGATATTAGTAAAATACCACAAAAACATTAACCACCCACGTTCTTGGCAGGAGACTTTAGAGCACCTACTCTGGTACTCGTGTAAAGGAACACAAAGCGTATTTGGGGGAGCCACCCCCGGGGGCCTTCAGAGAGACCCTGAGCAGGTTTCATTTTTAAAGAATAAAGAGAGGAGCATGTTGGATTTAGGAATGATCACCATTTTTCATTCTTCGTTCACTCAGAGTAGTTTCACCTCTGCGTTGTGAATGATGCCGTAGAATAACAGCGAGACCTGATGGATCGTTGGAACAAACGACTTTGTTGCCCCCTCTCTGATAAAACCAAGATATCACCCTAGTGATGCTTGGGGTGAAGACAGCCTCCTCTGTCCCTATAAGGCTGAAGGATTACAGAGGAAGTAGACAGGGTTGAGAACTGGATGGAGAGAATGGATGATTCCAGAAACTAGCCACCAGAAACCTCAGAAGCACTTTAAGCTGCTTCACCCGGAAACAACAGCCAGATCACTGTGGAATAATGCTGTCTGCTGTGTTTACGGGCTACATCCAGATGTTTTTGAGACGCATTTTCATTCCGCAGTTGCTTTTTAGAGTGTTTCTCTGAGTGCACACATCCTGACTACTGCATACCACTGCTGATAGGAAGCTGGAAGGTTTATTGGGTCTTCCAGTGCGGGACGGCTTTCGCCCAGTTTGCAGCATCTGCTCTCCTACCATGTGCTTGGTATCTTATTCCTTTTGCCATTGCGGATGTGGCCCATTTCTCACGGGTGCATTAGGTACTTGTAGATCTGTATGGATGCCGCACATTTAGCAGAAAGGAAGCTTATGCAACCTTGTGAAGATTAACTTGTTTTCCTCTTTCCTGCTGTCTTTCTGTACTGCTTGTTTCCTGCCCAGTGCGATATAAGATCCTGAATAACAACCACCTGCAGATCCGGGGCATCAGGAAGAGCGATGAAGGCACGTACGTGTGCGAGGGTCGGGTCATGGTGCGGGGCGAGATCAGCCTCATGCCCATTGATGTCATCGTTAATGGTGAGCCCTCTCTTTCTTTCTCTCTCTCTCTCTCTGCTCCATGTCTGCCTCTGTTTTTCTTTGTTTATTCCTCTGGTTATCCGTCTTTTTCTTTGTTTATTCCTCTGGTTATCCCTCTGTTCTGCAGCCTGCTCTCCAATGTGAGTGTGGGGTCTTCCATATTAGTCACTTTTACAGATTAGTGTCCTGTGATTAGTTCCGTTACTCGAATTATTGTTGAGCATTGAGTGTCCCTTCCCATGATCTATCCCGTGCCCCGAATATCAGTCATTGCTGACCATTAATGTCCCCTCGCATGATTTATTGGGTACTCTCAGTATAAATCACTCTTAACCATTAGTGTCCTCTTCCCTGATCTATGCCATATCCTCGGCATGAATCTTCTTTAACCCTTCATGATCAGTGCAGTTGTTTTTGTTTATTTATGTCTGTTTGCATTTAACATAGTCAGTTAAGTGTCTTCGATTATGGCTATCGACAGCAGCTACAGACGTGTTTCAGCTCCTGATCCCCCCGATGTTTCAGTTTTTCCGACTATCAGGATACGGCAGGCGGAGGTGAATGCCACGGCGGACATGAGCCAGCCCGTAGTCCTGGCCTGTGATGCCGATGGCTCCCCGGAGCCCACCGTCACCTGGACACGGTACGCTGGAGCTCTTGGGGTTAACAAACCCTGGGGAGGGACTGAGGTTTTCAGGGAACCAGCTGGGTGTGCAGGGATGCAGGGGTGCATCTGGCAGGGTTGAGGATCACAGAAGCTGTCAGGGATGGTTACAGAAGCAGAAGTGGTGGCTCTTTTGGCAAGATCAAAGTCCAGGATGGTTGGTCTTGCCTAAGGAGAGAAGAAGACTGTGCACAGAAGGACCATATGACTCATCATATGACATTTCTGAGGAGGAAATGTATGCAAGCTGCTAAAATATAAAATAATCCACGCTGCCCAAATCAAGGCCAAGAGTGGATCTTGTGCCTTATGCTGTCTGGGAAGCTGAATGATAGCGATTAGGCTCTGTGTCAGTAAGGATAGGAACGGGAACGTGAGGTTAATCACCAGGTGGAGCTGCTTTCTCTTGCAGGATCCTTTTATTTGACCCTCTTTTTTTCTTCTTTTTCATAACAATCGCCAGAAATAAAATCGTTCTTGAAAATGGGAATAAGTACAGCTTCAACGAGGATGGCTCGGAGATGACAATCAAAGGCATCACCAAGCTGGACGAAGGCGAGTATGTGTGCACAGCCAGGAACAAGGCCGGCCAGCAGGAGAAGGAGATTAGCCTCAAAGTATTTGGTAAGCGACGCTGAGCTAACCCACCTGACGGAAACCCAACATAGCTGAATTTTAGTCGTGACATCCGGAAATTTCCTGTTGCAGTGAAGCCTAAAATCACATACCTGGAGAACCTGACGACGTCCGAGCTGGAGGAGCTGGTCATGCTGACCTGTGAGGCGCTGGGAGACCCCACGCCGACCATCACATGGAGCTTTGGGCACCATGTCTTCACAGAGGGGGAGTCGGTCAGTGTGGGCTCGGTGTGGGGTTCAGTGTGAGCTCACGGTGGGCTCACTGCAGAGTCAGTGTGGGGTCAGTGTGGGCTCAGTGTGGGGTCAGTATGGGCTCAGTGTGGGGTCAGAGTGGGCTCACTGTGGAGTTACTGTGAGCTCACTGCAAAGTCACTGTGGGGTCAGCGTGGGCTCAATGTGGGTTCACTGTGGGGTCAGTGTGGGCTCAGTGTGGGGTCAGAGTGGGCTCAGTGTGGGGTCAGAGTGGGCTCACTGTGGAGTCACTGGGCTCACTGCAGAGTAACTGTGGGGTCAGTGTAGGGTCATTGTGGAGTTAGTGTAGGGTCACTCTGGGGTCAGTGTAGGGTCATTGTGGGGTCAGTGTAGGGTCAGTGTGGGGTCAGTGTGGGCTCACTGTGGGGTTAGTGTGGGGTCACTGTGGGATTGGGGGCTCTATCGTGGGCCCCCTCTAAGGCTAACGACAGAACCCATCGATGCAGCCAGCACGACCATAGCCCAACCATGATAAGCATGGGGAACCCTGTGGAATGTTCCGGAAGCTCAGGGGGGTTGTCACTAGTCAGTCTTCACCAGTCAGTTCATATGTCGGTCTTTTCCTTCACAGGATCTTCATAACAGGATCTATCAGGTATGATATCAATAACACAGTATCAATATCTGTTTGGTGTTTAACACACACCATGAATCAAGGTATCTACTACCGTGTCCAAGCTCTCAATAACCTAACCTGTGCCTGATCTTGACCTTTGACATCGCCTGGATGTTGCATGATCACAGCGAGCCCTGTCCTTACAGCCTCTAAAGCGAATCTCCCACTCCCTCTACCCGCATCATTTCCACCGGCGGGTTTATCACATGTTCCCACACAGCCAATCAGAACACAAAGCCACATGTCCATACACTTATCCGTCCCCTACCGCCTTTGTTTATGCATTTGAAAAAAAGAAAACAACACTATATGACAATAGAGGTAAAACGAAACACTGAAAATGGCTTTTTGTTACCCCTGGTTACCAGCTCGGCCAGTTGTAGGTAGGAATGGGACAAACAGACCTGCTGGTGTTTGCAAATCACGCAGGTCTTTTTTTAAGCCGCCAAGGTCGTCAGTTTGTCTTCTAGCACCCAGCTGAGCTCTTTACTTCATGTTATTTCAGACAGGAGTTCCATCGAACACTAAATGACTTCCTTTTAATAGCATAACTCCTTTAATTTGCCGAACACCTCTACCAAGATGTTTTTATTTCCACTTCTGTATATTTCACATATTTTCTCGTCTTCTTTGACATCAACGACCCCATGCCTCTTCCTTATTATTAGTTTAATGTTTTTTAATATTTTATTTGGAGATGAATTTCTCCATTGTTTAGGACTCCAGGCTCACAGACACAGACGATCCATCAGGTAGTTCTGAGTTATGTTACGGCACTACTGAGATATGGGGCTCACATTTTTTCTTTTATTAAAATAAATCTGAGTATTTTTTGTGTGAGTCCAATGTCATCCGCTGTCTCGAGCACTCAGCCACTTCATGTCGTCTTGGGAGCAAATTTGTCAGTCTGGTCCTTTGTCTGACAATGTCAGTCAAAAGAACTTCCTGTAATGGGTCCCAGAGATAGCCTGTACCCTTTCTGATGGCACCTTGAATTTCTAGTCATTTTTATTCTCAGGGCATCATATTTATGATTGATGTTTAGGTCAGACTTAGGAAATTTACTACGTGATCTTGGCGTCTTGGTTTTGCAACTGATTGTGCAGCGCTTAGGATAACATCCTGGATACCCATCAGGGTAGATCAGTACAGGCTGTAAATTAAGGCTATATTTAGAGAAGCAAGTTACTGACGTACAGTGAGAGGACAGGCAGTCTCTCCTCAGACTGTAGGTATATTGCTGGTGTATAACAGGAACACCTTCCAAACTGTTAGGAGCATGCTTTGTTTAGGTTATTATTGTTTATATTAATACTACTACTTCTGTTGCGTGTTTTGTGTTTCGTTTGGTGTCGTGTTCGCTTCCTGCTTCTGTCCTGGTGCCTTGTTGATCAGCTGTGTGTGAACGTTCCCGGTATGACTGATGGTGTGACATTCGGCATATGGTACGCCGCCATCCATTAAACTGACAGTGCAGGAGGGCCAGCAGAGGACGGAGAGGCATGGAAATGTCACGTCCAGGGGCTTGTCTGAGGGGCACAAAAGGCAAAAAGCACTCCCCCCTCCCCAGTGAGGCCACAGGATGACTGTTTCTAGAAAATTCCATGGCATTCCTGCATAGGCCTTCACTATGTCTCGCTGGAGGGTACGGCGACAGTTTCAGGAGAGTATCAGCCATCGACTGTAAAGCAGCACATTTCACCAGAATGGCTTCCAAGGGAAAATCCGGCCATTACGCTGAAGTGCCACTCGGGTGAAAGCTGACGTCCAAGCTCTGTGAAGAGCAGGCGAACGGCCCCCGCCAACGAAATGGCACTGTCCCTGATTACCAATTTCCAGGTTTACCTGGGTAAAAATCCTGGCGTGACCACGGATGAGAAGATCTGAAATAATCAGGGACAGAAATACATCTGTTTATTACGAATAAAAATTACCTGGATTATCCAGGAACAGAAATTCCCGAGGTTATCCGGGAGTAAGATGACCTGTGCTGTTCAGGGATTTAAAAAAAATGCCTGAGCTTCCCAGGGGTAAAAATAGCCAGGTTGTCCAGCAAACCGGCACAACACGGCTGTTTAAAAAAACATTATTTCTGGCAATGATCTCATCTCTGCTTTGGCTTGTGCTGCCCACCCCATAAACACTCCATCCAGCCACCTCCATCCACCAGCATCGCATGTACTCCTCGTACCTGGAGCACGGGTTTGCGCGCCCATCCGTGTGGTGACGTCCTCGTCCGCATGTGAGTCACCCACCCGAACGGACCAGGAAGCGAACGAGGGCAGCGGCCTTTAAGTGTCTTTAATTGGAAATCGTCTCTCAGCTAGCTGGTCTCCCAGTGACCTCCAGCTACGCGATAAATAAGGAGAGCGCCACCGCAAGAAAGCGGCTGATCTCACTGGAATGTGGTTCCGCCGTCAGCCCAGTGTGCCTGAGACACGGAGCCATACTTCCCCGTTATGAAACCAGACGCCTGTGAATGTTGCAATATGCTGATAATTACTTGTACCCTTTGGACTGAACTTTTTGACTGAACGCATGTATATTTTCTTTTAGCATTTTCTCATTTCACAGGACTGGAGCAGGTAACACGCTCATTGCTTCACGTCGAGGTGTCTGTCTTCTTAACTGTGACTGACGATTCCTTTAAAGGCTCATTTTGTTTTGTTTTTTTTTTCTTTTCTTTTTTTGCCATTTTTGTTGTCTCGTGTCCTTGTCTTGTTTTCTCCAGGCTTCCTGGACTCGGCCCGAACAGCACAAGGTACAGCTGTCTTAATCTGTAGCCAGGTGAACCATGCTAATGCTAACAAGTGGGGCTCGACGGCCAAGGTGGAGCGGGGGGGTTTATGTCGCTAATGTTGAGGGGGCAAGACCAATCGGCATTTAGGATAGAGAGGGCAAGACCGGGCAGTACCAAGGGTAAAGTGTCTGGGGCTGTTTGCATTTGTCTTTACTGATGTTAAAGAGGGCAGAATCAACCTCAATATGACTATAGAAGGCAGCACTCATCTTGCTGAAGAGCTGAGGAGATGGTTAGCAGTTAGCCAGATCACCCCTAACTGTCCAGGACCGCTCACGCAACCGAAGCGCAGGGAGACTGTCCTACAGATAACAGCACAGTGACTTGTCTAAGAGACAGACGGTAGAGATGGACTTTCCATTCTTTACCCTCATTACAGCGAATTACCTCGAGGATGACGATCACACCACATTTTAAATTGCCCTGCTGTGTCCTTTTCTTTTGTGCTGGACGGTTTAGGCTGACGGTCCTACATGCCTCTCATTTCTGTGGTGGACTGTAAATGACAGGAACCAGAAGGCATCAGCGTGTGTGTGACTGAACACGTCCATCGGGTCATCCGTTAACGCCGGCATCGGCCGATCACGGTTACGGTAAATAGATTGGGCTTTGTGGTTTAAAAGATGGACGCGGAGAGCGGCCGGTGCGCGCACGGAAGTGCCCATCCTGTGTGAACTCGACACTTGCTGCCTGATGACCTGCTGCTAAACTGCTAAACTGAAAAATGTTTAAGTCTCCTATTGTGATTGACGTAAGATCGGGAGACTTTATTTAGTTACTACGTGTCATTTTTCAGTTTTCTTCTATGAAAGTGGTGTTTCCATCTGAAAGTGTTCGGACAGCATGCTGTGAAATCAGTCAGCTTTGCAGCAGCTAATCATTTTAACTATGCTGGCCCTGTGACCTTCATCATCTTTTTCCTGCACTACCTTGGGGCCGACACCCAGCTCCAGGCCCCTGATTATAATGCAAAAACAAATCCTGCCTCATTTTTGCTTGGCAGGGCAGCGGAAATAAGGCACAAAGGTACATCTGTGGTTAGCGGCGATAAATGCCAGTGATCTAACGGGGAATGCTGGTCCCACAATCCTCTGCTGCACGCCATGAGCCGTTCGCGGCAACCTGCCATCCCTCACGGGGGTGGCTTTCACGGGGGGGTGGTTCCAAATCGTTGGCTACAAATCTACATTTAAGTTTTATTTGTTTAGCAGACATCCTTTAAATTTTTTTTTTTTGAGAAAGCTCGGTCAGCCAGTCACAGGAACAATTGCGGGTGAAGAGTCTTGCTCAAGGGCTTGACAGAAACATCACTTTGCTGACTCTGGGATTTGAACTGGCAACCTTCTGCCTTCTCAGGCTGCCTCTTTATTTGGGGGGCAAGATTTATTTCATCCCAAACACGCATTCAGCACTGACTTCTGTGTCTATGGAAGAAGTGAGATTGTGAACTGATGTACATGATGTGGGTGTTGGAGAAAGGAACAGGGACTCAGACAATGGGAAGCCGGCAGGGAAGGCAAGGCGGGGTCCCGGGGGCAAGGGTGGTATTGTCTCAGCCGTCGCGATGCTAGGGCTTGTCACCTGACTCGGCCCCACAGTGAGCGTAGCAAAAAAAACATGCAAGCATCAGATGACTTCCTGTTTAGGGGAACCGGGCTCAGTTTTGGGTGTTAAAAAGGCAGGGGTAAGTCTGTACCACCCTCTCAGTATCACGGGGGGGCTGCTGGAGAGGAGGAATTGAAATTTAATTCCAAGGAAGTTATCATCTTCATATTTAGAATGCCTCAGGCGTAGGGATGAAAGATTTAGAAAACCGTAACATAAATGATAGCTGTTTTTAGCAGTTTATTTTTCCTTACACATGGTATGTGCTTATTTGAGTGATCTTGGGGGAAAACATTTAAGCTTAAATTATAGTATGGTGTTTTGCAAGCATTTTATTTTATAATATCACAGGGCTTTTGTTGCCGATGGTGTCAGCTGATCTCGACTCTAAATACTATTATAAAAATGCTGCCCTGGCAACGGAGGCCCTGTTACGCTGTGATGGCCGGATCTGCACACGGGCAAAACGTGGTGACAGAAGCAGGGATCTTTCTGGAACATTTGCCCGGATGAGTAGAGTTTCTCTGTCCCTCGCTGTGCAGTAATATGCTGGAGGTTGGTGGGGGTCAGATAGAAGGCATGCCAGCGGGAGGCGTCGCTCATTAACGGACCGCTAACAGCTGCCTGTGATGTCAGAGGGAGCTGGAGGGGCGTCTTCGTTCTCCACAGGATGTAGCACGATTAGCCGTTAGCTGTCCTGCTCTTGTTAGCCAGTAGGCTACCCTCACCTGCACGTCCTCTGCGTACTGAGATAAACCAGAGGGGTGGATCCCGCCCTGACAGGAGGGACAGTGGTGGTGTCGGTGGCCTAGTGGTTAGGACGCTGGCCTCAGGAGTTCGAGTCCCACCTCTGGCACTACCATCATTGGGTCCCTGAGCAAGACCCTTAACCCCACCTTGCTCCAGGGGGACTGTCCCTGAATTTATAAAAATGTAAGTCGCTCTGGATAAGAGTGTCCGCTAAATGCTGTAAATGGAAATATGCTATTTGTGTACAGAGCCGGTCCATCTGCAGACTTGGTTCTCCAGCTCCGATTGGGCCAATGAAACACTGAGCTATTTTTAGCGAAGCTTTTTTATTGGCTATACAGTTTAATGGCGCCGTCTCATTTCTGCCATTAACGTCACAATTCCAAGTCATTAATGTTTCCTGAGTTATCATACAGTAAAAATATAAGTATTTTTTATTAACTTATTTACTTAAAAGCCCTCTTATTTTGTGCATACTGGTGTTAATTTAAGCAGTGTTGGGATAAACTGCTGAGAACTATGCGAGTTTTATTTATATATTCTATGATTTTTTCTTACATATGCTCAGCAACATTCATTTAGTGAAAAAATACGTACTTTTAATTGATGTGAATGATGCTGTTTAATAATGGCGCAGCGGTTTTTAGGACATTTAAAAATAGATTTGCATCTTTAGACGTCCTGTGCGAGGTGACGGCTCCGCAGGGGCCTTAGACGCGAGGGTAAACAAAGCAGGGCCACCGGAGCCGCTGAGGTGCATGCTGGGATTGTGTGTTTGCCCAAGTGCGGCGCAGCGGAAGCTATTTATAGCCGTGCTGCCCTTGCTGTCTTTTTTCTTTTTATAACCAGTCTTCTGGAGCATTCTGAGCCATACGAGCTCCAGAGCGCCCCCTAGAGTGCCTTCTCAGGGGTGACAGTGAGGACAGTATCTCTTTCCCCATCTGTACTTGCCCCTGTCTCCCAACTTGTTTTTAAAATTATTCTCTTCAGAAACGAGGAGAAAAAGATATGTGCGATCACATCTCTACCACGCAAGATCAATCGAAAAAGTGAAATGCAAACACGGCAGATGATGTCGGGCTGTGTGAACTACATGTGCGCACAAGCTGGCCAGGCGTCTGTGTTCTGGCACCTCGTTCTGAGGTGAGCCGTGCCATTTGGCAGATTCCTGTTCTCTTTTAGGGCTCTCTGAAAGGCGTTCCGGGCAAAAGGCAGTCAGATCATGTCCAGTGTGTGAGGACGTGGGGGCGGGGGGGGCATACCGGGAGGGGGGTTGTTTGGTGTGAATAGTGGACAGGCTCATCTCCCCCCTCTGTACCTGCAGAGCGCGGACGGGCATGTGGTGGTACGCAGCGATGCCCGAGTCTCCTCCCTGACCTTGAAGACGGTCCAGTACAGCGACGCCGGGGAATACCTGTGCACAGCACGTAACGCCGTGGGCCAGGACGCCGAAGTTGCACACCTGGAAGTGCGCTGTAAGTGTGTTTGTGTGTGTGTGTGTGTGTGTGTGTGCATGTGTGTGTGTGTGCCTGTGTCCCACACATGCGCCCCAACAAGCTGGCGGACATCCATCATCCTGTCTTTCCGCTTTCCTCTCCCTGTTTCCAGCACTTACTCTCGCATGTGCTCTCCAGACCCGGAACCCACCCTCTGCTTATCTGGGACACGGATCAGTGTTGCCCTTTTCTATGAGAGAGGCAAAAATAGCAATTAAGAGCCTCTCCGAAACAGAAACAGGCCTGTGGATGTGAGTCTGTGTGTCACTCAGGGCAGTGTGATCTGTCAGGAAGGAGCTGTTAACTGCTCCACAACGTAGGGAGAGAGTTTTCTGACAAAAGGGAGCATAGCCAGAGCTGGTCTGGGCAAACACACGATTCCCTGAAGGCTGGGATGTGTGTAACAGCGCCGATGGCCTCAGCGGTGACAACGTAGCCTACAACAGTGTTCAGGTTCAGGTGTCTGTTGTGATTGCTCAGGCCTGAAAAGAAGCTGTTTCACCCATCTGACCCCCCCCCCCCCCAGGCCTGATGGCCAGGCCGCTCGGCTACACAGGGCACCCACCACCTACGTCTGTGTTTCCCTCACAGACGCACCCAAAATTCAGGGTGCAGTGACGGTGTACACCTGGGAGGGCAATAGCGCCAACATCAGCTGCGAGGTGCTGGCCCATCCCACGGCCTCTGTGGCCTGGTTCCGGGATGGCCTGCCCCTGCCCAGCTCCAACAGCACCAGTGTGCGGTTCTTCGGCACCGCCACGGCCAGCTACCTGGAGGTGGGCCGCCTCTTCGCCGTGCCGACACCATATGGGACTCTAACTGAAACTTTTCTCTGTGCTTTTTAATTCTCTCTTTCAGTCCTCTTTGATTCATGTGTGGGAGGTTAAGTACAAATATGCCTGTGGCTTATTGAGTTACAAACCTGGGGGAGTTCCACCATCCTCCGCCTCTCTTTAATAGAGCCTCAGATGGCCCCGGGCTGATAGGAGCAGACATTGGATCAGTCCCATAGGCTGCTCACATGGGATAGAAGATCACATGGGATCAGAGGTCACATAGGATAGGAGCTCACTTGGGATAGGAGGTCACAAGATAGGTGGTCATGTAGGATAGGCTGGTCCTATGGGATAGGAGGTCACATTGAATAGTAGGTCACATGGGATTGGTGGTCACATGGGATACGTAATGCCAGACCATGTATTGCAAGGAGAAATTCAAAATAAAGAAAAAGTAAAGAAGAAAAATGTTCTGTTTCCCCAGGTCACTCCCGAATCCCAGAGTGATTTTGGTAGCTATAATTGCACAGCGACAAACGCCATAGGTACCGAATCCAAGGAGTTTCTTCTCATCCAAGCAGGTGGGTCATACAGCTGCTCTGCTCCCGTGCTCTCTCTGGCTGTGGAGGAAATCTGCTGCGCATAACTATTATCTTGTTCTTCACATCCTTTTGTTGGGCTCCATTCTCTATCAGAGCCCCTGTCACTTTGAATAGACGTCAGGAGGAGGTGCAGCAGCGCCAGGCTGCAATTTCATTTGCGTTTTCTGAGACGGGAGAGCCGGGTGCGCCTCCTGCTTTAATTTAAGCTCAGCAGCTTAATCTCAGCATCGATGGCGGTGCCCAAGCGAAGGCAAGGCGGCTTCCGTGAGCCGAGACCAGGGAAGCGGATGCCTGCTGTACACCTGAATCGTGTCTCTTCTCCTCTTCAGAGGTGCCGTCCAGCCCTTCGCTCACCAAGGTGGAAGCGTTTTCTGGGTCTGCCCGGCTGGAGTTCCAGGAGCCCGAAGCCAGCGGCGGCGTGCCTATCGTGCGCTACCGGCTGGAGTGGAGGCAGGCAGGCAGGGGACGCTGGGAGAGCAAGCTCTATGAGGTCCTGGAGGGTATGCCACCGCCGTCTCTGCCATGGCTGCTAATTGCTGCCCTCCCAGCATGCCTCTGAGCACCACAGGGAAGCATCATGGGAAAAAAGGAGCCGGCAGACTTCCTGTAGATAAACACACAATAGACCACGTTACAAGCACCTAGCGGCAGACAATGGCTGGGGTCTGAAGGGTCTGCATTTGCAATTTGCCTGCAGGGACTTAGAACGAGTTCTGGGTTCATATTCCTGAATACAATGTCTCACGGTCTCAGTGTAGCTCCTGAGAAACCCGAAAGCACTATCATCGTTCTGTATGTAATAAGTCCCTCGTTTAACCCTCCTTTGAGCTTAAGTTAAACGGGGCTCAGTACAGCAGTGTTCTTAGCGTGTTCTGCCATGCCTCTGTCCTCCAGCAGGGGGCCCTAGCGCCCTCACCATCAGCGGCCTGAAGCCGGACACGCACTACGAGGTGAAGATGTACGCCATCAACGGCAAGGGCGAAGGGGATAGCAGCCAGCTGCTGGCATTCGTGACGGAGCCAGTGCGTAAGTACGATGCCGTTCGGCCGCATCGCGCTGAATCGGCCGCATTCGTCACGAGCCCCTGCTGACCGGGCTGACCATCTCACTGTCACGAGAGGCGAGGGCCCCACCCTTCATCCCCCCTCCTCTCCCCACCAGCTGATTGGCCATCTGCCAGCTGTGTATGTCAGTGTGATGAGTGCTGACATTAATACGTAAAAGCTGTATGCTATCCAGCCCTCGCACCCTCCAAAACCCATTGTTCTTCACCTGAATATGGTGACAGTCATGTTACTTTGTCGGCGTGTCTGTGGCGTGCTTCTGTGTCCGTCCTGCCACAGAATGCGCCGGTTGTTGTCTGTTTGTGACGAACACAGTGCTGTGTGTTTCGTCAGCGGCCGCTGCTGTTCGTCCGAGGTGTTTTTTGTTCTTCGGCTGCCCCTGCTCAGCGTCCGTTATGCTTCAGGTGTGTAGGACTGAGACATTGTCCCTCTTCATTCCTGACAGTCTGGACGGTCGAAGAAGGTGCGATCAGCAAACTAATAAGATCCTGTGAACCGTTTTCATTTTATGGACATCACTTGTCCGCCCATGAAAACTAGCAGACCCTTTTGTTTTTTGGTGGAGGTCAAAAACCTCTAATTTACATCACTGTGGTTCCTTTTTGAAGCTCAGTGCTGAAAGTTAATATGATCAGGGTCTGTGTCTTTTTCCCCGTTAATTTGATTGCGGTCGGAGGCGTACGGGCCACTCCGCTGTTTGCAAACCGATGTGAAAATGGTGGCTCAGAGGATTTTTGGACGGGGTCCATCTCCCGTAGCCCTATTTGTGGTGAAAGCTGTGGATTTCGGGTTTGGCAAATGCTGTTTGAGTGTGTGTGTGTGTCTGTGTCTGTATGTGTGTTTGTGTGCGTGCCTGAGCAGAGGAGGGAGACTTTTAAAGCCTGTTTTTGGAGGCAGTAATCGCCGTGTTAGCCGCGGTCACAAAGGGAAACCGTAAAAATACTTTTCCATAATTTAAGATCTGTGAGGCTGGGTAAGAACTACTGTGAATTCCTAAGACGCTCGCCAACGGTCTTGGCTGAAGCTGCTACAGTTCTTCACAAGGTTATTATAAGATAACTCAGTGGTTTGCTGAGATCTTTCTTCTTTTTTCTCCTTGTTTTCTCTCTTTCCTTTAAACTGCTTATTTTTATAGAGGATGAGGACTGAGGCTGAATCTGTAGGCAGCAGATCGCTAGGGGCACTGCCACACACTGCAGCCGTGGATTTAACTGCCTGAATCGCAGTTGCAGTTTTCTTGGTTGTCCGTGCTTCCTGAGGAACACTGCTTCGTCCCTCCCCCATTTGTGTTTTGAACGTTAACCGCCCGTTCTGTCACTCTGCATCGGTCACCATTATTACTGTCGTGTTTTCGCTGTTGTGCCCGTGGAGTTTGCATGTTCTTCCCATGTCACAGTCCAAAGACGCCCTGTTTTGGTGTGTCTCCGTCAATATGGAGGAGATGGACTGGAGGAGGTTTTGCGGCCGCTTTTTAATAAGCTTGATCACATCAAGGGAGACAGGGCGCGTCCGGCACACTGTATCACACAGTAGCTCAAACTACAGTGTTCTTCAGCGTCCTTTTGTATCGTAGCTGTTATCTCCTGTGCTTGTACGCACCCTGCCTCAGCCATTCCTCTTTTCCACCGCATCCTGCCGATTTCCTCCCTGGCAGTGATTCTTTCTCATCCCCAGTTTCTCATCATAAGCCGTGGTCCGGCCTGGCCTTCCCTCCCTTTCCTGATTCTCGCTCAAATTTTTGTGAAACACACAGAGATACTCTTATCTTGGGAAATAACAGACTAAGCTTCTATCTTACATTCAGGCAGTATATTCTGTTTGTTCCCTGTAAGCCACTAAACCCCTCTTCTCCTTTCTCTAGTAGAAATTCCATTACCACAGTTGCTTACTTTATGTGGGTATGTACCCTGTAGTGGACTGGCATCCCGTCCAGGGTGTCCCCTGCCCTGTACCTTGTGCTGCTTTGTACTGAATAGCTATTTGGAGTGATGGATGGATTGTAGCTGTGCTTGAGTGTGTTTGATGTTGTTCCTCAAACCAGTCTTGCGTCAGTACCTGGCAAGTCCCAGAATAGCCCTGTTTCAATACCTGGGTCTGGTCTTTAAGAGTGATTACTCCGTTTTTGACCACAATGTACTCTTGTGATGGTGTTTCTATTTCCTGAAGAACTGCAGTTTCCTCAGATTTCATTCAACATGCAGGATGCGCCCGCAGTTTCAGGACAGTGAGAGGCCAGAGGTCTCTGTTGAGAACACGTGAAAAATGGCTCCTGGTGGCTTCGGAGGTTGTGAAACGTCCTCCGGCCCTGTGGAGACGTGTTTGCTCAGCCATCCTAATGAGGATTGTCTTATCCTCTGTGGGCATGGCGTTACCGCGTTAGTGTTGCCCCCGGGGGCCCTAATTATCCCCCCATTGCTACAAAAAAAATGATTTGTGACAAATGCGTGTCCCCTCTCGGTTAACAGCGAGTGATTTCGGTTTTGTTGTTCCCTCCGTGAGCTTCTCAGCAGTCCAGCATAGGCTGGGCGCGGTCGGCGTTGACCCGGGTGTTTGCCGTGTCACGGACACAGGACAGACTGCATGAGAAGGGCCAGATGCTTCTGTGTCTGTCAGACGTTTGTCGGTCTGTTTACTGTCCTCATGCTATGTTTTTAACGTGTGACACATGCTGTGTTTGCTAAGTGCAGTTTCTCATTTCTGGCTTTTAAATGTATATACTCTGACAATGGGCATTTAAGTGTCTGTTAATAAGTACTAATAAGCATAAATTTGCTATACGTTTTGTAATTATATAATAGTACAACTGCTTATTAATTGCTTTGTTGTATTTGTCATATTTTTGATTTATGGATTTAGTGATTTTCATGCTCCAATCTGTGAATGGTTTATTCTGGTTTGACCTGAATTGTGGTGTTTTTCTGCTTTCTGTAAAGATGTCTTTTACTATTATTTTCCATTCTTGTATATATATATAATCATATTTTCTTATGACCTCTTCAACTTTCAACCAATCATGTGCGTGCATATCATGTGACTGTCATGTGACTTGCATGGGTGCTGGTGATGTCGCCCTCGCTGATCAACAGAAGGTAAATAATTGACTGGTTAGCTTTGGATAAAGACATAGAGACATTAACCCTATGCCACAAGCTCCATTCATGTGTTCTCGTTTCAATTTATTCCTTTCTGCAGTGTTTTCTTTCTGAAAGGATCATTTTTCAGTTTTAAAGCATTTTTTATTTCAGTTTTTCATCATTCATGCATTGCTTTATGATACATAATTATATATAAAAACTATTCATCTTGTGTTTCCCTAACTAGACGCCTCCTTGTAAAGCTGTAACACTCAGCGCCCTCTCCTTGGTGACTGGTCTCTATTCAGTGCACCTTTCACACCAAAATATATAATAAAATGCTAAGACTCGCATAAATCAAAATGACACAGGACTTCCACTGGTTTTTATGCTTTTCTCCGCGGGGGGGGGGGGGGGGGGGGCGGGGGGGGGGGGGGCGGGGGGGGGGGGCGGGGGGGGGGGGGGGGGGGGGGGGGGGGGGGGGGGGGGGGGGGGGGGGG
>JAODKC010000039.1:12413602-12429591 GCA_026777985.1 Mormyrops attenuatus | reverse complement strand
TATTGTGTGGTACAGAGCATTTAATTTGGCCTGTGTACACTCCTGCTAAAGTGTTCACCTTTTTCCCGATTGAAGGCATATGTTTGTACGCTTTAGGTAATGTAATCTGCTGCACAATGCTCATTCCCATGAAAAGACCTTCAAATCTAAATACTGAAAAGGATACAGTTTAACTACGACGTTATTAATGGAAGGTGTATCCTGTCACACGATGGAAGGACTTTTAATGATTTTATTCCGCGCAATGCGGCTTTAGGCTGTTTTCCGGCATTCTTACACTTCTGTATACTTTGGTGGAAATTACTGTTTTGACATTTAAGAGATTCTCACTACTGACTCAACACAAGTTTGGAGCTAAATTCCCAGGTGAGACATGTAACCTCTGCTCCTCACATTTGGAGCAGTTACTTCCCAAAAAGGAGCTTGTTTGTTTGTTGCTTTTTGCTAGAAAATGGTACATTAACCTTTAAAGTGCACCACTGCCCTTCCCAGCAGAGAGAAAGTTTCACTTATTATATATAGGTGTGATTTTTTTTTATTCACGCGTCACTGTTCCCAGATCAGTGATTATCCTCTCGTCTCTTTACACCAAAGATCCTCTGGCTAGTGGCAGACTGGGCGCCGGGGCTGTTGCCGGGATACTGGTGGTGGCCTTCGTGGTGCTCCTTGTCATCGTGGACGTTGCCTGCTTCTTCATTAACAAGTGCGGCCTCCTGATGTGTTTGGCGGCCAATGTGTGTGGCAAGCAGGGGGCAGGCGCCAAGGGCAAAGACTTCGAAGGAGGAATGGCAGCGTTTTCGTGAGTACCCACTGAGAAGTGTCGCTCCTGTAGTCTCACAATACTAAATAAAATCTGAGTCATATACCTGAAATACGAGGCTTACTTGTCTTTCAAAAGATTGACTTCCTCTACCTGAAAAGGATTCTAATTGGTTCTTGTTGTGGTTTAACTATAATCTACAATTGTTTCTGAATTCTAATTGGTCATTGACATTGACCTAGAATTGTAGCTGTATTCTCATTGGTCCATGCTATATAGCGTGATGTTGTCCTAGAATTGTAGCTTTGTTCTGATTGGTTCATGCTCTATAGGTTGAAATGACCTTGGAATAGTAGCTGCGCTCTGATTTGGTCCGTGTTGCATAGGCAGTGATGCCTCGGGGACAGCCAGGGATATGTCAGCCAAGCTCTGTCCTCTGCTCACTTCGTGAGCATTCACGTCTCTCTGAATCTCCATTCACAGGAAGGATGAGTCCAGGGAGCCCATTGTGGAGGTTCGCACAGAGGAAGAGACGCAGAACCACGATGGGGGTGCGCTGACGGAGCCCAGTGAGACCACTCCTCTGACAGACTCTGAGTGCGTGTCACTGTCTGGTGTAAAATACAGCCCGTTTTTTTGGGATTTTTATTGTTTTCTGTCATTCATCCATCATCCACTCTCGGTTTATCACTGCAATTTCTTCTTTCCGTCCCTTCTGCCCTTCCTCTGCCGTGCCCGCCCCCACCCCTCGTCTCTCTCGCTCTCTTTCTCCGTCTCTCTGTGGTTCCCTGACTTCCTGTGCTCACGCCTCCCTCGGCCTGCTTTCCAGGCGCGCCGTCGACATCACCCCCACAGTAAAAAACCTGCTGCCCTCGCCTGTCATTAACTGCGACACGCCAGACTCGCTGCCCACCAGCGACAGCATGACCCCGCTCGTCCCGCAGTCCAGCACACCCAAAGCCACGGCCTGCCCTCGGACCGCCCCCAGATACGTGACGTTGGTCGACCTGAGCGACGCCCCAACCGTGACGGCTCCTGCTACAGGCCGGCCTGCGGCGGCACAGCCTCCCCAGAATGAAACGTCACAGAACCCCCCCGAGCCCAGCAAAGCACAAAGTAGCCTCACCTCCTCTCCAAAACAGAACTCCATTCCAGAGAGCAGTCCCGTAGGTAAGACCCTCCCCCCCAGGCAGCAGTCAACTCTGTGCTGAAGTTGCTACACTAGCCTCCTGCCACGCTCTAGTGGCCAACCCTCCTCATTTCTTACTGCCTCAAGTACATGTATGAATGACTGAATGAAAGTTACATTTATCTGGCACTTTTCAAGACACCCAAAATGCTTTACAGAATCAGCGGGGAGCCACTTCAACATCCACCACTGTGTAGCCCCCACCTGGATGTTGCGACAGCAGCTAGTCTGCACCAGTACACTCACCACACAGTGGTTAAGGTGGTGAAGGAGCAGGAGAGAATTCACCAGTTAGATATTGGGGATATTTAGGAGGCCAGTTTGGCCACAATGGGCAATTTAGCCAGAGCATCGGGGTACCACCCCTGCTCTTTCGAAGGATGCCCAGGGGTCTTTTATGACCTCAGAGAGTCAGGACCTCGGATTTATGTCTCATCCAAAGGACACGCCATTTTTACAGCATAGTGTCCCCGTCACTGCACTGGGGCACTGGCAGCCACACAGACCACAGGATGGGCTAACCTGTTGGCCACACCAACCCACCAACCTGTCCATTCACTTCAATCTAGAATCTACGCAGAAATTTTTTGGAAGTGGCTTTTGGTTGAGTTTGGGCGACCTCTTGTGTCATCATCGCAAGTGATCGCCAGTCTCCGGGAAACCTTCCCAGTGAAGCCCGGCTGGCCTTGATGAGTTTGAACGCTTTGTTAGGGTTCCTGGAGAAGACTGTGTCAGGCTGTGCAAGAGGGCAGTGCTTAATGATTCATGTTTGTTCTTTGCTGAGTGTCTGTTGGATTTAGCTTGAGTTAATTGGGGTATTAGTTTGGGTTAGACCCTGTTAGGTCTGCACCTCTGCCCTCCCTGCAATTCAGTTGCTACCCGGGTTACGATGGTCTGTGTTACAGTATTTTAACTGTATGATATGTATGATTATTCAGTAGATTACATGAGAAACTCGACAATTTATGGTAAAATAGGATTTGTGTTAATGATTATGCCCAAATGTAGGCTAATGTAAGTGTTTTAAGCATATTTAAGGTAGGCCAAGCTAGGCTATGATGTTTGTTAAGTATACAGTATTAAAATGCTTTTTCACCTTACGATAGGTTTATCGGAACGTATCCCCATCATAACCTGGGGAGCATCTGTACTGTATATGTAATGTATTTTACACTATAACATGGAGTGTATATGTGTATTCGGATCAGTAGTACGCTCCTCCTATTCTACATCCAGAATAGCTATACCGTACTCTAGTCGGTCAAATGGCCTGTTTCTGACCGCTATCTCAGGCCCCCCCATGGCCATGGCCCACACCTCCAAATCCACCAACAACAGGGGAAACGTCCAGCAGAAATGTTACAGAAGCACACAGGCAAGGCCGGCAGGAAGTGGCTGTGCTTATCGCCTCAATACTGATGGCGGTCTTAATAATTGGTGGGACCCCCATGAGCCAGACACAGGGTGGCAGCAAGGGACAATGTGCTCTGTCACCTCGCCATCCCATAGTGCAGTCCCTGCTTTCAGGACTGTCAGACCCACACAGACACAGAGTCTGTTTAGGAGTTTTTAACATTAGCGCTAATGCTAATTAACCAAGCTCGGACCTGACCGGTCAGGGGTAGAGTTTAGGACTCATTTATAGCCAAATCCTTTTTTTTTTTTTTTTGGTTGATCCTTTGAAACTGCATCTCGCTTCAGGTCTGCCCGGAGTCTTATTGGTGTCCTTTTTGTGAACTTGTCGCCCACAGCAAAGTCCCAGTAGCCGGGAGACAGGCCCGAGGCGGAGGAAATGGGGAGGATGTCGATGGGAGTCTCTCAGACGAAACGACGCCGAGAGTGAAAGCAAAACACACACATATACACATAAAAACACTGCAGCTCCTGACTAAGAAATAGCCCTACATCTGACACACGAGCCCTTGTAGCAGTGTGTTTGTTAGCGCACCCGGTAATTAGCATAGGTTGGTCCGGGGCAGAGGGAGATGGGACCCCCAGCGTTCATCTTACTGCTCCTTTTCTCACTGCGTTCAGAAGTCGCCGGACACTGAGACCTCTCGGCCGACGGTGACACGGAATGGGTCTCCAGCAGTGCACAGCACACCTTTGTAATGTCCGGTTGCTTTTCCCAGGCCAGTCCTTGTATGTTTCACCCGGAGATTCTCATCCAAACTCCCAGTATCCCAGCAAAACCATAATACCACTGGAAAAGTATTGTATATAGTTTCTCAGATATATTTCGGTAACATTCTGAGGATCATGCTGTACATAGATATTATTTTCGCCACTAATATGCTGCACGTTATATATTTTATTTCTTACGTTCGTTTTCATTGCTCTTACTGTTAATTATATTGAGGGCAAGAATTTCAGGAAAAACGTAGGTACTTTACAGTATAAGGAAGTTTCACATAAATGTTTACGTTGTTTACCGTCCTTTTTACTTGTTCATGACAGACTTTACATGTTTCATGTGATCATAAAGAATATGACTGAGTGACAATATTTTGCAGACGTTACTACTGCACCTTATTATGTCACAGTTAATTTGGTTTAAAAATATTTAAGCAAAGCAAAAAGAATTTTCAAGCTGCTTCTCGATGTTTCACATTTCTACTTTTCGCACCCTTTGCAAGCCACAGTTAATTATGATCGATACATTTTTAATTTTTTTTTACCAGCTTGACCTTTGACCTTTGTAGTGACTACAGGGCACCTGATTTGCATTGGCCAGCAGGTGAGATGGGGTCCGTTTCCATCCAGCAAACCACGGAAAGCAAAGAGAAACAGCAGAAAAGACCAGGACTTTTCCGGAAACAATACTATGAAGTTTGACCGTATCAGCCAGAAAATAAGAAGAATCCCTAACAGATTATTAGAAATGTAGAAAGTGGTCCAAGTTTCCTGAAAAACATGAAGGAGCCTCCATCCACACTGGACCTGCAGTGCAAAGCGAGTCAGAGCCCTGTTGCAGTGGACCTCTGTATCCATAGACCCTGCAGGCTATGTGAGCGTCACTGCATCACTGAGAAGCTTGCGCTGTTTGGTTACCTTTGGAGACCATATTTGCTCTGGCTCCTCCACTGCACCCAGCTTGTCATGTGTGTCATTACCACAATAATCCCCTAAAGCCCCCCCCCTCTCCCCCCGGTGGTATTATCCCCATTATCTGTTTGATCCCACCAGTACCACCCCAGTACATTTTCCCCAAATGCCAGTACAAGCGGTGCATCACGTTGGCACAAGCAGGCCAAGGAGATGCCACCGGTGCCCTTTCTGCGCCCCCTTCCTCCCTCGGGTTCTGTGCATCCTCGCGAAGGTTAGCTGCTTCTGTAACACAAGAAAGTTGAGCTAATAAAAGGATTAAAGATTTATTTTTTGTAAGAACAAGAAAATAAGGCAACCACATTATGGTTTGTACTTTAGATTGACGCCACTGGTAGATGTTGAGGTTCAGCTTAAAAGCATTTTTGTTGTACATTGTTGTTCTGTGTGCTGTGATATTGCAGGACATTTTTATAATAATAGGAAACAAGTGCTTTTAATCAGCAATGCTGTCATGGACAAAGCTTTTTCCGACGTTGTTCTTTCAGTAATGTAAAAAGGAAAAGTGTTACATTACATTGATGTGTTAGTAGTTCGTTTATTTTGCCTGTTATTGCCATTAGTGTGGGACCAAGTTCTTTGTGAGTTTGCAAGAGCTAGTGTGTTGTGCTGCAAAAATATGTTCAGAAAGTTAGAAATACTGTACAAGGGTTAAAAAAGGTGACAGATGGTCTAAATGTTCATAGAATAGGGGCCTTGGTCAATGTTGAAGTCTACAATGACAGCCTCACTCTCATTCTTACCCAGAATTCCCTGCACTTGGGGCCTTTTCTTGTATGTATATATTTTTCTCTTTCCATTGTCCTGGTGTAAATACTGATTACTAACCAAGCCTCCTCCCAGTCTCCACTGTCAGACATACCGGTGTTCAATAAAACAAAATTGTTGTTTAAAAACGACTGCGGTTGTTTTCACTCTTCAACGACTCTATCGACACGTGAACTGAAGGCGATAAATTGCTAATTAAACTGAAATTGCTTTTAGATAATGTTACATTTTAATTACTTCCTTTTCGACAGTGTATCTTTCTCTTACTTCCCCCCAAAGTGCCTGTGTTTTTTTATTTTTAAAGGGGTGTAAGTTCACTGATTTTTTTTTCGCTGCACAGCTACCCGGAGGTTTTTTTTTATCCAGTAGAGGGTGCTGCTCTCAGACATAAACAGCCGTCTTCGCTCACATTTTAAACCTAAAACAAATATTTTAAAGATTTATGTGTTCCCATAGAAGATATTGCTAGCACTCGTAGAATTGAATTATTGCTAGTTATATATTTTTCTCTGCATGCCGGCGTTTTTATTTCTCTGACCAAGATGAAATGTCCTTCTAGTTACTTTAACATCCTCTAATTAGAATGTTCCCGGAAAATGGATTTGAGCTGACGACACGATCTGTAAACGTTTATACCCAGGCTTGCAGTTTTCCGTTTAGACTGTAGGGGGAAGCAACACGTAGTTTTAAATGCCGTCATTTGGTTATAATAAATGTTTGCTCCATTGTGTTACCTTTTTAGTTTTTTTGTGGTAGTTCCCGTGCCCCGCTAATAATTTATAATTACAGCGGTAATTATTTTGGGGTAAAGAGTTACCAGCTTGTTTGTTATGTCAGAGCAATCCATAACTCAACAAGCTGCTGGACGTCGAAGACCTGAACACACCTGTGTTTTCCACAGCAGCACTGTGGATTTGGTTTGACAGAACTGAAGATTCACATGCGGAAGTGACAAAATGATAAGTCTGTGTTAAACAGCTCTTACAGTATAAGAAGGATATATACCTTAGCCCCAGAGAAATGGCAGAATCCAGACTCTGATGGCTCATTCCCTGTTTTGCGTGCTCTCTTGTGGATGCCTCGAGGATATGTATGATGTCCTGCATGAAGGCTTTCTACTCAGGACTCGGTGTGAGCAAACTTAACAGAGCGAGACCTTCTGGATTCTTCCTCTAAGGACCTTTTAAACAACTTTGTGTGTAAGAGAGAGGGATCAGAGTGGATTCACGGGGCCTTGGCCCCTTGAGGAGTGACAAGCTAGCAGAAAACAGTGCGTACTTTTGATGCTCATGGGAGGTTTACTTACACAAAAATGATCTAGGGGCAGATGGAAAAATGACTGGTTCAGAGAGATAACCAATCAGATTGCAGAGGCGTTTCCTCCTGTGTCTGCCCATCTGACGTGACTGTGATTGGCGTTACATGGCCTGTGTGTCCTGTGAAGCTGCACATTTATTAGCTGTGGGAGGAGGGGCAGTGGTTGGGTGGTGCAGATGTTGTGTTGATATAAACATCATGCTGTATCCCATTCCCAGCTGCCCCAGCCCATGAGTGAGCAGGCAGTCTCCATAATACAATAAAAATAGTCTCTCTTTAAACAACGTCAGGAAAGCTATGATGAATGTATGAAACACAAAACAAATAAAATAAATATCTCTGTTTCCCCAAAAGCCAGCAAGCAGTTTACTACAAATATTGAACTTCTGAGCCTCATCAGTGTGTAAAATCAGAAGCTGCAGAAGAATTTTACCAATAATAAAAGCTATGAAATAGTTATTTGAGTGATAAAGGTTAATGGTCACTTAAGGGTCAAAGTGACAAAAGTTAGTGTCAATGGCAAATAGAGTACATTCAAGAGATTTAGCAGCCTCGTGGATCTACAAATCCTGTCATTCACCACTACATTAGAGGTTAAATTTAGATGCTACCCTGTGGTTATGGGATCATAAATAAACATGAACATAAACAAATATGAAAGTCGGATAAAGTTGGTAATGGAACAATGTCTTAATCCCCTTAAATAACTACAGTTCATATCCATAATTTTGTCATGCAACCCTATAAGAGTTCACCAGCCACTTTAGTCCATCAGTTCTGGATTAATCTGCACATGGGCGGCTCCGGCTCTCCATCCGCGTCCTCTTGGTGTCCCACGAAGCGAAAGAGAAAGAGGCGAGTGCCCCGCCGTGACGTCACAGGCCCACTGATTCGTTAATAGGGACGCGCGGAGGAGCCGGGGCGCGCAGAGCGGGCACTGCGAACCGGCCCTAGAACGGCGCTTTGGGAAATAAAGCGCGCTCCCAGGTAAGTCCCAGCGTTAAAGCGCTCGGCTGCCGATAGATCTGTTTTTTCTCTGTTACTTCTGGGTGCTTTAAGGCATCGACTCCGTGTGTTTTTAACTCTGAAGAGTCGCCTAAAAAAAATTGCGCACAAAGTAATTTACCATTACAGTAAACTTATAGTGTTTGACTAAGAATAATGGTTGTTTTGTCTTACGCGCATCTCATGTGATTCTCAATGCGTCACATGCCTGTTGAATGTGAAAGTATGTGTACATTAGGGTATAATTGATCAGGATGTGTAGATGACGAAAAGTATATGGGGTGGAGAGCAACAGGAGGATCGCTGGTCTGGCGCAGTGGGGTTTACAGTAATATGCATATATAATGTATTCGATTTGCTAAGACCTCTGCTTTTATATTGGGGACTGCTCGTTTACCGACTCTATTTTTAGGAGTATTTTGAAAGTGAATGTACACGTGTGGCTCACTTGATGCTCTTGGAAAGCAATGACGGATGGATATAATTACAAAGGTTAGTAAGATGATAAATTCGGCTGCACAGTGCAGAACAGGGTATGAAAGTGCGTGGTACAAGGTACCAAAGAGCGTGTGTGACGACTTTGGATATACGCGCTTATGTATTTAGATATATTCGGAAAAACCGTATTTATCTAGGACTTATCGATGTTATCTTTTGCAGTAAAACATGTGCCGATTCTGGAAAATTAACTGGGTTTGTTTCAAACGAACGACGCAACTGTGCTTACAAACAACTTGCGTGATTCTTCAGATGTTTACCAAGCATGGTTTAATTAACTTGGATAATGTGATCATTATTGTCGTTGGCTCTTGTCTCGCTGTAAGTGTCAAGTTTACACCAAATAGACGCAGTTGTGTATGTGTTGAGTTACTTTATGTAATATGCCGGGGCGGGCCGTTTTAAGGTTTCTTTCACGCCTACGGTGTGTTTTAATGCGGTCGCCGCTGTATCTGATTACATCAGTATTTAGGGATGTTCTGACGCCCGAAACATCAGGTGACGCGAGCTACAGTTCAAATAACTATTTCAACAGAGCAATTAAAAGACCGAATGTTAAGATCAGCGGCTCGACTTTAGATTAGTCACCCATATTCTCATTACTTTGCTTGTTCTGATTGAAGTTTAATATTAACCAATACCGAACACTCACCTGTATGTATTTGCATCATTTCATGTCAGTGTATACAGTTATGTCAGGACAATCTATCCGTCTTTTTCTTTTATTTTTAAGGCTTTTAATTTTTATGGCAAATTACTTACATTTAACTGTTAATCTCGTACTTTAATAGGTGGTTGACTACTTTTATTAAGTTTGAGGCATGGGGAAGTGGTTAAACATTATTAACAATTATTTTGAAATTATTCATTTCAAAACAACAACTGATTTAACCGGATTTACTTTTATTTATTTATATATATATATATATATATATATATATATCATCACCATATACTGAAACACCAAGTCTGAGATCCCATTGTCTTGTGACATCACCGCTGTTTCTGTGACGCACTGCCAGTTTGGGAAATGTGCTTCATGGGCCATGATCTGTTCCAGAGGAAATGGTCCATTTCAGACCAATCAGGGGGTTAAGTCTTATTTCCAGGACAGTTGAATGCTTTCGGTACCAGAACCGTATCCAGGATGCACCTGCCCGCTCCCTGATGGAGAATTTAAAGTGTGTATTGAAACGCCGGCCACGGGAGGTCTGTGTCCCGCCCCAGGTGAACAGCGTTACTATCGACTTCCTGTCTTTCACTGCAGCCACCACAGCTTTGGCTCTATTGCGTCTTTTGGGTTCGATCTAATTGCCGTACATAATGAACCTTTTCAAACTGGGCTTAAGTGCAGATCTGTGCGAGAGACCACATTGAAAGGACAACGGATTCGGGCAGTGATCTCACTGCTTTAATTGACTTAAAAAGCTCGTCAGTTTCACACTGTTTAGCAGCATTGTTCCGGCGGCCCAGGTCCGCTTGTAGAAACCTATGGAGCGATTTTAACGGTTTATTTGTGCATTGACTCTCGAGTGATGATTCTTTTCTGCCGTGGACCAGTCGGTCTCTCTCGAACATATCGGTAAAATGCTCATGCTTCCGTTCCATTCCGCAGATCCTGCTGACCAGAGATAAGAGCGAGAGGAACGACAGCCTCATGAGTCAGTCGGAAGTGTCACGCATTTGACCACGATGGACGTTGTCCGGCTTCAAAACCCCAGCCACCCTGCGGCCCTCCTCCGGAAGGCGGATCAGATGCGGCAGGCTGGCACCTTGTGCGACGTGGTGATTGTGGTGGACAGCCAGGAGTTTCATGCCCACCGCACCGTGCTGGCGTGCACCAGCAAGATGTTTGAGATCCTCTTCTACCGCTACAGTCAGAAATACACGCTGGACTTCCTGTCGCCAAAGACTTTCCAGCAGATCCTGGAGTATGCCTACACCGCCTCACTTCAAGCGAGGATCGAGGACCTGGATGACCTTCTGTATGCTGCCGAGATCCTGGAAATCGAGTACCTGGAGGAACAGTGCCTGAAGATCCTGGAGAACATCCAGACCTCGGACGAGAAGGACGTGGAGGTCCTGGAGAAAGACTTTCACCACAGGGGAAGGCAGGGAACGGAGCCAATGAAGGAGGGCAGCGATGACAGCCCGGCCCGAAAGTGCTGGCCCCAGGCCGACATGGTGGAGCAGAGTCCCTCAGTGTCCACCTCCCTGGGCCTCTCCCCGATGAGTCCCACCCGGGCGGCCATGGACAGTCTGATCCTCATCAACCAGTGTCTCCCTCATGATGAGCCGCAGGATGGCATCATGGGAGACGTGGCGAAGCCGGCGGGTCAGGAGAGTCCTAGGGAGTCTGAGCCCAGCTCGTCCTGTGGCGGGGAGGCAGACCTAAGCAGAGGCATTCCCACAACCCCCACCAGGGGCAGTGTGATAACAAGTGCCTGGGAGATGAGCCATGGGAGGGGGGAGCCCCCCCAGGTGATGGAGAGCGACCCCTGCCCCCCCGCTCTGTTCCCTGCCCCTCCTAACCACCAGGACGGTCCCCTGTCATCCCTGAGCATGCGTCCTGCACTCACCCTTGAGACGGGGGCCTGTAGGTCCCTCCTGCCCCCTAGCTTTGCCCACGGGGATTTCCTCAGCCCTGGGGAGCTTATCCCTGGCAGGGGTGCTGGCACAGAGACGCAAGGCGGGCAGTTCGTCACGTTTGGGTCGGAGCCGCTGGACGGCAGCACCGCAGAGCAGCACGGGTAGGTCACGCAGGGCATCATGGGATGTCGGCCACCTGTAGCTGAGCAGCGGGGGTGACGTGTACGTGGCATTATGAGATGTTACCCCTCTGTCGCTATGGTCGCATTAGCACAGGTGTTCTCTTATGGAAGCTGAATCTTTGGGATGGCATGGTTCGATGTTCTCGTAAGCTCCAAAAAGATCAAAAATATGACCTCCACCATGTGACAGCCTGCCGTGTGGCACTTCTTGACTGCAGGTACCAGGTGATCCAGCAGCGCTTTGGACAGGAGCAGACCCTAATTGCTCCACCCTCACTCCTACCCCCCAGCACTTAACTTCCTGTGGCAGGCAGTGGTATCTCTAAATTACAGCTAGCTTCTGTCCCTTCACCATGGCTGCCAGCATCAGTATTCGCCTCCTAATTAGACATGCTGGTCCTGCTTTGGAGGGCAGTGCGCATGTCCCTGTAAGGCGGCAAATGCGTGCGAGACGGGATAATGTCATACAAGCACCAAAGATTGATGATGGCCATCACATGCATCCCATTATGTGCAGCGCATCTTCTCAATGGTGGTATTTCTAATAGAGAACCCAGGAACATGGCCAGGTGCCTGCAGGGTCTTCACAGAAGAGTTTACATTGATCTCAGCTTTCAAACTGTGGCCAGAATTTAATATATGGAATATCATGTAAATGGATGTCAAAATTAGAGATTTCAGTCCCTTGCCTTCGACTGTTTAAATGACAGGGAATCCAGGTAAAGGATTGAACTGGCTTTCTGCCACTGTCTCTTGATCTGACTGCTATCTTCCTTTGGGTTAAAGGAGCATTTACATCTTTTTTGAAACATTCTTAAGTGTAATCACATAGCTGTTAGCCTAATCAAAATAATTATGCAATTTTTATGGTCTTGTTCTTTAAATTTCATTTTTTAAATTGTAAATCTTGTTTTCTGTGTATGGGGTATTTCAGTAGCTGCAGTGCTGGGAATGTTCCAGTGGGGCCACAGGGCAGGGGGGCTAAGGGTCAGAGTGTACACTGCATGGGGGTACTGTTAGTGCTGGTCGCTGGTGTGTTTCTGGCATGTGCTTAACTAAACTAGATGGATTACAGGATCTGTTAGTCTGTGGACTACCTAGAAGTTCCATCTGCGTTTAGTTTATGTAAAACCAGGTTTTCCCAGCGAATGGTATTCTGCCCCTGTTATTCCAGCGGTCTGTAGGGTACTGAGTTACCGATTAGGCGTTTCGCTGGCTGCCGGGTGCAGTTCAAAGCTTAACCATGGCTGTCCTGGTTTTCATGTCAGGTCATCCTGTGGCACTGTGAGCACCCTCAGGTGTTTCAGGGATGGAGATTGCTGGCCAGGGATGTGCCGATAACATAGAGGAGAATTTTACAGGTACTACTGCATCCGACTGCTAAAACCAAAGACAGAGGCGGGGTTGGCTGTAGATGGGCATGTGGAGGGTGCCTTAGATTTTCAGGAATTTTCTGGAACTGCGGAAGTTGAATGAAGTTAAAGCATTTGTGAGGAGGAAATGCCATGACTGAGGGACATTATAGCTCCAAATGGGGGTGTTGGAGTTATTGTGGGGAGGGGGGGTGTCATACCTGAGTAGATGTTCCGCGCTCATTTTTGAGGGTGTCTTTGTAACCATGAAATCTGGGTGTTAAAGCAAGGGGAGCTCCCTCTCTGCCTTGCAGAAGTACCATGTCTGCTGTTTTTAAGTTTTGCAAAGATCCAAGGGGTAGAGTTCATCTATGCTGCATCACAAAGGAGGAAGAATTTGTGACCGCTGAAGTTTTTTCGCTGCCTGACTGTTAGCAAGGGGAAGTTTGGAAGAAAATCCACTTCCTCCATCCTGCTTTGCAGCCGAGAACTGGCTTGGACCCCCACCAAGATAAAAATAGCCAAGGAAGGCGGTTTGCACAGCGTTCAACTGTTCAGGCTCAGCACTCTGTCAGTGCTCATTATGTTTATTAAATGTAAATTTCCCTATCAATGAAGCTTCATGTTTCTGCCAGAAATCCTTCATGGGGTCTCTATGCAAAAGACAATATGAGGAGTGTGATTATGATGTTAAACCCTATAATTGTTCCATTATGTAGTTGGGTCTGAGCTGTTTAGGATGAGTAGGAGAGTCAAAACCAGACAAACTGTCATAAAATTTGACAGTGAATCTGTGCTCTTTCTAGAATTTTCCGTCTCAACAACCAAAGGTCCTCTGAGAGAGAGAGGCCTATGGCGTTGGCCCGTCTTGTCTTCTTATGGTGCCTGTTTCTTCATAAGGTTACGTGACACATGTTCTGCTTCCTTTGGTCTGGCCTGCAGAGGCAAACCATAATGCAACAGGGGCAGAGGGGAAAATAAGAAAGGAGAAAACAAGAAGAGGTTCTCTGTAAACTGATTGGCTGGTTCAGTATCTACCGTGAGTCATGAGTGCGATGTCTTTGTGTCGCTACCGAAAGTGTGGCACCACGACGCCTCACAGAACGTCCTAACAGATCACCTCAGTCACCGGTGTCTATAAAAGTGAAGACCAGCTTGTAATCGCAATAGTGTGCTTTCTTGAATTACAGTCAGGTTATAGAAGTAGCTCTGCGTGTTCCTGAATGAAGATTGTTGTAAAGGTATTAAGCTGGGCTCCAGAATGAAGGTAATTCAAAACAGACCGTCTGGATAGAAAGCAGTTCTTTTTTTTTGAAGTGTTGAAGTGTTATTACTAAAAGACTGAGAAACTCTCCGGCCCAATGAGTTAGTCTACTGCTAACTGACTTGATAAAGAGATTTTTCCCTATATGAGACTATCTATCTCCTGTAGTAACTAAGCTTTCTCACCTTTCCTTGCGGTCCAATATGTTGAATGCCCTGGCTCATTGACACACATGCAAGTTATTATGTGCCGTTTCTAAAGACAAACAAACAAAATAAAAAATCATTTCCTATTAGTCACCAGCACAGGGATAAAGAAGCTTTCTCTGGCATTTTCTCAAAGGCGTCTGAGCTGAGAGGACAGAAGCTGGCCGTGGCACAGCCGTCTAACCTTAGCATTGTTGGACATTTTCGGCTTGGTAAACAAATACTTTTCTGGGATGTTTTGAATCAAAAGACTTGTTTGCTTCAGCTTGAAATGGTTTTGAGGTTGGTACGCCAGCCAAAAGGGTTTTTTTGTAACGAAATGGTACAAAAGAAAGGACAAAAAAACTATAAACAGTTTTAACCAGATCTTTACACGAAGGCGTCAGAATGAAAACTGTCAGATGTGTCAGCAGAAACTCACTAAATGAGACGCTGATGTGTATCTTCCACGTTTTGACAAAGACCCATGACTTTCTAGTCTGCTTTAAGCTGGAGGCCAGTCTGTGCATCTTTAAGCCAAAAAACTTAAAACTGCTCAGTAGTTTTTATGCAGAATCCGGCTCCTGCATCCCCGCAGAGGAGGTAAGCCTCGGTCTATCCCAGGAAGTGCCAGTCGCATTCGCATGAGCAGCTTCCCCGTTTGTGAGGAATTCAAGCCTTTAAACTTCCCTACTCGGGCTGCTTGTACCCGGCAAAGTCAAAAACCAAGCGTGAAATCCCAGAATGCCCCGCATCCTCTGTACGGGTATAAGGGGGATTAAGACGGAAGCTTGTGTGGGCCTAGGGTCAAGGCCTGGATTAGAGAGAACAGGAGGACATGACATCTTTTGTTAATGTTCCCAGTGGCGGAGAGCCAGGGTTCATACGCATAGTTGCAAGTCAAGCTGTCTTCCAGCGAAGCCCCTATACTGTTGCTGTTCACTTGTCCCATGACGGCTAATTCGGACACCAGCTAGCCAGTCCAGCTGCTACCGGTGGATCTGGAACTCATTACTTGAGACGTAGATGTAGACAGGAATGAGATGCTCGTAGCCCAGTACTGACTCTCTTCAGCTCAGATGCCCAGTGTTTTTAGATAACAGTGGTTTCCACATAAGCTTTCCTTCCCAGAAAGAGACTGTCCCAGTGTCATTGTTGCCGTGTGTCCGAAAGTGTGCCGTGATGGTCTAGATGTTTAGGTACTGTAACATGAAGACAAGAACAATGGGTCAGAGTTTGCCATAATATAACCAATATTTGTAAAAAGGTGCTGTTTTCTTCACTGTCCTATAGGAAACTACACGGAGGAATGAAAACGTACGGCTGTGAGCAGTGTGGGAAGTACTTCTTGGACAGTTTGCGTCTGAGGATGCACCTGCTGTCTCACTCAGGTAATCACCCACCATGCCTTGCTGCTCAGTCCTCTTACTCTGGCAAAGACTGACTGGTGGGGAGACGGAGGTGATGAGTCTATTGTGAAGATTGATTGGTGAGCAGATGCTGGTGGTGACTCTTTCGTGAAGACTGATGGGTAAGGAGGCGGGTTTTGACTCCTGAAGACTGATAGGTAGGGAGGCAGGTCCTAACTCTTTCCTGAAGCCTGATGGGTAGGGAGGTGGGTTGTAACTCTCTCATAAAGACTGATAGGTAGGGAGGTGGATCCTAACTCTCTCATAAAGACTGACAGGTAGGGAGGCGGGTCCTAACTCTTTCCTGAAGCCTGATGGGTAGGGAGGTGGGTTGTAACTCTCTCATAAAGACTGATAGGTAGGGAG
>JAODKC010000039.1:12396381-12413502 GCA_026777985.1 Mormyrops attenuatus | reverse complement strand
AACTCTCTCATAAAGACTGACAGGTAGGGAGGCGGGTCCTAACTCTTTCCTGAAGCCTGATGGGTAGGGAGGTGGGTCCTTACTCTTTCATGAAGACTGGTAGGTAGGGAGACGGATCCTAACTCTCCAATAAAAACTGGTAGGTAGGGAGGCGGGTCCTAACTCTCTCATAAAGACTTGTAGGTAGGGAAACAGGTCCTAACTCTCATGTAGACTGATTGGTATGTGAAGATTAAGAAACGTTTGTTGATATTTCTATCTGTTTCTCTCTTGAAGCCTTCCTGTTTCTCTCTTTTTTTTTTCCCATGTCTTCTGATTTGATATTTGCTGTCCTTACAACGCAGTTCATCCGCGTCAAAAGGAACAGAGAGATGACTATGTTTAGGAAACCCAAGTCTGCTGTGTTGTGGTGCAGCATTCTAAATCCCTAGCTAGTAAGTGTGTCCCTGTTTGTTAGCAGTGGCTTTGGCAGTCAGCCCATCTGGGCACTGTGCCCCTGCCGCGGGTACAGTGAGGCCTGTGCCAGTTTTCTATAGGCCGGAAGTGGCAGCTGTGGTAGGATCAGCCCCTGAATCATGTGCTGGAGGAAAATGTGACAACCTGATGTGTAAACAGCACTGGAGGAAAAGGGACTGACAGTGTAAACATGGGGACAGAGGGAAAGGGAACGACTGACAGTGTAAACACGGCAATAGAGGGAAAGGGAAGGAATGACAGTGCAAACACAGTGATAGAGGGAAAGGGAAGGACTGACAGTGTAAACACAGTGATAGAGGGAAAGGAAAGGACTGACAGTGTAAACACAGAGATAGAGGGAGAGGAAAGACTGACAGTGTAAAGATGGTGATAGAGAGAAGGGGAAGGACTGACAGTGTAAACATGGCAATAGGGGGAAAGGAGAGGACTGCCAGTGTAAACACAATGATAGAGGGAAGGGGAAGGACTGACAGTGTAAACGAACTTCCAGGATGGAACTGTCCATAAAAATCACTGCAGGAAAAGGGAGGAACTCAGAAAGTCAGAGGTATTTGTGAAAATCTTTTCACCCTGTTGCTGGTCATTCAGTAGCAGAGCTTGCCCCTCACCCCACTCCCTCACCCTCCTCCCTGTGCCTGGGCGATGACATCATCAGCCAGTTGCAGGTCTGGATGTTCTGCCAGCATTCCGGAGCGTTCTGCCTCTGATCCCTCACAGATGTTTGTGCGGGAACACGCTGTACTCGGACCTACAATTAAAGCGTACTGACCGATATTTTTTACATGTTTTTTTTGTTTTGATTAAACCTTCAGCAGTCATACTGGAGGAAATCAAGGGAGATTTTTTATTTTTATTTTTTTGCATTATACAGAATTGGCACCATCCCACCACACACACTACATACCTCTACTTTGGCTTCTCGCCCTAACCTGTCAGTGGTGAGTTAAATGCCTCCATCTGCCTTTGACCTAAAATGTTCAAATTACATGAAACTGAGATCTCTTCCTCTGAAGGTGTTAGCTGACATTAAGTCTCAGTGGTTATGTCTGTATATATCTTTTTCCACTGAGCTGTGCTGGTAATTCTCTGCAACCCGAGGGATTCCAGGACCGTCACTGAAATACTGCAGAAAACAAGCCAGTTACAGAAACTTGTTTCTCGACCAACAACACTGGTCCCAGAATTGGTCCGGTCTGTATACAGCACCCTGTTCCTATTTTGCCAAACAGAGCCTCAGAAAGGCTTCTGCCAGGGGACCTTTAAGTGGAGTTTAACCTGTCAAAGTGACATATGTCTCTCAGAAGTTGGCTTTTCCAGGAAAGCGGCATGTCGGTTCTCTGCTGTTACGCTGTTCGGCCTCATGAACATCATGGTAACTAAGTAGCCGACCCCCGGTCCGGTTGTGGTGCTGTCTGGTATTCAGCTTGGCTGTCACTCACGTATCTCTCCCGCCCAGATACCCCGTCAGGTGCCCTTTTCCTCCACTGCAATTCCCTCCTCAAACGGCAACAAGATGGCAACTAAAACAACGATAAACAATCAGATCACGATATCAGGAAACACAAAGCACCGCGTGGTCTTTTTTCTGTGTTAGATAAGCACCCGCGCCTCCCAGCAGGTTGTAGCTGTTGGTGTGGGGGGTGGGGAGGGGGTTTTACACGATTTAATCAAGTTAATCTGGGGATTCCGTTCACCGAAGAAAAGAAAACACCCAAACAGCAAACACACTCACAGAACGACATTGAATGACATTTTATAACCACTTTCCATTTAGTGTGGAGGCTAATCTCCTACATAATGAAAGTGGCTATCCTGTTAAATTTTTAATGGGGTTTTACGGTACATCCCGGCTGGTGGGGAATGATCATTGTTTACCTCACACTTCTCGGGGCACGTATGTCTGTGAAAGACCCTTGGGTTTAATGAAGGACAGAGTGTGTGAGTGTGTGAGTGTGTGAGTGTGTGAGTGTGTGAGTGTGTGAGGTGGGGGGTGGGTTATGTGTATTACATTGTGGGGACCAAATTTTTAAAAAATCTGTAAGTACAATCAAAAAAATGTAAATGCCAAAAGTCTTGTATTTTGTTTGGTTACTTATGGTTAAGTTTAGGGCTGGGTAGGGGTTAAGGTTGTCATTCTAGGGTTTAGAGTTTTTCCTGTAAAAGTGAATGCACGGCCCCATAAACGTGTGTGTGTGTGTGTGTGTGTGTGTGTGTGTGTGTGTGTGTGTGTGTGTGTGTGTGTGGGGAGTTCTGTAGGCCAGGGTTTTGCCAGCCCATAAAACCTGATGATATTTTAGACAGTTGAGGCATCTCCTATACTCACTCCCTGCCAGAAAGATCTCAACGGCCAAGTGCCGCCAATGGACATGCACATAACGCCCTGGGAGCATCTCATTGGCTCCTCACACGTCTGTCACTTCTCCAGCTACTCTTCTCATCTCAGTCCTGGAGGACAGAAGTCTGTTTCTTGCTGCACAGCTTCTCCAAGATGGGAGAGAATTACAAACATCCCCCAAATCAACCTTCCTATCCTTACCTCTCTTGCTGTAATAAGCTCCTCTGAGTATTTCCATCCCCAATTATTATAAAAAAAAAGGAAAAATCGGTCAAATAAAAGCCAGCAGAGTAGCTTAGGATGACGCTGTGTATTGTAAGTTGTTTACACCAATTACAGTAGAAAATGGGGCAGGTTTCACTCTCCGAAACTCTGTGCGCAGGCAACCACAAAACATTTTAATCTCACTTTAGGTTAACCCTCGGGTGGTGATGCAGGGCGAGGCGGCTGCCCACTAAATCAGGTGCAGAACAGAAACCTGAAATGGAAACGTTTCAGTCTTGGTTTGGGGAAGGTGGAGATTATGCGGGAATCTCCTCGTCCAGGACCCTGCCGAGCTGACGTGTAGTCAGAAGGTGACTCTGACTGACTCTTAGTGATGCTGTTCGTGGATTTAGAGAGCAGCCCATGTGTGTGTGCGTGTCTATGTGTGTGTGCGTTACGTGTATACTAAATTGTGGGGAAAAAAATGTCCCCAAAAAGTGATAAAACCCTGTTATTTTGATGCTGTGGAGACCATTTTTTCAGTCCCTGCAAGGGGAAACTTGATTTTATAAAAATCTGTGACTGCGAACAAAAAACTAAAAATGATAAAAGTCTTGTCTTTTGTTTGGTTACTTACTAGGTTAGGGCTGGATAGGAGTGTACCTGAGAGAGAACACAGAGTTCTGGGCTGACCCCCCCCCCTAGCGTGACAGCACCATCTCCACACTGATAAGAACATTCTACAAACCGCGCACCGGCCTATCTGCACACTGCACAGGAAAGCACAGTGGGGTGTTTGCACTTATTGTTTCCTCAGCCCTCTTTTTTTTCGTTTGTACATTCCTTTCATTTTGGCTTTTTTGCATACCACATGTATCGTCCTTGGTAACACCGGGACCAAATCACCCTAACGCCGGCGAGCTTTTGGCGTTACACCTGCATGGACTGAACATGTTCCTGCCCTCAACCTCCCAATTACCTATTCCATGTTTCACACACGTTTCTTGTGCAAGGTCCTGGCTAGGTGCCAGTATTCCATAACCACTTACCCAGAACAGGGTCACTTGCACCCAAGAAGCCCAGGGTCCAATGACACACCCTAAACTGGACTCCAGTCCAGTGTAGAACATATAATTGGGCCCCATGAGCAATATATCGATGCGAGTTTAGTACATATTATAAATAGATATAACAATGTCCGTCTTGAAAAAGGTCTTGTGCTTTATCTTTAGTTTCCTTTGAAACTATGTCAGTGCTCTTCCTGATTTTCGCGATGTCAGCCCTCCTTCTGGTCGCCCTCCTTACAGCACATTAGTGCCCCAGCATACGCTATATCTTTGTGGCCACACGTGCGTCCGTGTGCGTGCAAAGAAAGCTGACGTGGCACACGGCACCATGGACGGCGTGAACCCAGGCACTTCTGCTGCAGTTGTGTAATGCTTCAGGGGAAGTGAAAACTGTTTTTCTTTTCTTTTTTTTGATTGGCACTTCAGAAAAAAAAGCGATTCGTGATACTTCTGTCTGCCAGTATGGTTCAAAATAGACACAAATTTTACAAATTTTAAATATCTGCAAACACAGTCTGAAATATTTTGGAATAGCTGCATTTATCTGCCTTTGCTGTCTGAGATTTTTTTTCTGAATAAGCAGCATCTCTCTACCAGCACAGGCACATTTTCAGATGAGCCACATCTCTGTTACAGCACAGGCACATTTTCAGATAAGCCACATCTCTGTTACAGCACAGCCTCAAATATCTTTAAGAATCAGCCACTTTTCACCAACGCAACCTGAAATACTCAAATAACACGGGCTCATCTGCCAACGCAGCACTTAGAGAACCCGTGTCTGTCTGTGTACCATTCTTACCTCTTCGATGTGTTTATATCTCTTTTTGCGGTTTACTGAGGTTGAGTTTTTTTTTTATCAACCTCAGGACTGCGTCTGACGACCAACTTCCTGTTTTCCTCGCTGGTGTCGCCGTGATCTTGTGCAACGCCAACGAGACGACAACAGAAGTTGAGTTTTCGAAGAACGGCAGGTGACAGCTAGCGGCCTGGAATTGAGAGAGTTGTCAGATGGCTCTCGATGTTCTGCTTCCCCTAAAGACCCCACCCCCCTGTCACCAAGGTGTCGCGACTTCGGGGTCGTACCTCACTCACTTGGTCATCTACCGGACTTTTGTGACTGCTGAGGATGAAAGACGCGTGTGAGCTCACGCACTCGCGGATGTATGATTCCATCGTCGGGGCCTGCGTGTCCCCACAGCGTTTCTAGCGATCGGAGCTAGAGCCCCCTGCAGGCCAGGTGACCTTATTGTCGATCTTCTTTGTGTTACAGCCGTGTTGAAGGCCTTCAGCTGTGACCAGTGTGGTGCTCAGTTCTCCCAGGAGGAGGCCCTGAACTCACACAGACAGACACACTCAGGTACGGCACCAACATTGGCAGAGCCGTGTTGCATTTGTGTGATGTTTGGTACCATTAACAAGCAACACTGATCCAGGTCCTGTAGGCCTCCCTGATCCTATAATCCATTCCTGTTGACATTTCTGTGACTTAATTATTCATTCTTCCATCTTCTACCTCTTATCCTGGTCAGGTTTATAGGGTTATTCAGTCCACCTAATAATGCTTTTTGGAATGAAACCCTGCTTGGCTAACAACTAAAATGAGGTAAATTCTGAGGACATACAAATGAAAAAGATACATTGGAGGCCAGCATGATGCATTATGGGAAAGCCAGAATTGCAATTGCATATTTGATACTTTTCTCATTTTATAGGATTCTGGACTTTCCTTTAGGATCCCTGTCCACAATTAAATATCTTAGCCTCTGTGTTGGAGGTGATTCCCTCATGAGAGAAATACGAGGGTGGTGTTCCGTTACAAGTAGACAATAATTGTGGGTAGCGATATTGCAGAAGTGTGGCTGCGTAGAAGTTTCAGAAGGTGCATTTGTAGGTCTTGGGAACAGGGAGGGGAGGGGGTGGGGGTGGACTGGGTTTGTTTGCTGGCCTGTGGTGCCAAGACTCCCAGAAAAACAACATCATGTGTTTATGGGTTACTGTAGCGACGTCACAACCTCCCAGCCCGTGCTGCAGGGAACTCGCACTGCTTCCCTCAGCCCCCCCACCCCAAGCCGAAAACTGTAGCTTTTGTTTGTCACATCTCAAGGAGCGTAAAGTGCTACCCCACTATGGGCTGCAAGCCCCAGAGGGCAGAGCTGACCTGTGTGCCTATGGCTGTCTCAGATCACATGCCCTGCAGTAACCTCTGAGTTGGGAGCGGGGTAACTTAATCACCCAAATTGAGGTTTCCAGACTGTCCGCCTAAGCTGCAAAAGTAACATGAATTAAACATGGCACTCTGTTAATTTACAGCACAAACATTGTTCTGCTTTAAAGTCATTAGATATAGAAGGGAACAACCTGTTATTGAGATGTCCTAACAGGGATTAGACTGAGCACAAGTGCTTAAACTTTTACCCAGGAGGGAGCAGATCTGGTCATTGGTGGAATGATTTTCACACATTTCAAGTTGGGGGGGAGGGGGTGTTGTCTCTGGATTTGATTCACTCATTTAATGCATTACACCGAATATCTTTGCATTGTATCAAAATGAGGACTTTTAAAAAGCATGGAAGTGAAATATCTGCACAGGTTTTAGGAACATCGTGCAGTTGGCTTTTAACCATGTTCTTCATCAGACTGACCATCTCCCCTCCGTCCGTATCATCACTGGCCAGAGGATAAAGCTGCTTTTATGGCGAACCGCTAGAAATCTGTCTGTAAGACTGGTTTCCTCATTCAGCGGCCAAATTTCTGAATTTCAGCCAAAGACAGTTGGTGATATCAGTTAGCAAAATGTTGAACACTGTATTTTAAAGCCTGACAAGACAACCCTAGTGAATGTCACAGTAAACCACCTTATGCTGTTTTTATTAGTTTTTTTTATGTTGAATCTCCTCACTCTGCAGAGGGCTTCCGGCAAAACAGAACAGGAAGCACTCCCCCTGCTGGGGAGTGCTGAAAACAACAGGCTCAGGATGTCAGAGCCCGTCTTTTGCCAGTGCCTGGAGATGACAAAGGCCATTCATTCCTCTTTGATAAGTTATAACAGCTGGTTATATTAGGGTTAAATGCAGAAACTTACATCATTATGTGTTTTTCTTGACATCCTAAACACCTCCTTCTCTGAACATATTTGTTAATAACTCAGTAGCACCATGACAGATGAACTGAGAATGCAAGCCAAATGATCACATGACCTATATAGCCTGGAAGCAGGTAGCCTTTTGGCTCGGAAAACGAAGACTTGCTGGTTGAAGCCCAGGACAGGTGTCCTGTTGCTCTAGAAGGACCATTAAGAATTAGACCTGCAAGTGCATGCTAATGGGTAAGCTCTCCAAGTCTGGCCATCCAATGGTGCTAAAAGCCCCAGGGTCCTACTGTAAGGAGGGGTCGTGACTGTGACTGAGCTGTAGGCACCAATGACCCCAAGCCAGCTGCCTACACTTTTTAAGGGACCATTTGGCTTGGAAAGGAATTTCCAGAAGGATCTTCGAGTGTGGGAGTCAAATGTCAGAACAGAAGAGAGCAGAGCTCGTGTGTGAACTGTGAGCATTTAAATATCGACCTCGTGGATCACGCACCCGCTGTCCTGCTTCGCGGCGAGGTCAGTCGCCAGTCAGTGGCTTGCTATTTATAAGCTTGATTCAAAGAGGCGAGATTCTCAGGCCAATTGGGTGACCCGCCCAGCTCACCACTGGACCGCAATTCCAGCTGGCAGCACATGGTGGGTCTCTGCCGTGCTGACGCACGCGGTGAGTGACGGCGAGTTCCATGGCCTCCTGCCCTGGGGAAGTTTAAGCTGCGGCTTTAGCACAGGCACTGAGACAGAAGCAGCAAGTGTTCGAGGTGGAAGGTGGCGGCACACGTGTCGCTGTTAGAGGGGAACACACGTGGCAAGCAGATGCACGTGTGATAGGGATTCGGCTCTGGGGCGGGACGGCCGACAATGACATGGGATGGGGGAGGGAGAAATGAAAAGTCACAGGGAGGAATGCAAACGAAGGACAGCTGTTTCAGGGTAAACATGGAAGAACAGATACAGCCAATCCGAAGGCGGTGTTGGTCAAGGCAGGGATACAACTGCGTTCTGGAGGGAGGAACGCTCTTATACCCCCGCCAAAAGCACACTACTCTCACCTCCCACCCCTCCAATGAGAATAAACTGAGGATCTCCCCGGGGTGTTGGATTCGGTGGAGATGCCGTGACGACCCATTGCTCATGGAGGGTGAGCATGTGACTCAGTGTGGTACAGTGTGGAGGCCAGGGGCTTGTGGGTAGTGGGGTTTGTGAGTAATGGGGCTTGTGGGTAATGTCTTTGCCTATTCAGGGGTGGAGCCTCCACCTGTCCTGTGAAGTACTGTAGGTATAGGGTGACCGTCTAATCTATGTCGGGGGACACTCTATGAGCTACTTCAGATTTTACAAACTAAAACTGAAAGGCTCCTGTACTTGGCTGATTGGTTCAGTTCTTCTTGTGCTTTGACTGGTTTCTTTCCTTGACTGAAAGACTCATCCAGCCATTTTACATTAACATTAGTGACACAGACATAATTGTAGGAGACTGACCAATCAGCACACAGCAAGAACTCAGTGTAAAATTGAAATCCAGGTCTTTGAATTGATTGTTCACGAACCCCTGTCCTAGCTCATAGTGTCCCCCCGACATGGATTGGGTGGTCACCCTAGGTGGGTGGGCGGGCCACTGTGAACCCTTAATGGTCACCAACTACTGGAGCTTCTGGAATAGATCCTGGTTCTGCCATTTGAGGGAAGGAGCCATACAGCCCTGGAGACCACCCCCCCCCACATGTCCCAAAAGCAAGAAGTGATATTATTCAGCTGTTACAGTACACCCTCGGTGGTCCCCCACAGGGGTGTGTCTTTCAGATCCTGCCCCTGCCTTTAATTCCAGTTTAATTGCCAGCAGTCCAAAGCCCGATCGGTCGGCAGAGAGAGCTTTGATTCCTCTGGACTCCGTCAGCCACTGTTTTAAATTTGACTGCAACTCCACCTGAATTTCGATGAGTCTGCAGAGGGGCTTTCTGTTTACTAATTATGCCGCGCTGCAAGAATCGGCTGATTAAATTGGATTTGAGAGACCAGGTTGGGGGGGGGGGGGGGGGTGTGCAGTAGGATTTTCTTCATTGTTAATGATCTTCAGGCAGCTCTTAAAGGGACACTGCACCTCAGCTCCTTGACTGTTACCTGTATGTGGGCGTCAGATCTGTAAATGCCCAGCTCTAAAAGGGACACTGCACCTCAGCTCTTTGACTGTCACCTGTACGTGGGCGTCGGATCTGTAAATGCCCAGCTCTAAAAGGGACACTGCACCTTAGCTGTTTGAATGTCACCTGTACGTGGGCGTCAGATTTGTAACTGCCCAGCTCTTAAAGGGACACTGCACCTCTCCTGTTTCACTGTTACCTGTATGTGGGCGTCAGATCTGTAAATGCCCAGCTCTAAAAGGGACACTGCACCTCAGCTCTTTGACTGTTACCTGTACATGCGCATCAGATCTGTGTTTTTTCTCCTTAATTGATGCCTCAGCTTCAGCTCAATGAGCACATGGCTATAGTCTCATAGATGATGGAGGATTGATACCCTACAAGCTTCTATAATAGTAGCTGGTTGGAAAGCATGTGTGTGAGGGAAAGAGAGAAAGAGAGAGAGAGGGAGAAAGAGAGAGAGAGAGACCCGCACAGATTGATATATAGACCTAAATTAACCAGTTGAGCTATTAGTTAAGTTCTCCTCAAACGAGCTTGATGGGCCGAATGGCCTCCTCTTGTTTGTAAATTTCTTATGTTCTTATGTTCTTAGTCATTGTCCTTTTGTATTCAGAAAAAGTATTTCCATTTTCCAGAGATTTTGTATAAAATTTTGCGTCTTTATGCTGACATCTTGTGGACATCACTGCAGGTGCAACACTTACATGTAATGCGTTCATCAGTGGAGAGGACTGGCTTAATTCTGTGACTTTTTTTGCGCTAATTCAATCCTTTGTGTGGAATGTGTTATCCATTAGCACAAATGTGGCATCTGCTAAAAGGAGAGGTTCACACGATTCTTTTGTTTGCCGCAGTCTTCGTTCTCGTTGTTGCTGAGGTGTTTAAAGACCGTATGGCTAAACCCAAAACTCAGACTGCCGATAATCAGTTGCTGAGTATCAACTGACAGCCGCAGTATTTATTTCCAGAACATTAAAGGTGAAAGCGAGCGTGGTTGATTATAGGAGCGGCGATAACCTCGTAGATTGTACAAATGAGCATGTGCCTGTCCTTTGTTTGTGGTGTGTGTGCAGGCCCAGACGTGGCTGTCTTCTGCCTGCTTTGCGGAAAGCGATTCCAGACGCAGCTGTTGCTGCAGCAGCATATGGGTGTTCATGCCCGCGCGCGGAGCTACACCTGCAGCCAGTGCGACCGCACCTTTCCCAGCCACACCACGCTGAGGCGCCACCTGCGCTCCCACACAGGTGAGGCCCCGCCTCTTCGCTCCGCCTCCCCGGCCTGCAGTTGGAGATCACTGGGCTGGATTCTGTAGACTCTTCGGTGCTGGTCCAAAGGTCCAAAGCTGGGATGCTTTTGATAAGCTAGGTGCCTCAGCCCATATAGTAGCTTAAATTTAAAGCCAGACATTATTTAGAATCAGACATCCCACCTCTCCTGAAGTTCCGGAAGTCTCCTGGAAATTGTCCGCAGCACCTTGACATCTGCAAATGATGTGCAGTGTCCCAGCGATTTGTTGTCATTCTGCTATTCAGCAGTAAAATTTGCCGACAATAAATGTGGCAAATTTTACCAGCACACCCTCCTCTCAGTTGACAGATTTTACCATCAGTATTACCCCCCAACCCTGCCTCCTCAAAAATTTCAGCCCCACTAAATGTTTTATAGGGGGTTCTGTTTAATGGGAATAGGTTTATCATTTTTAAGGAATCATTTTTTTCTCTGCTCATCTACATTATCGTTTTGCTACCCGGCTGTTATGGGTGATGATAGTTCAGTCATCGGCCAGCCTGGCCTTCGGCTCGTTGAAATCGATCAATGCCACAAAATATTATGGCACAAAAGTAAAAGGGGGGGCCTCAGAGAAACACGGGCCTAAGCAAAGAATGGGATTCTTTGATGAGTTTTCACTGCCCGGGGAGAAAAAATGGGAAAAAGATGCTCGCTCAGTCACCGGGACTCCACTTAGCGAGTGTGACCTTAAACATTGATCAGGCTCTGTGGACTGACCGGTACTGTGTCGGAAGGTCCCTTATGAGCCTGTGGTCCTTTGATTCATTCATCAGTTTGTCCCTTGTGAACTTCCACACATTAGCTTCATCGATCCCTACCTGTCTTAGGGTCTTTTGTAAGCCTCTGTACGTTCATCCATGGGCGTTTGCCTGCATTTTGTCCTTCGAGGGCTTCCGTACATTAGCTTTATCGATCTCTACCTGTCTTAAGGTCTTTTGTAAGCCTCTTTATGTTCAAATGAATCAATGCCAGTCTGCTGGTTCATTGTGGGCTTCTGTACTTTATCTATGTCCATGTGTGTTTGTAGGTCTGTGGGCCTGATTACATTGCTTATACCAGTGTCTATCTGTGGGCCCCTTGTGAGCCTCAGTGTGTTAGATTTGTCACCATCTGTCTGCATTTCGGTGGCGACTCTGTACGTTAGTTTCTCCCATGCATTAGCTTAATCGCCATTTGCGGCACCATAACAGGCCTCCGTACGGTATCAAAATAATGAGCAGGTCTGGATGCACAATGAAGCACAAGCCTAACACTGCTAATCACCATCAAATTGGCAGCACGCGCCTGAGCATTTAATCATGATCTCTGTTTTATTTAGACCCGTGTGACTTACAGACAATTCAAAGCCACGGCTGAGTGTGTAATGCCGTATGAGCAGCTCCGCCATCTGGCCTCCCATAGCCAGAATGATAATGGTGCCTTAAATGAGACTTTTCACTGGTTGTTAACACACTGTTGTGAGTCTGGCCTCGTCAATCATTCGCTCCCTTCACATCTTATTTACACTTGTATTTATAAGTTGTTATTGCCTTCACACATCTGCCTGCTGGGTTTGCTTAGCTGATGTGCCTCTTGCATTCATTTAGAGCTGTCGTGCTAATTTATTTTCGTGTATTTTTAGACGTCTGCATATTTTTCACAGAAATGCATTAGTAGAGCTGCAGTTGAAAACTGCATCTCTAGAAGGACTTCTGCCCTTGGAGTGCCCTTAATGCACCCTTGGAATGCCCTTAATGTGCCCTTGGAGTGCCCCTGGAGTGCCCTTTATGCACCCTTGGAGTGCCCTTGATGTAACCTTGGAGTGCCCTTAATGTGCCCTTGGAGTGCCCCTGGAGTGCCCTTTATGCACCCTTGAAGTGGCCTTGATGCACCCTTGAAGTGGCCTTGATGCACCCTTGAAGTGCCCTTGATGCACCCTTGGAGTGCCCTTGATGCAACCTTGGAGTGCCCTTGCCACACAAACACTGTCATGTCCTCCTCCCGCAGGTGACCACCCATTTGAATGCGAGTTCTGTGGCAGCTGCTTCCGGGATGAGGCCTCGCTGCGGGGACACAAGCGTACCCACACAGGGGAGAAGCCCTACGAGTGCAACGGCTGCGGGAAGAAGTTCAGCCTCAAGCACCAGCTGGAGACTCACTATCGCGTGCACACAGGTAAGAGGTCTGAGAAAAGCCAGTCATGGCGTGGCATGTCCCCCAAACCCTCAACCCTGACTTCTGTAGGATGTCATCTTGACATCAGGTTTTGCTGGATATTTAAGTGGAGCAGCTTGGATGAAGTATTTGGGCTTTAAGTGAGCAGGCATCTTCTGCAGTGTAAACCTTCTGTGGGTTCACAGTGCTGGGCAGGACTATCAACATCAAGACAGTGTACGTTTGGGCTGGTTAGATCCAGCTCCATCCTACTTGGGCGTGGCACGCACTGCCTTTATGACACCTGTCAGCTGTCTAAGTTCCGGTTGGGCCTTCCATTTGTGGCAGGTGCAGGGGGTCATTAGTTCTGGCAAATTGCTCGTCCTAGCAGTGCCTGGTAATGGTTAGGGTTAGGGTTAGGTTTAGGTTTAGGTTTAGAGTTAGAGTTGGGGATATGGCGCTCTGTCAATCCAGCTTGGTTTTCTTAGCTGCCTTGCAGAGTTGAGTATATGAGAGGACAGGAGACAAGGCATGATGAGAGGATGTCCGCCTTGAGGTAAATACCTTAGGTATGCCTTTTGTGTTGTGCCCACCATCTGCACATCTGATTGGTAGAATGTGGCTGTTTGCTCCCACCTAATGTTTTGAAGAAGAACTGCACCAGATGAAGACCCTGTTTGTTGTTGTCTAACCATCCTTTAATCTTTTAATCTGCTATAATATTTTTCTTTCCATCCAGTGTGCGGCCTGTATACATTCTGACAATGAGATCTTAAGCCCCAGAAATTTCCTAATGCAATATTTGTGTCATCAATTTTCATTGTAAAAACAATGTACCATAAACTTTTCAAATTATTGACATGACCCTCAGACCATTAAGAATGTTGATTACATAGTTACAGCCCATAGTCTGTGATGATATGATTTGATAATAAGGATAAAATCCACTCTGCTATGCTCTCAGACTCAAAGTGTGATGCTGTCATTAGTGCACTGACGTTAGCGATTTGCTCTCAGCCGTGTGAGCAGTTCTCTCTGGGGGATTCATCAGGGACGTTGTTACGTTTTATACAACAGATGTCGCTTTCACTGAAAACGTGAAAAATTTAACGGAAGATCCTTAGAAGTAATCGCGTTAGATGAAGCAGAGTCTTCATTCTGTAAAAGTGCATCTTGCACGTGTTTCTGCTAATTGGCACATCTTCTGAAAGGCTGCCTCTGTGCTCTGCTATCCCCCAACCCCCCCTCGCCCCCCACCCAGGCGAGAAGCCGTTCGAGTGCAAGCTGTGCCACCAGCGCTCGCGGGACTACTCGGCAATGATCAAACACCTGCGCACACACAACGGCGCCGCTCCCTACCAGTGCACTGTGTGTCTGGAGTTCTGTCCCAGCCTGTCCGCCATGCAGAAGCACATGAAGGCTCACAAAGCAGAGGACGTTCCCCCAGACTGGAGGATAGAGAAGACCTACCTGTACCTGTGCTACGTGTGAACAGAGGAGGCGGAGGGAATCTGTGCAACTACAGCCCTAAGGGAGGAGGAGCGCTGTTCCCATGTTTAAGTCCGATTCGCAAGCATTTAAACTGAGATCTCCCCCCTAAAAGAAGATCCACGGACATGAAAGGGGGCGAAGATGAACTGACGGAGCTTTCTGCTATTTAACCCCCATTTGACGGAGTGTCGACACGCATTGACAGGTTCACGGGCGAGCATGTACGCCATGATCTCCACAGTGCCGTTTATCTCAATCGAAACCACCGTTTGTCCTGGAGGGGTAGCGGTGATATGTGGCAGCACCTGCCATCTGTCCTCTACCTAGTTAATGTTACTCCTTTCCCCTCCTGTTCCCCTCACTCCATTTCCAGAGGTCAAACTTTCTCTTTCAGACCTTTGAGATCAGCCCCCAGTCCCTGCCATCACTTAGGGACATCCCAGCTGTGAATGAAGTGTATATTTTTCAAAACGACCCAGCAATTTCTCCAAAGAATACTGACGTGGTGCACTGCATTACCACGTGGTGTTTATACGAGGTGTGCGTTTTGAAAGACGCCTCTCTTGCTCACACCCCGACGTTCCGTTTGCTCAGCTGATTACTCGTGCGTTTGTTTGTTACAGTTTGTTTTGTGGCCTCATCTGATGCTTCAGGAATTCTTATTTTGCACATTGTTTGCCTGCAATGTTTATATAAGTGATTACAAAAGGCAACAACAAAATTAAGAAGCCAAGGTTGTATCTCCTGGCACCCTTGTCCTATTATATAAATTTGGGAATGGGGAAAAAAATGTTTAAACCCTAAGAAGCGGAAAAAGCTGGCGTATGTCTTTGCAGATTAATATGATTAATATCTGCACAGCTATGTGTGATAGTATGAATGCACTGGAGAGTGATTGCAGAAATAAGATGATGATATTTTTAAGATGCTAATATGCAGATTTTCTGTTATAGTACAAGCTCTTTATATGTTTTAAACTTTTATGCTATAGATAAAGTGAATTTTGTGTATTTTTACTACTATTCTATTTTCTTAATTAGATTTTTTTGGTAGATTCCTGCATTGTTATTATTATGATGTGGCAAAACTGAGTGCCAGTTTATGAAGCGAAGCAGTTTCTACTTGAAATTAAGGTGTGAACAAGCTGTAGTTATAGAGGAAACGTTGCTGTTTTAAGCTGACGATTCAGGCCATTGTAGCTTAAACGATTCGGAAGGCGCCTTTGTCTAGTGTGTGTGACAGAATGTAAAGAGTCTCCCAAGCTCTGTCTGATGTCTTTGTGCACAAGCTGAACAAGAAAGATTAGCAGTGCCGTTGTCCGTAAGGGATGTCACGGTATCCGCGCACAAAATAACATGCAATTGGTCTGCATTAAATGACGCAGTCTGGGAAAATGTTTGTGATTAAAAAGGCAACAGCTATATGGTGTTCTACTTTATGGTTTTAATGAACAACTAACAAGGGTCAATTAACCCTAACCACTATCACTTGCCCTTGTACGTCGCTTTAATCTAAAAGGAGGAAATGTTACTCGGCGTGATTGTACAGTAATCATCTAATAATTAATTAAAATGCCATAAATTTTCTTTCCTAATTTACTCAATTGCCATGTGTTTCTGTAAGCAAGAGCTGGGTCATTAGTGTTCACATTTCTCAAGCGATTTGTAATAATTATGAATATTTTATATGTACAGTGAAATGTTTGTAGAGGTATTTTGGTTATTATTATATAACTGAATATTGGGGGGGCAAAGGAAATGGAGTACTATGGAATCTCTGCTGTGTGATGTGTTCTAGAACAATCTAGAACAATTGCTGTTGTTACATAGAACATTGTAGAAGGGGTAACCATTTTATGCAGTGCTGCTGGGCATGTGCTGTTTATTAAATATATTTAGTAATGAATCACCACAAATGTCTGTTCTCTTATGTCTTATCTCTACAGACCAGTAGCCCTTCTGGGCTCAGGAATGTTTCCCCTTTCTGTCTTGTCTATGGCTTTAATTCTTGTGGGACAGCACATGTGGCCATCAGGATGATTTTTTGTATAAAGAAAGTATTTTAATTTGTTTTAGTTGATCTACCTCAGCACCATCAGCATCTTCACCTCTGTTTAGGTGAACAAGTATTGCTCTTTACAGCCTCACCAGGTCACAGACTTTTCTGACGCCAAAATGACTAATCGTGTATAGGAGTGTTTGTGATTGCCATTTTCCGCAATTGCTTTTCGAGTGTAGATGTGGTGCTGTTCTTTACAGTGTCATCTGGGTTCTGGAGAAGCAAAAAGCGGTGGAACGCTGCAGGCTTTCCTCTGTCTTTCTGCAAAGACGCTACCTGTGCCTTCAGAAGTACAAAGATTTTCTACGACCACCCTAATAGTAGATTGTCCTGCAGTGAAACGTCAATATTGTCTCATCTTATGACTTTATGAGCAAAATTCATTGGATTCTTTTATCTGCACTTAAAATAAAATTAAGTCTTAAATTCCGATTAGTTCTGTCCTGCTTTTTTGTGTGCTTCTCTGTGGATGAGGAAACGTTCCCGTTACAGTGCCCAGAATTATATGCCTGTTTCATTACCATGCTTCTCACAGTTTGGGCGGTATGAGCTTTGCAGATGGAATTTGCTGAATCGATAAATGGTAGCTCAACAGATAGAATTCACAAACTTCCATAATGTCACAAAATAATCCAACCGGGACAAATGAGTTTTGCGGACAGACTTTATTGCAGTGAGCAGTATTCCCCTTCACTGGGAGCTAGACGTCTGCACGGGACTGATTTTTCATCCCGCTCCCGCACGCTCCCGCAGAAACGTGTAATATTTCGACCCGCTCCCGCCCGCATCTGTTATGGTTTGTCCCGCTCCCGCCCGCTGAATCCCGCAAGCAAG
>JAODKC010000039.1:12374793-12393091 GCA_026777985.1 Mormyrops attenuatus | reverse complement strand
GGGGGGGGGGGGCGGGCGGCGGGGGGGGGGCGGCCCTGGGGGGGGGGGGGGGCCTCGGGGGGCGCCCGCCCCGGGGGGGTGGGGTTTGGTGGGGCGGGGAGTGGTGGGGGCTGGGCTACATGGGGCAAGGCTACACAGGGGGTGGGGCTACATGGTGGAGGGGCTACATGAGTATCCTCACCCACAGTCGTATCCATTGTTATCTTTCTAGGCGGGCCTACACAAAACCCAGGCATGGAGAGCTATCTTAGACAAGCCATTTTATTATTGAAATGTAGTTGGACTATTAAAGGAGTTACAGCTAATTAGCAAATCAGACTAACTTTAATATTTAACTTTATCATTCATTATAACACACAAAGAAACCTTTCGAAGAGACCATCATGTCATTTTGTCTCTGAAAACAGTATATCTGAAGTCCGACTTTCTACATCAAAACATCTCCGTATATGGGAACTGATTACGGGCGTAATCGGTCTCTGTACAGTGGACATATTGGATGAAAACAGAACAGATTTAGCCCCTGGGATATAGCAATTATTTTCAGTTTTACCATTACGGTCATTTCGTCTCCGTGCTCATGGACGCCTCAGGTGTTGCCCCCCCACATTGCCCAGTCGGCAGATGGCGCCTTCATGAAAAAGGTCTTCAAGTCAGATTAAAGTCTCTACTAATACATAATATAGACAAAATATAGAGGCATACGTTGAACTTTATCTCAGCGTAGTAGTCTTCCTCGTCGATGCTGAAGGTGTTGTATTTGGACAGGATATGAAGAAGCTCCCACTCCCCCTGATTCATGAAGACGGACTTATCTTCCTTCACCTCCTCAGGTGACCTTAGCAGGGAGATGTTGATGTCCTTAACTGCGGAAAATAAAGCGGGCAATTTGTTTACCTCATGGAATTCACAGTCAGTTACAGAACCGCTGTTTCTTTAAAATATTTTTCTCATTTGTTCATATTTATTATGTAGTGTCCTGTAATTGAATAGATCTGAATCAGCAACCTCCTGTAGCCCAAATCATTAAACCCTCCGCCAGTTCCCACCCCTGCTGAAACCTTAATTGCCCCCTAACTAAAAGTGATATCTGCTGGAGCTGGTGGACAGTCTTACTGGTGTGGAGCCAACTCTGGAAGGTGAGGCTGCAGTTCTGCACGTCGAAGGGGAAGTTGTAGATGTTCAGGCTGCATGCGGTCACCACCTGGATCGGCTTGTAGTTGCGTACTAGTCCGTTATGCTCCACGTAAACATAGGGGATGTCGGGGGACTTGCCCACATCCACACTGATATCAAAACAAGATTTTCAAAATGACTCCAGTGGAATTGACGCAGGTACGTCTCCAGAGCCGAGCTAAGATAATAAACCTTCAGTAACAGGTTCCAGATGGCCTCATCTTAGGTTTAACCAACAGTTAATATGAAGGAACTATACTCACAACTCGTTGATCAGTATATCCGGCATCCACACGCTGATCATAGGAACAGAGACTTGTTTCACATTGTCGAAATCTTCCGGGTTCCAGGAAAGGAACTCGTCTATCCATTGCTGCATGTCACAGAGACGACAATAAGAGAAGGACGCGCTAGGACATGGGGGCGCTTTGTACACCGATAAAGTTGATTTCATTTTCAGGGGGAAACTTCCATATCTGCACCTAGGGAGGCGCTTTGTGCTGCATCTGTAACTTATTTTTACCTCTCTAATTACGTAAAGTGCGGCTCAATGGACCTTTCTCGGCGGATACGCGAGGCATCTACTCATGGGCCTAAATTTGATATGGAGCAGAAATCCTATACAGTACGGAAAAGTGCGGACACATTAAGATCTCTCTCATACCTGCCGGTACCATATGTATGTCGTCAGAACCTGGTTCTTTTCATCCTGCGATGGAATAGAAAATAACGGTATGAGATGTTGCTTGAAAATTAAAGTTAAATCCAAAATATGACAATAAAATGTCAACTTAATACGTACCACGCTAAGTATTGCATAGACCATCAGGTCTATGGATACCATGGTAGATCGTTTCCAGTCTATGACGGGACGGACTCCCGTTTTATAGCCGTCGCTTAAGTATTCTGAGAGACGCACCAGCGTGGCGTTGGAAAAACGTCCCGGGGCGTTTCTTCTGTCTAAGCAGACAGTATGTATTAATCTTTTCAGATGCATCCATTCTTAATCGATCATCAACACCAATTATAGGCTACTTCCGTTTTGTTTCGTTTGTTTTTTTTTTTTTGTATTAATTCAGTTTTTTTTTGGTACCAAACAAAGTGAACGTAGCAAACATGAGTAAAGTAACGTCGAGCTGAGAACTTCCGGAAGATGATCAACTACTTCATCAATTCAAGCTGGATAAATCTATAACAACATTTACACTTAATAACATTTATAAATGGTGCAATAATATCTCCCCGCGACCATTACCAGGAGATGAGGCTAGAAGGTGGATGGATGGAATATTTCCGGACGATAAAACGGGACACGCCCAGAAACGAAAAAATACAAATTAACATGCTTTTAACAGTATTTGAAAAATGTTGTTAAATAAGTATAGTTATTGGAGACGGTGCGCCTATTTTTCTTAAGTAGTAAAGCATACTCACTTGCATGGCAGAGACTTGTACAGGCTTCCTTCTTGCAGAGCTGCAGCATCACACTTAGCGCTGTCCAGAGTATCCGACACCTCATTCTCCTTTACAGTTTATGACAGAGAGTGGACTTCGCTTCTGCAGTTTGTGGTTTTGTTGATCGCCTGGTAGCAAAATCAGCGCTCAAGAAAGTGCCATTAGGTCGTCGATGGCAGTCACACACACAGCGGCACATTAACCGCAGCTCCCTGTGCCGGGTTTCGGAGTGACGGGATTAATGTCTCGCTGAGTGCATGTGCTGCAAAACACTCGGCCTGTCATTCTCCGCTGGGAAAACAAGGGGTGATGCCGTGATACAGGCGATGATCTTCTGGTAACCGGATCCACGAATTAAATTAGTAGAGTACGACTTAACCTCTCAATCGATGCAACAAATATGCAGGCAGTACAGCTCAGAAGCGGGGAGAATAGGTTTTGTTTTCATTCAGAGAAAACGCACCTCAAATTAAATGGTTTAATATTAACTTTGATATTTCGTTACAACCGAACATGTAGCAAACTCGTTTTTCTTCGACTCATTCAGGACCAAGTAGTTTTTAGACGGATTTCACTTTGTCGCACAAACCCCATCGGAGCTTTTACAAGCGAAGGAAATACTATACAGCCGATTTACACGTGATATAGGCTATGATATACAGTAGAACGGGAAGTCTTATTTGACATGTGGATCGAAACAGGCGTTTTAGGATACAGGCCTAAAATAGTACTGCTTTCTTGCACTCTGGGCACTAAACAGACCCCTCCAGACCGGCTCCTTGTCTGCATGCTCGCTGATTCATAGTAAAGAAGAAGTAAATCAGAGCTTCATTGGCAAATGCGTGTCTGCTACAGCGTCACAACATCCACAGCGAGATCTGATTACAGCGGCTGGATGGAAGGCGGTGATATTAAGTAGCAGCCTCTCAGCAAAGGGTGAGTCAGAGTCTTACTATGCTGGCCTGTACAGAAAACACAAGCTGTGGGTTTTTAGCTCCAGCGCGGGCTTCACAAACGCGGAAGAACTGCTGCTAAACCACAGGTAATCACAGGATCTGTAGATCAAAAGAGCAGATTCGAACCCACAGGATAAAATTTCACCTAATGAAAAAATTGTATTTACTCTTTGAGTTTTAAATATTGTGCATAGTCTTAATGTTCAATTATGTGGTAAGAGTATAGTATAAGCAAATTTGAAATTATCCCATCATGCACTGTCTGGGAAAGATAATGAAATTCAGTAGGAGCATGTTGCCAGATATATGTTATTCAGTTACACAAATGAACCTCAATGATGTTTGGCTCATTTTGATCATTTGAACTCATGTCCTCGGCCATAAGCCACAGGAGCTGCAGATAAGACGCTGCCCTGTGTGTCTCTGGAGATCCTTCACAGAACCTGTACTGTGAAGGCACTGGCTTTCAAGTTGGCCTAAGAAGACACCGGCACAAAGTCACGGCAGGTAATGAAATGCTACAGCGCAATGGAAGAGTATTAGTGTGGCTGCTTTGTGCGTGAGAGAGGCTCCATCCCCTACCTTAGATGGCCTTCCTGGAGAAATTCTTCAAGAACTTTCATTTCCTACTACATCACTTTACCCCCCCGCCCCCACCCTAATTGAATGAGCTTCCATAAATGTTTATAACTACAGACTGACAGGAATGATATTCCCAAAACTTAACTAAAACCTGCAAAATACTAAATCAACCTTTCAATTTCAAATCAGCTTTGGTCATGTTGATCACTATGCTGCATTTATTGTACCAGAAAACCCCATTTTTAGACCATGGCTTGAGCCACCTGTAACAAACTCTCATTATCTGACTTTTGAGACTTCTGAGAATTCAGGCTAAGGTAGAGAATCTGAGTCCTGATTTAGCCTGGTGTGTTAGCAGAGACCTGCATTAAGAGGTTCATCAGTAATATTGATAATGCTGAGGTAATAATGAAATGGCATGCTGCTTTGTGTTAGGATCTGTCCCTACCAGGTCTGTCATGTCCCCCTTTGGCCAGCAGATGTCACTGGCTAACCTGTTTCCTTCCCTATTTCCATTCCTAATGTGCTGTTAAGCAGTTAATTGTTCACACTTGTTCCTTGTTCTACAGCATCACACGGTGTGTGTGTGTGTCTGTGTGTCTGTGTGTGTGTGTGTGTGTGTGTATATCTATCTATATATATAGGTCATTGTTAGTGCTGTGTGTTACCCTCCCAAAACCTTGCATTCTAGCCCGCCTGCCACTGTTTTGACCCCTCACAGTGCTTTGCTTTCTTATGTTTGTGTAAGTATTCAAGTTCCCTGAATAATTCCCGCTGCTCTCACATCACCCTACAGATCGTCCCTCCTTTCCTACCACCTGACGTGACACTTCAGTAGAAGGATAAGCTGTAAAAACTATATTACTGGGACAATGTAAAGATATATGTAGGGAGAGCCATTCTATACTCTGAGTCAGTTTAAAACATTGCTGAGAATTCATTTGAAGAACTCTCTTAGGCTATGAATACTCATGTACTCCTTTTGCTTTAGTTAGTATATAATGGTCAACAGTTTCAAGATGTTAGTATTCACTTTATTCTCACAAAGACAACTGTGAATATTTTATTGTGTTATTATATATATTACATTTAAAGTCTTTGTCTACTACTCACCGTGCAAAGCATGGTCAGGTGTTTGTGAAATCATTGGCAATCACAGGGGAAACAGTTTGGCTTTCAAATGATAATATATAATCATATTATATTTTGGCTTTTCCTGTTCTTTTTAGGACATTACACTAAAATTTAATAAGCAGCTGTCCTTTGTTTATGTAATACAGTTAACATAGTTTGCATCTATAAAATGAAATTTGTCATAGTGTACGTTTAACATTGACTTAGGTCCACACTATGGTCTGTGCTTCACTTCACTCTGTGCTTCTTTCTGTTTGGCTTTAGTTGTTGGTGATATGAGTGAGGTGTGGGGTGGCATGGTGGCTCAGCGGGCAACACATTGGCCTCACCCTTCCAGGTTTGTAGGTTTCAATGCCCAACTTCTGCCTTGTATGTCCGGAGTTGCCTCCTGCAGTCCAAACACATGCAAATAGGATAATTAGTGTCTCTGAAATGCTCACTGGGTGTTCTTTGCAATGTACTGGCATCCCATCCAGGGTGTACCCCCACCTTGTGCCCTGTGTTGCCTGGGATAGGCTCCAGGCTCCTCCCCCAAGCCTGACTAGGATAAATGATTGGGGTGGGTGAATTACAAGGCAGTTTCTGTTAGACAGCTCTTAGTTTCACCTTTCTCAGTATTTATCTTCTTCACCAGGTCCTTCTTCACCTGCCCAGAATGGACCTGGTTCCTGTATAAAAGCGCAGAGCTACACAACAGAACTCCACTTCACTGTTTCACGCATCAAATGTTAACTAAAATGCCTTGATCTTTTTACTAAAAAAAGAAAAAGAAGTCTGATCTCCGAGCCATCCTGTCATCGCGTCAGCAGAATAATGTTTGTTTTTTTTCTCAGAAATTTTTCATTAGCTAGATTGTGTCTGTCAGTTTGAAATGGCCTGACTTTAGGCTTGTCAGCAATTTTCAATTATGTCTTTTCTGAAAACCTACAAAATTGTCAGCTCTGCTTATAAAGTTGACCTTCTGTTGGCTGCATAGGGTTCATCTCTGCCTCACCCCCCCCCCCTCCCCCAACCCCATCAATATCCCATCGGTGAGCAACTGGGTGTCTCTAGAGGTGTTATGTCCTTCACAAAGACCTAGTTCAGCCAGCCTTGGGTAGGCCCCATGACCCCTTGAAAAAACAACAGGTTCATTCTCTGTTCCGCTGCTGACCTCATGGTCTTTTTGCACGGGGAGAATCCAGAGTCGCTCCGTGCTGAATGGCAGCGCGGCGTGCCTCATCTTACCGCCGTCTAGGAGAGCCTTCACGCCCCGTAAACATGGTAAACCGGCACCGCGATCCATTCTCTGCCTTTTACAAAACTTTGCAGCACAGAGATTAATGGCACGTGTATTTGTATCCATCATGTTAGCGGTCTGGTTTGTGCTTATCTGCGTATGCACTTTGCGAACATTTTACTATGATACTCTTCCGCAGGAAAGAGGATAGGTTATTTACACGAAATTCCGTTTATTTAATTCGGTAGATTAAGCGATGCATGCTAACATAGCAGAGCATCAGTATGAAGAATTGTTACGTTAGTTACAGAGGAGGTCGCGGGAATTATACGCTTGTTTGAAAATGTTTTACGTGGGTGTATACATACTTTATATATTTTTATTAAAAATAAACCATCGTGCACATGAAGATCACAGTATTAAAATTAACTGTTATAAATCTGGCATTGCTTTGTGTTGCATAACTTGCATTGAGACTGGTTTTTAGCTAAATTCAACAATACGATTTGAAAACTGCATAATTATGTGTAAAATGCGTTAAAATCATACACCGTGTATTCAATATCGCATATGCGAGGGTTGGTGGAAGAAAATGACAAAGTTACAGTTTTAATGTATTGGGTGAAAACGAGGCAAGGGACGGTGCAGGTGTGGGAGCCTGTAGACAGAAGCAAAGGTCAGGGCTGTCACCTGTCCTGCGCCTAAACAGCGAGTGTTATTGTGCGCACATGTGTGTGTTTGACAGGGAAGGCAGACAGCGCACCTGGGATCATAGGCGGCTTACAGGGGTGCAGTTAGAGAGGTGCCCGCTATGTGAGCATATTCAGTTAAATAAAATGAAATGAAATGGTAACACTTTACTTGACGGGGCACAAATTATATAATATTACACTGTTACTTGCGTACAGTGTTGGGGAGTAGCTAACTTTAATTAGTTACGCCACTAACTTTACTTTTTCAGTAGCTTATCAGTAGCGCAGCTGAATGAAATAGCTTCGATGTAGTTAGCTAATTTTTCTCTGTAGCTTGTAGTGTAGCTAACTACTATATTAAAGCAGTAGTTTGGCTGTAGCTTAGCTACTTTTAATCATAAGTACCTTGTAGCTTGAAAAGCCACCGTTTTAAATAAGTAGCTTCCCCAACACTGCGTATGTATTAATTAGCCACAAACTCTTACATATGATCTCATGTTAATTAATCATTAATACATCCTGAAGCATGTTTTATCTGAAGCATTTACTATATTTTTTAGTATATCTGTTAATTCTGTAAACCTTTGTGAATTACCCGAGGAACAAGTAATGAATAACACAAGTGACGTACTGATCTCATGTTTATCATTAATGAATCGTGACGCATCTATCATCTCAAGTAGGAAATATATTTGTTAATGATTCGTTCATAATTTGTCCTTCAGTAGTAACTGAGTTCTTACTAAGTATTTGTGCCACATCAAGTAGTTGCCAACTACATTATATCGTAAAGTTATATTGAAAAATGTGTGTTAATCATATTAATGTGTAATAATGATTTGTATGTATTATTTTTTTCATGCATAGCTCAGTTTGGCATAGCCTGTAATGAATGACTGGTCGGGTTCTCTCACCTTGCAGCCCCCTGGGAGAAAAGCCTAGAGTCGTTTTATATGAGCTATTTAACCGGAAAGGCACAGTACTAACATTTTCCTCACCCAGAGTGTGGATTCGGACACGCTGTCCGTGAGGCAGAAGCCGGCAGATTTCACCATTGCGGCCGGTCCAGCCCATGGAGACCCAGCCTGGCTAAGGGAGGTTCCGCCCCCGGACCAAGGCGAGTCGCCCTGTCATTGTCTTTGTGTAATTCACAGAAGAGGGCGACGTTGCTTCTGTTATAATGCGTGTTGTAGACAATATGATTGTTTTTAAGTGCTTTGCTTCTATTGACTTTTTAAACTGATTTACAAATCACTTAGGACAATAGGAAGTGAAAATGTGTGAATGTTTCCCAGGTGCTGCCAAGATCACATCCCAGAAGTGGGTACGAGTTCTGGCTGCTGTCTGTACTGTCGGGCTGCTGGGCAGTATTGCTGTTGGAATGTGGTTTCTAGGTAAGAAACTCAGTGTATCCACAAATGTAAGTGTGGAGTGTCTGTCTTTAATCCAAAAGGCTGATTTTTAAAACTCAAATCTTACATGGTATACATGTCACACAAAGGTAAGACACGTATACCGCTGTCTTTTTTTGCCAGCAGTTGAAGGGCTTCTCAGGACTGACACAGGTCAGAGCCCGACTGGACTGGGGAATGCTAAGGAGACATCCTTCTGCAATGTGACGGAGGACATCTCTGCGGCAGACACCAGGAAAGGTCAGTGTTCTCGTTAGCCATTCTGACAAAGGGCCGTAGCACCTCAACTGAACCCCGGGACTGTCTGTCCCACAGTGTCCCCATCTAGAGGAGATTCCATGTTTATCAGAAACGATAATGATGTTCTAACTCTTCAGGAAACCTTCACAGAAGCCCTGCCAGCTTTTTTCGGCCAGTTCTCAGCATGGTTGCCCCCACCGTTTAGCGGATGAATACCATCAACAAACGTCGCACTTCAGTGTTTTACAGAATCAGCCCGGAGAACTCCCTCCTGGAGATCCAGCTGGAGGAGCTGCGGGCCTGGCTGCCCGTCTGCTACGAGAGCTTTAACGCCTCCCTGGGGACGCTAGTGTGCCGGCGCCTGGGCTACCTGAGGTGGGCGCTGTGCCGCTTCCGTCAGCTCCTGGCTCACATTGTCTGCTTCATTTAGGAACTCTGCCGTTCTAGGTTAACCAAACATAAAGGCGTCAACTTGGGGGACATCAGACCCAAATACACACACGGGTTTCTGCAGATTACCCCCGAGTATAAAAACAGTCTGGAGAATATTTGGCAATTCAGGTATGTTTTTGTTGTATTATGTAAAAACACAGAATAAACTTTGAGAGAATATCCATAATTTTCTGTTTCATTGTTTTTCCTAAGTGAGAGCTGCATTTCTGGCAAGATCATAGCCTTGAAATGCTTCGGTAAGTAATAATGAAATAAAATGTGAAAATGCACCAGATTACAAGGTGGGTCACACTGAGCCCTTACATCCCTGGCTCTGTGTCAGTGGGCTATGCATACTCTCCCTGTCTTTGCATAGGTTTTCTCCAAGTGCACTTTCAGTTTCGGTGAATCGTTTTTAACTTGCCCTTGGCGTGATTGTGTGTGACCTGCAGTGGACTAACATCCAGTCCAGGGTGCTCCTGCCTGGTACCTTCTGCTTCCGGCCTTATCATACCCCTGTAATGGATGAGTGATTATGTAAGATGGACAGATAAGCCAAAACAGAAAATAGTGCCCATCTCAGAAATCGTACTCTCCTCATTAATTCTCTTGCTTTCTCGTTCATGCTGGGCCTATTCTATCTCTTCCCTGAGAGTGTGGGACACACTCCAAACTGCCAAGGATTGTCGGGGGGCACGAGGCCCCGCTGGGCAGATGGCCCTGGCAGGTCAGCCTCTACTACAATGAGCAGCACACCTGTGGAGGGTCCATCATCACCAGCCTGTGGGTGCTGACTGCCGCACACTGTGTGCACAAGTAAGGCCGCATTCTTTATCGGGACCGATGGGCTCAGTGGCTCAGGGTGGGAAATTATAGCCTGAAAATGCGAGTAAAAGCACAGATGTGGGCAGCAGGTCTCATTTCGGCTGTGTTTCTGCCCCGAAGTTACAGGCTCCCTCAGGCTCCCGGCTGGGTTGTGTACGCCGGCATGGTGACCCAAAGCTCAGGCAGGCTGTCCCAGCACACCGGACACTTAGTGGAGAAGATCATCCGGAACAAGAACTACAACCACAGGACTCATGACAGCGATGTTGCCCTGATGAAACTGAAGACGCCACTGAATTTTACAGGTGACAAGGACGGTCGTTGGTGGCGTGTAGCACGGAGGATCTGTGCATGCAGATATATAACGACAAACACTCACACGCTTTGCTGCTCGTCCACATGTGGTTCCCACAGACACCGTGAGGCCGGTGTGTCTCCCCCGGTATGAGCAGGATTTTCCCAGGGGCACGCAGTGCTGGGTCTCAGGCTGGGGCCACACCAGCCCGGACGATGGTGCGTCACCGTCTAGACACATCACCACAGGCATGAACCGCAATTACAGTCCCATCAAGTTCTGCTGCTCCTCCATTCTGGATCTATATACAATACCAGTCAAAAGCTTGGGCACACCTACCCTCAGAAAGGTGTATTTGTACTATTCTCTATACTTCAGAATTATGATAAAGACTATACAGAACTATAAAATAACATATATGAATTATGCACTGTACAAAAAAAGTATGAAAAAATAATTTGTTGTGGTGGGGCAGCTCTGTGGGTTTGGAGTCAGAAAGTTGCCGGTTCAAATCCCTGGGTCGACAGTGTGATCCCACCATTGGTCCCTTGAGCAAGGTTCTTAACCCCAATTGCTCCAGGGACTGGCTGACCCTACTGTCTCCTCTACGGCAGTGTCATAAGGTGGCCCCTTGGGATGCTTTTCCAGCCGTCCTGAAGGAGCTCCCACATAAATGCTGAGCTCTCATTGGCTGCTTTTCCTTTTCCAAACTCCTCCAAAACCATCTCTACTGTGTCTAGGTCAGGTGGCCAGGTCATGTGATGCAACACTATCATTCCCCTTTGTAGGTGGCTTGGTGTGTCCAAAATTTTGACGGGTACTGTATACCTTAACCTGTCATGCCATGCTCTCCATATGTATGAATAACGATTGCAGTATTATTTTTATGTACTTGTCCTTAGCATAAACACTGGAAAGAGGGTAAATGCAGCAGAGTTTCTACAGATGTTTTTCACTCTGCTACAGTTCATATCCCCGACACTCTTAAGGAGGCCACGGTGCCCCTAATTAGCATGAAGAAGTGCAACAGCTCCTGCATGTACAATGGCGAGATCACTCCCAGAATGCTGTGCGCCGGATATACAGAAGGAAAGGTGGACACGTGCCAGGTGAGTTGGGATCTGCAGACCCGAATCTGATCCCTGCATTTACCAAGAATGTTGCGATCAGCTGAAGTGACAGAATATTATCTGCGGTACAGTGTATGTTACGCCTTAGTGGTTTTCCACACCTCAGTCTCCTAAAGTCACACCGCTGACACCGTGTCACCGAGGACGCGATGGGAAACTGGGGACACGCTGCACTTTTTGTCACCCTCCCCAGGGGGACAGCGGGGGGCCGCTGGTGTGCCAGGAAGATGGCATGTGGAGACTCGTGGGCGTGATCAGCTGGGGGACAGGCTGTGCTGAACCGAACCAGCCAGGCGTCTATAGCAAGGTGGTCGAGTTCCTGGACTGGATATACAACACCATGGAGGTAACATGGACTTCATAAAGCCTCGTAATCTTCTCAATGATAGCGGTCATTTATTCGGCATAATTGTTAGCAGCTGTACCACCTATAGTTCAGATTAGGTAATCCACCTGAAGATAAGCAGGTTTGGGCCTGGCCAGTACTTAGATGGGAGACCAACTAGGAAAGCTGAGTCGCTGTGGAAACGGTGTTGGTGTGGCCAAAAGGTTAGCCCATCCTGTGGTCTGTGTGGATGCCAATGCCCCTGTGCAGTGATGGGGATTCTGTGCTGTAAAAAAAGGTGTAAAACTGAGGTCCTGCTTCTCTGAGGTCATAAAAGACCCTTGGAAAGTGCAGGGGTGGTACCCTGATGTCTGGGCTAAACTGGCCACTGTGGTCCTTTCCTATCTGGCCTCCTAATCATCCCCTATGTCTAACGGGTGAATTCTCTCTTGCTCCTTCACCACTTAGTTACTGTGTGGTGAGCGTACTGGTGCTGACTGGCTGCCTTCCCAGCTGATATATTTGCATTTCTGCATCGTATTACATTCGTATGCAGTGATGCTTTTCCTGAAACATCTTGTTTTCCATATCAGAGTCACTGAAGAGGACATCGCCAGCACTCGCAGACCTCAGTGAGGACTGTCGGTTTTTGTGCTCGATTCAGCAGAACATTTCAAAGCTATAATCTTGCCGGAAAAGCAGGTCTCAAATAGGAAAAAGAATGAAACAGAAAATTATGGACATTCTATCAAACTAAGTTTTTTTATTTTTTATTTTTTTTACATAATACAACAAAACATACCTGAATTGACACATATTGTCCAGACTGTTTTTATACTGGGGGATAACCTGCAGAAACCAGTTTACGTATTTTCAGTCTAATGTCCCATAAGGTTGATGCCTTGTTTGGTTAACCTAAAAAGGATCTAAATGAAACAGATTATATGAGATACACAGTGGTGGTGGTTGTAGTGGCTCTCTGTTGGTTCTGGAAAGCGCTTTGGTTGTCTTGAAAAGAGCTATAAAAATGTAACATTCATTCATTCATTCATTCATTCATAATACTTCTCAATGGTGATGATCGCAGTCCAGTGCTGCTGACTTATGGTGGTACACACTGTGTGTCATTCATGGAGAGATTAGTTCAGTGAATCCTGGCCCCTCCACAGCAGCTGATAAGCTGAACATGCAAAACTTTGGCTCCCCAGGCCAGGTCCCACACCCCCCCACCTGCAGCTGATATATTTGCATTTCTGCATCGTATTACATTCATATGCAGAGATACTTTTACCGAAACATCTTGTTTTCCATGTCAGAGTCACTGAAGAGGACAACGCCAGCACATGCAGACCTAAGTGATGACTGTCGGTTTTTGTGCTCGATTCAGCAGAACATGTTTGAGTTCGTGGTGGTGTCACCGTGCTGAGACTATGAGGTTTTCTCGGGACAGACTGTGTCAGGTGACCCAAGGAGCAAAAACTACACTCTGATCAAGCCCGATGCACCAAACCAGAAAAAATTACCCTAAATTAGCAACTGCAATTTCCTGTAATCATTTCTATTCATGAATCACTGATCTCATCATGTCCAGCCTTACAGTGCTGTAATTGTGGGCCAGATATGCAAGGAATTTCCTGAAGTACATTAAAGGCAGAATAATGTGGAATTTCCTATGATGCCCACATTGAGCCACACCCAGGTGGGTCGCCTGATTACCTGTAGCTCATCCACGTGCCTAGCATGGATTAAAAGGACCTGCTTTATCAATGAACCTCTTCTTATCTATCGAGTGTCCCACTACATTATTTGTCTTATGATGTGGTTTTAGTTTTTGACTTCTGTTTGTTCCACTGGATTTCTTGAGTTTTGTCCCGCATTTTGAATCTGGTTATTTGGCCCACATCACAAGATTCAAGATTTATTTTTTTATTAGTCACATGCATGAATGTACTGATACACCAGCAGTGAAATTAACTTGTCGCCAATCCAGACTGTGCACCCCCTGCTTGGATCCTCTTCCCGTCCAGCCATTACACTTACTTTGTATTTCCTGTGAAAAGATCCTAGTTGTGGTGATATTTTATTTTCAACAGTTATGAATGTATTCATGATTCTTTTATATTTCATTGTAACTGTGAAGACACAGGTGATTTAATAATAATCAAATATATTTTATAAATATTGGTCAAAGATCCTGGTACATTTTAGGAATAGAGAACACCCCCTGGGGTCAAACAGTTTATTCTCCCTTATTTTGCCAAATAATGTCTTCTCTGTTAGACCAATAAAATCGGCCTTACACGTAACAGTCGGATCTGGCGTGAATTATTACCGTTTCACGTGTTCGCGAATTGGCAGATCCGCCAGTGCCATTTGCCCCGCATTCTGAGAACCCCCTGCCCCCCCCCCCGTTTCTATGGTAACGGGAACAATTAGCAGCAGCCAAGCAGACCGTGCGTTACTTGAAGAATAAAAATAGGTAAGTAAATCACATGTAAACTCATGAACCAGTGTAAGCTAGCTAAAGGTTTTGTATTATTCACTAAATGTTGATATTGAGAATTTATCGTGCTGGCTTTCATTGCAGTGTGTAATTCATTAACTTGCTGGGTTGGTAACTTATAGCAGTTAGGTTTAGTGAAGAAGACTATAGTTAGCGGCGGTCTTTGGTGCACCAGTTAGTTTACATGCTAAGGTCAGTCGGGATTTGCGTAGGCTTCATGGATCGTAATTAATTAACGCCGTACGATTCGCGGTGCTTTTGCTCCGAAATGCTCTTAACCAGCCAGTATGTGAGCGTCCTTAACGACGTGGCGGAGGCGCGCGCATGCACATGCACAGCACTGTGCAAAGGTCTAAGGCAGTAAGGCAGCCAAAGAAAATGATGCTTAAATGATCTTCATGCTGGTGTAAAACTATGCTATTATGCTTGTCAGAATGTTTTAGCTTGGCCATTTCAAAACTCATGCTAAACAGGGGTCTCAAACCCCCAGTCCTGGCAGGCCGGAGCCCTGCACAGTTTTTGGTTTGCCCTCATTAAAATCACTTGATTCAGCTACTTACCTAATTACCACACAGCTCTTGAGTTGAATCATTTCTGATGGAACAGGGAAAGAACTAAGCTACACAGGGCTCCGGCCCGCAGGACTGCAGTTTGAGAACCCTGTGCTGAAATGACTCCAGTATTTGTAGCAACCATGCACTACATTCGTGTATTTTTTGACTTGACAGCTAACACACCTCGTATAGTTAATCAATATCTCATCGATTCTTTTTAACTAACCAAGTTAATGAATTAAGTGAGCTGGTGGTGAAATTTAACAAATGCATGGAATGGCTGGGGTGCCCCTGAGGAGAGGTTTGGGAACTGAAGTGGTGTTCATCTAGCCGTCCAACATACCAGTAACTATTTGGAGAACCGAAGATATGTTTACTAGTTTTTATTGCGTTACTCTTAATTTCCACATGTTCTAATAAATTGTGTTATTTTTTTGAGCAAATCTGCACTTACTACCCAGATAAATAGCTTCAGACATTTCTTTTGACTGCCTAAGACTTTTGCACAGTACTGCACTGTCACCTGTATCTGACTCTAGTTATTGCATATGTTATTTTTTTTTTTACCATTCTTCGTTTTACCGGCAGTGGGCAGGATGCACATGGCGGCTCCGGCGGAGCAGCTGTGGGCCATGCTGGACGACATGGCGTACAGCGACCCAGAGGGTTACCGGGCCTTCATCCGCCGGCAGCTCCAGGAGGGGGCCGACTTCTGCGCACCGCCCGAGCCCAAGTACTGCCTGTGGACCCGGATACTGGTATGGTACCAGTACAGTGCTACAGACCTAAGTTGCTATGGCAGTCAGGTCTCACACTTAATTTAACTGCAGTAGGGCTGCAAACTCTCATGAATCAGGTGTGAATCTCACGCTCATACAGCAAATCTATATTATTCCATTATAAACCTAAAATTTGCTACATCACAAGTGTTGCGGTAATTGCAAACCCTGCATACTATTTGCAAGGTAATAAAACTCTTACATGTAAGGGCGTGTGCATGTGTGTGCATAAGCGCAAACACACATTTTGTCTTGTCTGGATTTGAAAATCACACTGCAGCCAACTGACTGAAGTTGGCAACCCTGCTGCAATACTGTATAGTGAAACAGTGTTTTTAACGGTAGAGCAAGTACTGAGTACTACAGTACTGTGATTTGGTGCCCGTCTAAAACCAGCGGAGTCAGTGGTTTTGCAGGAGTGGGACACCAGTAAGTAATGGTGTGTGTATGTGTCAGGAGCCGGAGGAGAGGGTGCTGTACATCAATGTGTGCGCCTGGAAGCGGGTACCCCGGCCGGTTCCCCCGGCCCTCGCCGTGCCTGTGTGCGGGGGGAGGCTGGAGACGGTCTCAGAGGGCCCGGGTATGTCATGATGTCATCCAGCAAGGTCCTTCTCACCTCTTGTACCTCCAGTCCACTGGGCGTTACACTACCACCCGCCACACTCGCTTCAAGGTTGCTAAGCAACCAACAATCTGTGCCTGTCCATCCTACAACCCTGCAACCACTGTATTGCACGATCCTGTTTTATCAATCTACTTCCTGCATTTTGCTAACACTTTAGACTGTATCAACTTGTACATCCTGCTTAGCCACATCATCCCCAAATTGCACCCCATATTATCTTTTTGCATCCCCATACTATCCCCATCCACATATTATCTTTTTATTCTTACAATATCTTCTCTTGCACTGTCTTGGCCAGTATTGCACTGATGTTTGTCCCATCCACCCAAGCATCTGCTCCCCCCTCCACCCCACCCTGCAACTGTAGCATAAGAATTTCACTGTATTCACGCACATGACCATGAAACTTGAAACTGAATTTGCCTCTGCATATCCTAAATGCACCCTGCCACTCAGCCAATCAGAAAGCACACCTACAGAGAGTAGGAGGCGGCCTGTGTCGATTGACAGCCATGGCCTGGCCCTCTCCTCTTCCCACAGAAACGTACTACGTGCTGGATGTGGCCTTCAACCCCGAGGTCCTGCACAGAGAGCAGGAAGAGGGCCGGCGTGCCCAGTTGGCCCAGCTGGCTGTGAACTTTGCGCAGCAGCAACTCGGCCTCCGGGTGTCGCAGGGCTACGCGGTCGCCGAAACCCACCTGATCGGAAGCGTGCAGGGCCTGCGTGAGCGCCTCACCTCCTCACGGCAGCCCGGTGCCCCAGGTAACAGAATCCGAATCAAGGTTTATCCGCCAATCATGAAGATGCACAAGGAATTTTACTTGGCATGAAATCTGCAGACATAAGCACAAACTTGGATATAATGATAAAAATACAGTAAATAAAATAAATATACAGCTAAGCAAACGTCTTAAAAAGTATTATTTATGTACAGAAGAACAGAATCAAATATATAAATATGTGTAAGTATATGAAATGACTGGAGGGTAGAAACTGCCAGATGGTGCTGAGTAAGAACAATGTAATTTAACTCCAAGGTGCTGGTGAGCAGTAATGAGGTCATTTCAATAATGAGGTAAATAGTGAGGTAAATATGAGGTAATTTGAGGAGATCACTGATTGATGGCTGCTACAGCTTGTCAGAAGCAGCTGTATTTATGTCTAGTGGTTCTGTTTTTTATTGCTTGAAAGTGCTTTCCACTTGAAATGCCTTGGAAAAGGCGAGGAGCAGGATGAGAGCGGTCGCTGATGAGCGTTTGATTAGTTTAGCCTGGCGCAAATCCTGTAATGGTGAGAGACTGCAGCAGATGACGTTCTCCACTGATTTGACAGGACGAAAGCAGCTACATCTGATACTAGGGATGGAGAGCTTTGTGATGAATTTGCATGGTTAGCCTGTGATGGGAAGCTCGCTGGTCTGAGCCCAGCTTCGGCAAAATAACCCTGGGCCCTTGAGCGAGGCCGTTAACGCCCAGGTCCATGGGCGCTACTGCAGGTGGCTGCCCTTCACTGCCAGGCTTGCTCTCACCTACATGTGTGTCTGTGCCATGGAGAGTAAGATGGGGTCGACAGAAATTCAATTCAGTTCAATTGAAATTTATTTATATAATGCACTTTCACAATATTACATTGTCCCTGTGCAATGCCCCCAAAGAGCAAGCCAGAGGCGACTGGCTCCTTCATAATATTTATTATTATTATTATTATTTATTATTATTATTATTATTATGAATTTAAAAAAAATACAGTATTGGCCCGAATATAAAACAACCCCCGTGACTAGACAACCCCCCCACTTTTTGGCAAATATTTTTAGAAAAAAAGTTTTCAGAATGCCAAATCTTACCTTTATAAAGAAAAATAATTTTACCTGTCAAGAATATATAATAAGTTAATCAGCAACCACAGTATAAAAATCAACCATAGGCAATGAGATTACACTTAGTGTTAAACAGAAACATTTT
>JAODKC010000039.1:12354792-12373792 GCA_026777985.1 Mormyrops attenuatus | reverse complement strand
ATTATTATTATTATTATTATTATTATTATTATTATTAATAATAATAATAATAATAATAATAATAATAATAATAATAAGATGCAAGCTGTAGTGGCAATATAGGTAATAACAGTATTCCGTCGTCTGGCCGCAGACCGAGTTCCCACAGGCACCTCCCTTCTGCAGCAGATCTCCTCACTCCACAGCGGAGCAGATGACCCCCCTGAGGTCGTGGCCCCCCTGGAGCAGCCCGGCCCCCAAACTCCACCTCTCATCCGGGTGATCTCCAGCACAGAGACGACATGGCCTCAGCAGCCGAAGCACGAGCTCACTCTGAGTGAGGGCCCGCTGGCAAGCGTCCACCTGAGGGTGCACCTGCCTGGCGTCCGCTCCGTCTCCCAGTGCCAGCTCAGCGCTTCACAGGTAGCTGCCTTCGTCCTCATTATCCTCCTCATCCTCAACATCGTCGTCACACACCCTGTGGTATCCGCAATTTTTAAAAAACACCACACATACAGATGTAGGTTTTACTGCAGAAGGTTTGAGGAGGTGCATATCTTAGTGAGACATGCTTTCCTCTGATGTTTTATTAATGCTCATTGTGCTGGTCTCATGCCACCCAACAGTGTGTCTAGGTACGTCCACTGCATACTAGGTACCTTCTGTCTTCCCACAGAATGACATCCTGCTGCAGGTACAGGACTTGTACCGACTTCACTTGGAGCTCCCAGCAGCAGTAAGAGAGGAGGAAACCACAGCCATTTTCAACAGAAAGAGAGAAACTTTGTCTGTGTCCCTACCTTTGCTCTGAGCTCATGTTTTCGAAGGCTTCCATAATCTCCATCAAAGGCCTCAACTTCTCATAGCCCCATGCAGAACCCCGCAGCATATGTTACAAACCCTCCACAGACTAATGGACCAAACACTGCGGTCGTTGCCAGTCCACACAGTCTCTCCAGGGTCTTTTATTTTGCGATAATCACAACTCAGGTGGACCATACCATGAAGCAACACCCATAGTAGGTCACAACACTGGCTCAAGAAGAGGGATCCGAGCAAACGCAGAATGCCCTGTCGAGAGAGCAGACTTTAAATGAAAGTACAGAAGAGGCTGTCTGCCTGGACAACCTTTTGGAAAGTCATAAAATATTTACATTGGAATAAATTCAGTTTAAATATCTTGCGTAGTGTTTTACGTGTTTTGAACAGAAGGGGGGTTCCGACTGCTTTAAAGATAAAATTATCCCACTACAACTACACACCGTATACACCTTTCCATGTTGGGTATTTTAGTACTCAATATTTTTCTGTTTCACATCATGCCAATTTTAAATGCCGAAACACCGTCGCCAATCCCGTACTCCCGGGATAGAGTGATTGACAGCGGATTACCAAATCAGAATGCAGACGACGGCCAATCGTTTCGTGGTGGGCGGGATTAATCGTACGACACGTGGTTCCGCACAGTTCAAGCTTAGGGAGGAAGTCTTATGTGTCTGGATTCGGTTTAATAAAGGCTGGTCTTCATTAATATCACTCTCGCGGAAGGGTAAGATTTTCGTTTCAGGCTGCGTTGTTTGCATTTATAAAGTAACGACGCTGCAGATGTTATTGCATTTTAGAGATCATACGTGCCAAGGTGTTTGTCGGTAACGCTTTTAGCGAAAGCTAGCAGTTAGCGTGTTAGCTTCCGAAAGGTTCCTAAGCGCCAGTTGGTTTATTGTTAGTATTCCGATTTAATGTACAATGGTTAGGTGGGACTTTAATGCCTCCTATCCTCTTAAATGAAGTACCTGTCTGAAGTAGCCATCCTTGTCCCCTACAGTTAGTACTGGCCGTTTAGTATGATACAGTGCCACACAGATAACTCAGCAGCTATACATAGATATACTTTTAAAGTGATTTATTAGTAACAGAGGGTAACATGTTACAGATGCAATGGCATGTATGGAGTCAGAGTTGGCTACACAAGAAACTTTGTAGATGTCAAACACATTAACTTTTTTTTCAGGTGTTATAGTAGCTTATAAGAGCTCTTAGCTCAACCTGGCAACAAAGAACAAGCCGTTAATGAAAGCGGTCTTCGGGATAGGATGTAATATTAATATAAACAAGACAGTCTATGAAGCGTTTTTCTTTCCGACATAAGCACTGTAGGAAATATTTATTAAACCCACAATCTTAGAGCGGAAGGTGGCTTTCTGATGTTTACATGATGTTTTATGCTCCACCTGTAGGTGTCGTCATGTCTCGGGTACCCATGGGAAAGGTGTTGCTGCGAAACGTAATAAGGCACACGGACGCACACAATAAGGTCTGTATATCTTTAGTAACTGACTGCTTAATACTGCTTATTGACACAAGAGATCACTGGCCCTGCATGAGTAGCTCCTCTCGTACTTGATGGCTCAGATCCGTCTTTTTAAGCAAAGACAACACTCCCCACGACTGTCAGATTCAGGAGGAGTCTGAGATGTGGAAGCTGCGCGACATGGAAAAGCAAGCTCAGGAGCACAGTTGTCACAGGAGGCCGGCTCCGGCATACCTGGCCAGGTGCGCAGTACCTGTGTGTGTCAGTGATCTTTCGGCGCATCTTTGTGTGTCCCGTGTGTGATCATCTGCTGCGTGTACCAGGGGCAGCATGCACTGCGATCGCATCGCAGCCGAAGGCCGGAGTTCCTCCGAAGACCGGCTCGGGGAGCGGTCAGAGCGGGAGGCTCGGTACTGGACACGCAAGCTGTACGAGTTCGAGGCCAGCGACCCGGATCGGTGCGTGACGGGCGTCCTCTTATGCGCGGGCCTGTTGTGTAAATGCTTTGATGTCTGCTGTGGCTGTAAGAGATAGGTAACACTGCAGTGTGCTTCAGGTGGGGACACAGCGGCTTTAAAGAGCTCTACCCAGAGGAGTTCCAGTCAGACAGGTGAGGAAACACGATCGCCAGCGTGGTCCGCCTTAAACAGCCGTCACTGCTAGCCTGATAAAGATCGTGCCGTTTCATTTATGTAATTATTCGTAGCTGACAGTGAATGTATCAATTCTGTAAAATGACAAAAAAATATACCTCTTTTGTACCTTTCCAATTTCAGAAAACAATAAAATTATAAATGCATTTATGCAAGTATTTAATGAGCTGATCATTTTTTTTCCTCTCTTCAGTGAGAAGGAGTCCAGCAATGGTGAGAATGTACAGCGGAGAAAGAAGACCAAAGCCGGCCTACAGTCCGAGAAGCACAAGCGCTCCAAGAAGTCGGCCAGGAAGAAGAAGAAGAAAAAGAAAGAGAAGAAGAGGAAGAAGGTGGGCGACTCGGCGGACGACAGGAGCTGCAGCGACAGAGGGGTGAAGCGGCGGAAGCGAAGTAGCGACAAGACAAAGCACAGGAGGAGGAGGAGGGAGAAGGAGCAGGAGACGAGGGCTGACAGCAGTGCGGGGGACAGCCACTCTGAGGGGGTGGGGGGGGGGCAGGCCACTGCCGCCAGGAAACGGGGTGTCAGCCCCGAGGCCCAGGGGGAGCCGCCGAGGAAGAGGAGAAGCTGGAAAGAGAAGAATGAGGAGAAGTCAGAGGAGAGCTCTGAGGACTGAACCCTGGAGGGAGGTGGCTTCACTTCCCTCCACTTCATCGACTCCCTGGGAAGCCCCAAAGCACCCCCTGCTGGTGCCAGAGCTCAGCATATGGGGGTGCAGGCGTTCGGTTAGTCGAGGGGAGGGGTCCTATGGTATGAAGCAAGCTGGGACTCATGGATCCACAATGGCTGATCAGGCTTCCAGCTGTCCACCGGAAGAGACTGGTACCGAAGCAGCCAGGGACTGTCCTTCAGCAGCACAGCCGCTGGTCCAGCAGGAACGGCCATGTCCTGTGCAGTGTGACACACACTCAAGAACTGGAGACCAACATCATTTGTATTCCCTTTGGTGCACATTTGTGGAAATGAGATTTGTCCTGTTTTTATAATATTTTTATTATAATATATTTATGGTCACCCTTTTTTAAATTATTAATAGTCATGGTTAAAAAAAATAAAAAATTTGCTCAAACTCAAGTAGCCTAAATATTAATGTCTATGTTTTAGTATGCAATCATTGGCTTTTGGGTCAATGGACATTGGACCACAGTCTAGGACTCTCTGTATTCATAATACATCAAGCGACAATGCCTGCTACTGGAAAGAGCATGGTAGTCAATCAAGTCAGCTCATAACTAGTAATGCGCTTAATTGGGGATGTAAAGCTGGGGTACCGTGTTTAACTAACAGGGTTTAGTTAAGAATGGGTTACGAAGCTCATTAGGTTAATATTTTTAAGTATGGATTGAGTGGTTAGGGGCTAAGCAGATGTATTTATGTCTGTGTCCTGTTGTCCTAGCAATTGCTTTATCTCTTAGTTAGTATGTTTCAAGTGTAAATGGACCAACAAAAGAGGTAAGAAACCACTCTCATCACTGGCAGTAGCTGCTGGATTTGTGGTAACTGGGTCTATTGATAAGATGTTACAGGGTCCGAATCTCCTTTTGCCTTTTGAACATCACCAGTATTCAAGGATTCAAGTTGGTGTTCAGAGGGAGAAGTACTAGTAGACTGCTTGTGGTCCCGTGGTAATGCTGCCGACTTTTCCCTCGCAAGGTGACGGGTTTGAATCCCTTGTGAGTCATGGTGTTGGTGAACTTTAAGGTCACAGTCCTGAGTGCTTGTAAGAGTGAGTGGATCTCCATGAGGGTGATATAACCCATGTTCATGATGGAGCTGGAAGAAGGATTTAATAACACTAAGTAATGGCTGATAAATTAAATGTAATAAAGTTCGTCTTTATCTAAATTAGTGTATATAAAGGCCCCTCCTGGAGGGCTTTCTTCCCCCTGCGAACATACATACTCCTCAAAACCAGCCACGTTCCTCAGCACTAGCACTATGGATTCATACTTATCTGATGCAGGATTCAAACCCAGGCCATCGCAGACAAAAGCCGTCATCATCGCCATTCAGCCACCCAGATGGGCTAGGAAAAAGCTGCTGAAAGATCCCAATTGTATCATGAGGATTAAAGCCTTACAATGAAACAGTAAGTTATTTACAGAATACAGTCACTGCACACAGAGTGGATTTTGAACCAGCAATGGTTAACCTAAGAGTATGCTTATTCATACACTAAGCCACAGATACCTATGAAAGATAGTGATGGATGATGTTTTCAGCCTGAACCACAGACGTACAAAGCAAGGCGACAAGAAGCAACCATCCCAACCCACTGAACCAGCACAACCTGCCAGTAAAAGCTCTTACATATTTATATTATTTCATGAAATCTGGGTATTCAGAACCGAATGCATTATAAAAAATTGAGCAGCTATGCAGCTTAAAACCAATACAGCAGAATTATTATGGGGCTACATCACAGAATGTCACAGGGTTCAGACTCCAGCACCATAAAACCAAAGGCTTCCTACTCAAAATGACCAGTTACTTCATTGAAAGATAAAGGATACAGCAGTTATATACCAAAGAGCGGGGATTTTAAGTGGGAGCATTTCACCTAGCAGTATGCTTATTTACACACAAAGCCATAGGCACCAGCTAAGGAAAGGCAGCAACTGTTGCAAAGGGTACGTTCTGCACTGAACCACTTCAAACGTAAAACAAGTCCAACCTGAGACAGGAAACAACAAGCTTAGCCCATCAAGCTACCAGGGCCAGCAAAGGGACCTTGAATATTTTGATTATGTCACGAGGACTTAGTACTCAGACTCTAATACTAAATAAGTCAAGCATCTCTGGAAGATTGAATCCACGACACACAAATAGCCTCCTGGGAGACCTCCACTTAAACTGCTCCTTGAGAGGAAGGCTCACAGTTCACAATGATCTAACAGTTATTCCATCAAACTACAGCCATAGTATAGAATGCGTAGTTAAGGGATACAGCATCTACAGTATATAGTGAGTGGGATTAGAACCACCAGTGTTTAATGGAGCAGCATACTTAATATAGAAATCAACTTTATGAGTAGATTCATACGTAAACGACATCAAACCTGTAATCGCAGCCTGGTAAAACTAACCACTAAGCCAGCATAACCAGCTGAGCAAAGCCCTTTTAACTATTTCAATTATTGCATGACGGCTATTTATTGGGTATTTATAGCATAATGCTAAATGGGTAAAGGATTCAACACCAACACAGGCTTGAATGATAACATCAAACATAATCATTCTCAAATTTATTTAAGCAGCATTCTGCAGAGCTTCCATGAGCCCTTTTTTTGAAATGGCTCCCTGTGAGGACACAACCTGCCTTCCATGGTGAGTATGTAAATTAAGGTCATCCAAGGCTAGAGGAGGCGTCCTGTCCTCATTATTTGAATTTTTCTGATGGACTACAGGAGTTCTTGCTTGTGGTAAGGGGCTCTGACCAGTAGAGGGCAGCCTGGCATGTTTTTTTTCACAATGAGACTGGGAAGGTATTCATGGTGTTCATTATTTTGTTGTGGTTAGCACTGCTGCCTCACAGCAAGAAGGGCCTGGGTTCGGTCTCTGGTCCTTTCTTTGTGGAATTTGCACGCGTGGGTTTTTGCCAGGGGCTCCGGTTTCCTCCCACAGTCCAAAAGCATGCAGAATAGGTTGATTGCTGAGTCTAAATTGGCCCTGTGAGTGTGTCGGCGACCACCCAGGGTTGGTCCCCAGGGATTAAGCAGTTTCAGAAATTGGATGGATTGATTATTTTGTTGCTTAGATAGCATTTCAGTGCAGAAACCTATAATGCTTGCATGTTTATATCCTTGGATTTAATAGCTTGATATTACTCAAGCATTGAAATGTTTTTTTTTTCTGGGGTTTGTGGTTTATCAGCAGTAAGAAAACCGACATTTTAATTTGTTAAGGGCCTCAGCAGTGGCTTTTCAGATTAAACCAGACACACCTGTAGGCCTTGGGGCGAGCGGGCCCGTCTACCCTCCAGGGACCCAGCCTCCTGCTAACACCTGAGGGGGGACAGCTACACAGAATCTTCAAAGTGCTGGAGGCGGGGGGAGGGCAGACACATGATTAATAACCTAGCGGAGGAAAAAAGATGTAAGCATGCCTGAGGGGGGGGGCGAGGGCGTGTGGGGGCAAGGTAAGCTTGGAGCAGCCATGAAGGCGACCCGCCGCGACCCGCTGGAGATGACTGACGTCATTCCCAGCAGACTGCAGCCACTTATTAACATCAGGTGATGTTGCCAGCCTCACACCAGAACTTCATGCTTTGCATTAGTGGCTTTTAAAGATTAAGTTACAAAACAGCAGAGACTAAAGGGGTCATGCTTCTCTCGTGGTCTGTTTTTATTCTCTCTTCCTGGAGCATAGGTGGGGGGCTGAAACATAGCCCAACGTCCACATTCCCACTCCTAGTTCGGTCCAGTACTACACTCGGGACACAATTTAAGAAGGAAGGGCTATACGTTTCAAGTGACCTGTGGAAGTTGTGGTGGCATAAAGCACTTTTTTCTCAAACCGGTCCTCTGGGAGACCTAGACGGTCCACATTTTTGCTCCCTCCCAGCTCTTGGTAGGAAACAAAAATGTGCACTCTGGCAGAGCGCTTGGAGAGAGCAAAAACACGGACCGTCTGGGAGGCCCTGAGGACTGGGTTAGGAAACGCTGCCTTTAAAGGACACCCTGAAGCTGCTCCTTGCCCAAAATGTCACCCTCATGGTAAAAACATGTTGCTTTGTTGACAGCTTGCACTGTTATACTGTCTGGTGAACTTCTTTTTAACACCTCAATGCTGGCCTGTTAACACATTAAAATCAAAGTCAAAATTTAATGGAAGGAGCATGCTGGGCCTCGACCTTACCAAGACGAAACATGTTTGCCCCCAACCACTGATCACACTGACGTGATGCCCTCTAACTCCTATTTACAAAATGTCGCATACAAGTCGTCAGTGGGTAAATTTCACTTATGAACTCCATTATTAAATGTATGGATGGTCTGCGGATAACTGAGGTGTCCTATTTAACCATTGGCTAACACAGCAGAAATGTAACACACTGAATTTCCATTGAACATTCCAAGCGATTTACCTGTGACCCAGTTACTTGCAGGTATTACTACTGCTGTGTCCGTAAAGTTGGCAGGATATTTACATTTCAGTTCCAGTAATGACACATTTAGCGAATGGTGTGAGGTTAAGTTCCCGTGGGTGGCGATGATGCTGCGGGAAGCGTCTGGTACTGTTTTTAGTACTACGTCAGCTGGCATTCGTGTAATTTTATCAATATTAATGTTGAGTAACGACTATTTCTGGAAAGGGCGATATGCAGGCGTAGATTACTTGAATTTTGATATTTATATACCTTAAGGATTTTGTTCAGAATGAGCATTGCATAAAAATAATCATGAATAATCATGGTTGGTTCCAGTGGCCCAAATCTGAAGTACTTTCTCATTCATTACTTAAGACACTGAAGCAAATATGACAGGCAGACAAGCCAACTAGCATTTCCATCTGCAGTCCACGTGTGCCTGATTTCCCTGGCCCCTTGTCCGCCTCCATTTGCCCACCAGTGTAGCTGCAGGAGTCTGATTCGCACCTGGTTCTCCTTTCCAAATGATGACTTTGGGGGAAATTGATGTGTGTGTGTGTGTGTGTGTCTTCACTTTTGTGAGGTTCCTGCCAGATGGTCACTGTGTTTACAGTACATTTAGTTATTCAGTAGATGCTTTTTTCCATAGCAGTACAAGTGAGGAAAGCAGCCAGTCCCCAGTGCCCCTGGAAGAGATAGGGCTGCCGGCCGTACTCAAAGGCCCAGTGTGGATGTTTTTGCTCTACCTACTTGGGGTTTAAAAGGGAAACCTTCTGGAGACCGGCATAAATCCCCAACTGACTAGGCTACACACAACCATATTTACATTTAGCGAAACAGAGCTTTGTTTTGGGGCACCCATTACTCAAATCACCCAACTCTACTCATCATCTCCTTGCTTCTCTCCCCGTCCTGCTTGTTTCCTGCCCATATCCTATGTTTCCCCTCAGTTTCCCACTTGTTCCAGGCACCAAGGCTGCTTATGTAGAAGATGATGGCCGTATCAGCAACAGGACTCATAGAACACCACTTTTCTCATTATTTTGGGAGCATGACTAATGCATTGCATCATGCGTAATCCTTGCAGAAGAGCCTGGGAACAACACTGTTGATGCAGGAGAGCTGGAGGCCTCCCATGAGCACTGTTGCACTCAGAAGCCTCTTCCTCAACATGAGCCTGACTGTGAAATCAGACACTGATGTATGCAATCGACTAACCGTACCTAATGACAAGTTGCACAAACATGTAATGGATGCTGGTGAAGGACGCTCAATGCATCGTGGTTTCAATAGGGTGCTGTCGGGGATGGGATTACATGTTGACATCAGTACCTCTGGCAGCATATAGTGCAAGACACATGCCTTGTTGGCTTTTCCCAGCTTCTGTCGTGTGCTGGTGACGCAGGCAGCCCAGCGGCCTTGGCTGATGCTCCTGCTCTTCGCATACTTCTACAGTTCAGTCAAAACCTTAAAGACTCTTTCAGTCCAGACGGTAAAATTATGGGGCTCCTGCCGCCCATCAAAAAGATAACTTGCTGACGCGGGGCAGTCGCCCAATGTCCTTTAAAGGTCTGAAATCATGCCTGCTAGAAGCTAGAATTTAGCCATTGTGCAACTTGAGACGAGGCAGACCTTTTCTTTGGAAGGCCTGGCTTTTGCAACACCGTGATTAACATGTGACGCTAATGTTACGCATTTCATAACCAGTATAATTTGCAGCATTACTGCCTGAGGTGCACTGAGCTGGCAGGTGGTGACCTGATTAGGGACTCAGAGCATAAACCTTGGGGATGGTGCCAAGGGTCCTGCTGTAGAAGCCTCCATAGTATTAATCATAAACATGCAGCTGTTGGTAAAAAATGTGACTTTGGATAAAGGCATTAGCTAAGCCACTAAATCTAATGTAACAAACGGCTGTGGCTCGGTCACACCGTTGTGGATCCCTCCAATTGACGTGGCACCGGGGGCACAGAAAACTACATTAAAAACAACACCATGATGAATGAGCCCAAGGCTTCTGGAACCGAAAGCCAGAGATGAAGGGGTCAGATGAGGACATCGCCATGGCAACCGACTGTTTACAGTGGCACTTCAAGGTGGTTTTGCCCCCCAGGAGCCGTGTTAACCGCACGCCCTGTTAGGCCGTTACCTCGCATAGCGCTGCAGACTGGCAAGCGCATGCCCAGTGACATTAGTGGGGGCTGCTGGGTCCGTGTTTTCGGGAAGGGGGGTGTTGGTGGGACTTCGTGTCACAGGGCACGTCCTCCCCGCTGCTTCTTCAGTGGTCAGTTCAGCTATTTCCTGTCCACCGGGGGGGGGGGGGGCTGATTGTGTTTCAGCATTACGCAACAGCTGCCTAGGCAAGGCAGTCACTTGTTTTGGCAAAAGGGATCGGGAGGGGGGGGGATTCTGGGACACAGGAAGTGGCAAGCACCCTTTTACAGTGACGGCAATTATCACTCAGAGAAAGTATCGGCCTTTTGCCTTATAGTGCCTTCCTGCAGGACTGACTAGCAGCCAGCCGAGTGGCTGGGTCTGAGATCTGTCGCTCTCCCACAGCCCGACTTCAGCGCCCCCCACCCCACGCTTATCCGTTTAACGGAAGCGAGCTAAAAAGCGTCCCTGAGGGTGAGTGCGCCGTTCGCCATCACAGTGAATGAGTTACGGAGCAGCAGTGTGCCGGCTATCCATAAATTATAGATTAGCATTGTGACTGCAGCACAGGAACCACAGCAGATCACACAGTGGAAAAACATCACTGAGTCAGGAGGCAAGCGGCCTCAGGAAGTGCGTTAATGACGGAGAGGGGGATCATGTCACCTAACCGCTAGCCCGCTCATCCAGCCATAGCCATTTACACAATTCAGTCACTTACTAGCCTGATTAGTCAAAATGAGCATCGCTGGAAGCAATCCTCCCACCCTGTCCCGGACTGCTGTCGCTTACCAAATCCCATCGCTACGTAAATTCCCTCTCCCCAGTAATTATCACATGGGCGGAGGGGAGCTACACACAGCTCCGAATATGCCTGCAACTGCGAGATCATCCACCCGACAGAGGGTTCTGAACATAAGAAGCGGGCGTCTGATGAAGTCCAGATTCTTGTCAAGCTCTGTTACCTTTAATTCACTGCAGAAAACTGCCTAACTCCTTCCAAGTGCAGAATTAGAGATAGCTGGTTCATTACAGGAAATATTTTGAACTGTTGGCAAGAGGAAAGGTTTCCTATAAACCTAAAATCTGATATGGATCCAAAGACCTCACCCCCTCCTGCTTCTCATCTTAAACGTCATAATGACAGTCACCTGCCTTTAACACTTTAGCTGTTAAACAGCTCTCAAAGTGATTATATACTTTTGCAATTTTGCATAACCCTGCTGAGTCACATAAATCTTTTTTTCGCTTTTCTTTTTAACGGTAGGCTCAGTAGTCCACCTACATCATCCATCAAAGTTTCCAAAGAACGGGAGTGAACCTCTTAATCACCGGAGCAGACCGACTAAGGATAGCGACTCCCCGTCTTAGAAGTCCTTAGGGGACAACGAAAGCCACTGAGATGAACAGCCTGCAGAACAGGAAGTGAAGAGAGGGAGTGACAATCAGCAGCGCCCCAGAGGCACAGGATGTTGGTGTGTACCTCATCCTTTGGCTGTTTAATTTGAGCCGTTATCTGCACAGGAAGTGGCCTTAGTTGCTCCGCTGATTAACAGAGAGGGAAACCTGTTGAATCCATGTAGCCATGGGTGCCTTTACAGTTCCTTCCAAGACCTCTGCCTCCAGGGCTTCAACTACCAGCTCTGAGGAATCCCAAAGACCAGGAGTCTCCAACTCCGGTCCTGGAGAGCTACTATCCAGTCGGTTTTCTATGCTACCTGGCTTCTAATGAACCACAGCTGTTCTCAGGTAAATACCAGGAACAGGTGTGGCTCATCAGAAGCCAGGTAGGATAGAAAACCTACTGGAGAATAGCTCTCCAGGACTGGAGTTGGAGACCCCTGCCATAGATCCTTTGGTCCCGAGATCCTCACGCCCCAGTGTCAGCAAGGAACGGCGCTTCCAGTATTTATCTGTACCACAGCCAGACCGACACAGAACACAAAATGCACACAAAGCAGATGAAATTAACCTTTGTTTTTAAATTAGCTTATGTGTGGACAACATCGACAAGGTATATGAGGCGATGTAGAGGACTGTGTCTTTCAGTAGATATTACAGAGAGAAGATACGGCACAGTCACAACCCTTATTTTCCTCATACTAATATACTTAAATATTGCTATAATACTTTAGGATGGCATATACTGACTGATCAAAACAGCAATGTTAGGAAGTCAAAACCATCCAAGCCCCACACAGTGGGATTGGACGGGGAAAATCTTCAAGAGCAACTTTGGTTTCGTACCTTAATGAAAACTGGGGCTGTCTGTCTCTATAAACGGAGAATGAAAGCAAATCAGGAGCAACCAAACATACCGATTCAGTTCTTAAATTAAAAATAAAATAAAGGAACAGCACTAGAAGACTAAAGTTCGACAATCCTGAATGGAAGTCCAGGAACTGCTACAGTGTAATTTATACAAAGCGACAGAATCGAAAGTGTCTCCGGACTCCTCGTTAGACATCTGTTTGGTTGCAAACCCCAGTTTGTGTCATTTGTCCCTGCAGGCCACCGTTGTTCACAGCCCCAGACTTCCTGTTCCTCTATATTTCCTTTCCACTTCCTTGAAAAAAAAGTGCATTTTTCCTTCCCAGTCTTTTAGTGGTGGCCTTGGCCATTTTCCTTTTTTCTCTTCACCCTATTTTTCCAGAAAAGTAGTGTGCAGTCAGTAAGTTTCTTTCAAGTAGATTTAAGTGCACAAAGAAAAAAAAAAAAAAAAAAACTCCTTCCATATTTCAGCTTGTCGCTGGGGAAAAACAAAAAGCTGGGATGAGTCTTTTTCGTTAAAATCCAAAGCGGGCTGTCTGACAGTTGCACCGTTAGAGATTCCTTTAGGTTTTTAAAAAGAACAACAGTCTTTCAGAAACCTAAGATGCCTTAAGTTTCCTTTCAGTTCGAACAAAAAGTATATTGCTTAAGTATTGCCACACAATCCAGCACACTTAGAATGTGCATATTATATACAGGCATAGGCAGCCTCTGTCCCCCGTAGGGTGGCTTTGTGCATCTGAGGTCAACCTCCACTGAGCATGTGCAGCAGCTCTGCACCATCACAGGGGGGCAGGCGCTCGCTGAAGTGAGGGGCCCGCCCCACCACCGCTGCCACCGCCTGGGACTGGGCACCATTCCTAGCGGTACGATTTAACGAGGGGGGTGGGATTTTGGTTTTAAAAGAAAAGAAGAGATTGAGGTACACAATATTCAGAGTAGTAGTAGCAACACAAAAACTGCAAAACTGCCCCCTACTGTCTCCTCCACAGCCCCCCCCCCCCCAGGCGACGAGTTCTAGGTGACCAACACAAAACCTTGCTGCGAGTCAACAGTCTCCATCATCTCCACCTCCAGAAAGGACCCTTGGGCTGTGGCTGGGGCTGGGGCCTGGGGTAGGCCTACAGGGGGAGGCGGAGGAGGCTGACCGGGTTCCAGGGGGCACTGACCCGCCCCCCCGTACGGCAGGACCTCACAGGTTGGATAGCTGTAGTCCTGTGTAGTTGAGCAGAACTGAGAGTATTGCCCTGTGTAGGGGTCGTAGGTCATGGGCTTCACACTGGGCTCCAGCAGAGGGCAGAGGGCTGGGGGGGGCAGCTCCTGTGGGCCCACGGTGGAACATGGCGTGTAGGAGCCCTCCCCTATCTGCATCTGAGTGAAGTAGCCCTGCAGCTGAGACTGCTTCTGCAGGTGGAGCTGCAGCCTGGAGGGAGAATACGGACCCCAAGTTTCAGAAGAATTCCGGACAGTGAAATGAGGCCCGTTATTGGGCCTGTTTGACCCCCAAGGAGCTGAGGGGGGGAACCGAAGCTGACGACAGGCCTCACCTGTGCTCCTGCAGCTGCTGCTCCAGACTCCGTGGGGCCTCCTTGCAGAACATCTGGCAGCTGCTGGGGCTGTTTGCCATGATGCTAGCTTTCTGGGAGGGGCCAGAGGCACAAGGGCACTGTCAGTCAAGTGGAACGCTTAGCTGATTGGTTACCAGGGCTGAGTCGGGGTGGAGCGAGCTAAGAAGAGAGTCTATGCTCACCCCCAGCAGCCTCACCTGCAGCCTCTGAGCCAGGTACTGTGTCTCCAAGCTCTGCCTGCGGGACATCATTGAGGGAGGGGCTTCGGCAGGGAATGAGGCCATGCCATCCAGCTGCTGGGATGCGTCGCCCTGATGATGATACCGGTGTCACGGTCACAGGGAAGGGTGACACGAACACACACATGAATGTGAGAGTGCGTTTGTGAGAGAAGGAGACAGCTGCGATGGCTCTGGTGACCTCAGCATTGCAGGAGGGCTACCCCGACAAAGACAGCATTCACTCACTCACACTCTCTCTCTCACACTCACACACTTGCCAGTAAACAGCACACAATTGGCTGCTTCTTCTAGGATTACATAACACACTAGGCTGTGATTGGCAGGCAAACTCCTGAAGAGTGAGGGGTGGGCCGGGGGAGGCGGGGTCAGCACTGACCAGCAGCGAGGGGTCCAGCAGCTCCTGTGGGAAAGGCCCGTGCATGTTGAGGACCTCCTCTCCAGAACCCATCTGCTGGTACAGCATCTGGACCTTGTTCAGCTCCAGAATCCCCTTGGTCCGGGCCAGATTCTGCAGATGCTGCCTGAATGCCACGAGGCCTGGGGGGGCAGGGGGGAGCAGCGAGAACAGTTACATCGGGTACCGGATGCAGAGTCATCTGCGTGACGCTCCTCGCTAACGCGTGGCTGCACGCCCCCACTCTGCCTGCCTGACGTAGCCGGGTGTGTACGCTCACACATTCTGATGGGGCACATGACTCATCTCTTTTGGTGTATTTAAAGCAGCCTGGCTGTAGGACTATTTAAAGAGCAGACAAGGAAGTGGGCGTTGGGCACAGAGACCGGCAGGCCGCACTGCAAAGCGGTGCCAGCGCTCGGGGCATCTCCGGAGGTCATGCGGGATGAGAAGGGAGGAACAGGCGCGCATGCAGCGAACCACCACACAGGGCGCTGTTTGCGGGCTGGAGTGATCACAAGACCACCAGCCGGCTCTATGGCAGAACGTGTGACTGTGATAGACAGCCAAGTGGGGGGAGAGGGGACAATTAGATGGGCAGGGGTGAAAATACATGGCCACCCCAGCTACCACCCCACATCAATTAATGAGGCCATCACCCATTTGGTAAGATATCTTCTGTACCCCCAATCCCTCCCTCATCAAAAGTCTGTACCTTTGGTTTGCTGTATAAATATAACCACCCCCTGATGGGCGCCCCAATCAAACTCCTCTGTAGGGTCTGCTGAATACCTTGGGTAAGGGAGGTGTCGGAGGCCCGGCGGCCTTCCCTGAAGCAGACAGGTGAGCGGTTCTGCAGCTCCCGCCACTGCAGGCTGAGCGGCGGTATGTGGGGGTCGGCCGGGGCCCGGGGGGCAAAGGAGCAGTCAGCCCGAGGCAGGTCGCCCAGCGACGGCGGGTCCTCCAGGAGGCTGAGTTCGCTATAGATGGAGCTGGCGTCGCAGTCGGACTCCATGCTGCCCATAGAGGGGTTGTGACCCAGGCTCGCCAGCCGTCCTGGATGGGGGGGTACAGAGGCGTCCTGGGTGAGAGCCCCCTAAGCTCCTGACAGCACATAATGAGGAACACAAGCTGGCGAGAAACGCACCTGCAGCTGCCACGACGCCAGTCGGGGTGGTGACCTCTGACAGCGTGTGCCGCCGATGGCCAAAGCGGGCGCTCTGGAAGGCGGCAAAGACATGGGCCACGTCGTCCTCGGCATCCTGCTCCTCCGTCTCGATCCCCTCGTCGATAGACGTGCCCATCACGGTGCAGGGTGAGGGTGTACTGCATTTTCTGGGGACCACAGGAGGAGGCAGGGGGTCCAGAAGGCAGCCTGTGACCTGAAGATGGAGAGATGCATACTGGGAAATGAGCCTGAATTGTCATGAACCCTGAGTGCATGCTCAGTCACACCTAAGTACCACTACGTTATGGTTAGGGAACATGTTTGAATCAGACTAGCTGATCTGATCAGTCTATTATGCTAATTTTTTTTCTTGCTAAATCCCCCCAGGCAAATGACTCTCTGCAGGGACTGTCAACCTCTCCATACACAGACAAGAGTGTCCATGACAGTACTTGTCTGTGTCAGTGGAAATACTGCAGGCTACATTTTACATACCACATAATTTGATCAAAATGTCCGATAAAATCTGCTATGGCACTGTTTCCCAACCTTGTCCTCAGGGACCCGCAGACAGTCCACATTGTTGCTTCCTCCCAGCTCCCAGTTGGACTGTCTGGTAGGGTAAAAACATGGACTGCCTGGGGGTCCCAGAGGAACAGATTGGGAAATGCACTGCTGTGGTGTCGACCCCAACTCTCAGGTCACTAACAGGCTGCCCCACACCATCAGGGGTTCTGTGAACTCGGAGACGAAACCCTGAGACAGAACCTCACGCTCCCCGAATACCTTGGGTGTGCCAACATCCTCTTCCACCAGGCCCAGCTCAGATGGACCGGGGCATTGTGGATAGGGGAAGGTGTCTGTCACCGGGGGCGCTGGGGCCGGGGTCCGCAGCAAGCGCATGCTCTGAGGAAGGAAGCAGCGAGGATGAGGACAGGATGAGGACAGTGAGGACTGTCACTGCTAAATCAGCACTGCATGGTCTGTACTTCTCACTCGTTAAACATTTGGTACCATCCTCAGTTTCCATGCATTTTTGGGTATTACTGGTGTAATTTTTTGTAATTTTTTTCTTTTTAGACATTTTTGTTTTTACATTTTCATTTTTGTTTGATGTAACTTTTTCTGGTGAGGTAAGGCCTTTAGAAAAAAAATGACTGTGATCCCGGCCATCGGCAAGGAAGCGACGCAAACGACGTGCCCCTCAGCACGGCCCCCTGCTGGGCCGGCTTGCTCACCTTAAGCACGGTCTGCTCGGCGATGGAGCTGGGCCGGCGCTGGCGGGCGTCCAGCCTCTGCTCGGCCGGGAAGCTGCAGCGGTGAGCTTTCAGACGCTCCAGCAGCAGGAAGTAGATGGCAGCGAAATGGTTGTAGGATTTGTTCTGCAGGGACTGAGAGGTAAAGTGCACGGTGACGCAGTGATGAGCTGCGAGCCCCACGCTTCAGGTGTCCACTCTGGGGGGGGCACGATCCTCACCTCGACGGTCTTGTGCTGGTCGATGCCCAGGCCGTGCATGAGACGCAGCACCTGCTCACTGTAGCCCCCCACGCCGGCCGCACCTCCTTCGCCCTCGCCGGCCGCACCCAGGTGGTACTGCAGGGGGCGTTGCGCCGGCACCTCCAGCGCCATCCAGCGATGTTCCTTAATCTGACCCAGTGACAGCCGCCGGGCCGGGTCCAGCACCAGCATGCGGCGAATCAGGTGCTCGCAGTCTGCAGGCACCGGGAATGCAGCAAGTGGTCACGTGACAGCCCGCCTTACGTGGTAAAGGTAAACACACAGCTCCGACCCCTTATCTGCTCCACTCAGGGACAACCAAACAAACAACTTTGTACTGGAATGTTCTTGAATGTGCTTTATGGAGCACATCTAACACATGTTTACCCATACAGAAACCCTTCATTACATCGATTTACTGGCTTTTCTCAGACTGTGTTATTGTCAGCAGTCCCCAACCATGCCGATTTGTGGCACATCTTTTCCCCCCACGCTTAATCCTCGTCACGGCCAGAAAGCACACCCGAATCTTCCTCAGCTCACAGCTGTGACCATTGACCCACCGCCAAGCCCTCACCTTCCGACATGAAGTAGGGGATCCGGAAACGGCCCTCCAGCACTCGCTGGCGCAGCATGGGCAGGGAGGGGCCATCGAAAGGGAGCGCGCCGCACACCAGCACGTACAACACCACGCCCATGCTCTGCAGGGACAGCGGGCCGCGTCATGCATCAGTCACCCATGCCGAGGCATGTCGCACCGGGGAATTCTGGCTCGTGTCTTACCCAGATGTCAAGCTGGGGGCCCTCATACTGCTGCCCCTCAAACACCTCAGGAGCTGCATAGGGGGGGCTGCCGCACCACGTGGCCAGGGGCTCACCTGGCTCGAAGAAGTTTCCAAACCCAAAATCTGTGATGGGGAGGAAAATAGTCACCACTTCCTTCTCCGAAACAACCCCATTAACACCATCATCATCAGAATGCACAGAAGAAAGGTCTATTATTCGGAAAACAAGGGGCGTGGTTTCCCTTCAGCCAGACATTGATCCTAAAAGCTACATTGTTTTGGGTCAGAACCAGGAATTAAGGCATGCCACATGGACCATTTTGCAAGTGGATATTGAGTGGTTTCATATTGGGTCTTTTGCATTGGACGCCCCATTCAGGCCCCCAGCTAGAAGCAGCAGGTTTATGCTAGCTGCTAAATTCACACCCCCCAGGCTGATGCAGATTGTGTGTGTGTGTGTTGGAGGGGGGGGTTGAAATGGCAGATCTCACCCCGCCTGCCCATCAGTCAGCTCCACACTTGCCCAGGCCTGTTGGGACAAAGCGACTCCCAGCCCCACATTTCAACACCAGCGTGCAGCTTAAACAGCAGTGTGTTAACACAGCGATGATGTCATCTGCCCTGAGACTGAAGCAAGGCGATGACATCATATGTGACAGCAACCGCAATGACCTTGTGGCAGAATGCAGGGTGGCCTCTCGTGCCACACCCACAGCGGTTGTCGCCCTGTCGCCCGGGGGGGGGGGGCGCGCCCGGGGGGGCCGGGGGGGGGGGGGGGCGGCCCGCGGGGGGGCCCGGCGCCCCGGGCCCCGGGGGCGGGGGGCCGGCCCCGCGGGGGGCGGGGGGGGCCCCCGGCCCCGGGGGGGGGGGGGCGGAGCTCAGTGTGA
>JAODKC010000039.1:12310728-12347295 GCA_026777985.1 Mormyrops attenuatus | reverse complement strand
CCCGACCCCCCCCCCCCCCCACCCCCCCCCCCCGCCGGGCCCCCCCCCCCCGCCGGCCCCCGCCCCGCCCCCCCCTGCCCCCCCCCCCCCCCCCGCGCCCGGCCCCGCGGGGGCCCCCCCCCCACAAAGGACCAACACAACGTGATGCACAAACAATCCTGGCAAAACCTTATATCTGAACAGATACTATGCACTGATAGAGCCTGACACCAAACAACACACTAGCCGTTTTAGCAGTTAAAGGACTGGTAAGCGCTGCTAAACGACTGGTGAAACACAGAATGGAAGGACACAACAAGGAGAGCCTTCTCAAAGAAGCTGCAGCACAAACGTCTCACAGCATGCTAACACTACATGCTGCCCCGCAGCCGAGTGCTGGACCTTCCGCCAAACACCTTCTGCAGCAAAGCCACCCCCAAACAATCCACACTCAGAAAAGCACTTATTTTTGGAACTGGCCAAAAAACCCAAGGCAAATTTACACCCCTCCCCCCCACTCTCCGACCCGTGGTCAACGATCCTTATGGCATTTGGCGCAAGGCACAAACGCTAATGGGCCGAGTCCTTTCCGCCGCGAGGCTAGGCGGTCTAAACGAGCATGAGGTAATCAGTGGATGAACCGTGGGCACCCCCAAAAAAAGCAGCTGACGCAGTAGCAGACAGGAAGGCACCCATTTCTATCTTATTAAAATTAATTAAAATTCAGCCGCTCTGACACTGTGTATGGGCACATTAGCCACTGTCCAGCATAAGCGTGCTAAACAATTTATTGTGCTAACTGTGGTCACGACCCAAAGCTGGAGAAGCAGTCAGAAGATGGATAGGAACGAATGTTACATGTACACAAAGAAAATGCTAGTTATGATGTTTCTCAGGGCAGAGGCTGGCAGTTGAGGGGCGGGGTGTGCGACAGGCTAGGGGCGGGCCTGAGCTATCCGGAGCAGCCGTCCGTTTATGAAGCCAGAGAGAAAATGACTAAGCGGCCATGGGGAGCCGTGCGTCTGGAAACCGTGACGAAGCACCAATTGCATAGCTCTGTCTGGAATAATGCCTTCGGGGCGCATAACGACAAACTGCTGTAGGCATTCCGTAGAACCATAGTGATCCGAAGACTTATATAACGTGCTGATGTCATATGACAGCACATTTGTGGAGGGGGTGGGGGGGTGCTCCCCAGCTCCCCAGCTCCCTGTGCCAGGGCCTGTCACCCCAGCAGGGACAGTCACCAGCTGTAGGGCAGGGAGCCAAGGATGGGTGAGGGGGTGGACAGGAACTCAGTAATTAGGACTGAATAGTGCCTGGACACTCATTCTACAACACCCAAGAGTGATGGGCCACAGCTTGGGTGACAAGGGGCCGTGTGACAGCGGTCATTCTAGTAGGTAAGCGGAGAAGAGACCTACCTGGTACAGCTTGATGATGTGCGGGTGGTCCAGCATTTTCATGATCTGCACCTCCCGGTACACCTTCTCCAGGTTCACGGCATCCAGCTGCGTCTTGTCGATGATCTTGATGGCAACCTGCAGGTTGAGGAACGTATGCATGCTGTTGATCATGTGAAGCTTTGACATCCATATAACCGGATGCATGCCACCCTGAAGCAGTTCAGGTTAAGGGTCCTGCTGAATAAACAGTAGGAGTTCATCCAGTGATAGGACTGTACACTGCACCAAGGCAGGCAAGCACTGCTTTTGTTCCTAAGTCCAGTATCGGAACCAGCATCTCAAATCTGTAACCAGTGGGATTATCTGCATAAGTTAGGGCCATCAGCCCTAGCCCCCATGTGGCTCGAGTTTTTCCAGTTCTGACACCCCTAAAAAGAAACTATATCACCAAGGCGGATCCAGTCAGTGAACTCACACTCTGACATGGGCCATAAAGTTGTCCAGTGATGGAAGCCAGTCCGCTTTGCATAGATTGTAAATTTTAACAGTTACTGCTGGGGAAGTGGAGTCTGGGATTTAGAAATAAGAGATTTAAGCCCCTGAGAGCAAAGAGTTTGGGGGGACGTGGTATTTAAGATAAGACCTGGGATTAAAAAGCGTGAAGGTCACAAACTGCTTCCATATCATTCCAAGAATACTGACGCAGGAAGCTTTTCACAATGCCGAGTCCCCGGACACACGTTCTGCTGTGTGTCAGGAGCAAGTAGACAGAAACCCAACACCTGTCATCAAGCCCCTTCTCACACTGCTTGGAAGGGGGGGGGGGTCAGTCTTAGGCTCCTGCACCAGCCTGAACGGCCCACTCTCACCTCTGTCAGAGAGCCTCACTCAATCGAGCAGTTGCTGAACGCATGCGGTCATAATGGAGAAAATATTAAAAACAAAAAATACCAAGCCAGGGATTTTCCAGGGCATAATTGTACAAGTTGAACACTCAAATCTATGCACTGCAGGCTACAGGAGGCTACCTCAGGCATGAGACAAAGTTGCTGAACGAGCCAGATGGGAAACAGAATCACGACACACAGAGGTTGAGCAGGCAGTTTTGGGGATAACGGTTTCCTCTTTAGGACCCTGGACTGACCTGGGGCAGAACAAACAGGGCATACAAAGTACAAGATAAAACAGATGCTTTTGCGAGGGTATAACTTGTCAGGAGCAAAAAAGAACCACAAAATTATTCCAAAATAAGCACTGGACTGTTACACTTTGAGAACTCGCATCAAGAATGTAGAAGCAAATCAGAAACTGACGACTGACACAGTTTGAATGAATCGCCACAAATACCCCAGGCCACTGGGGCCTCCCACCCCACATAACCAGAGGCCAAGCCCTCCCTTACGGTTTTATCTATTGTACAGTAACTGTAAAAGTGCTTTGGTTGAGGCCCTCGCACCTGCAGCTTTAACCACCATGCCTGCTATACCCCTCATTTCACAAAGGTGACGGCCCCCCTTCCCCCCACCGTGCACTGCTCTATAAATAGGACGGCGAAGTAGGCATGAGAATCAGTACCCAAATACGCCGAGGTAGAGTGAGCCACTGCAGGCTGAGGTTTGCCTCACACAGGTTCCTGTTTCTGAAAGATGGCTGGATTCACCTGCACTCTGCGACACACACACACACACACACACACACACACACACACACACACACACACTTGACTTCTCCTGGCTAAGAGGACACCACACTCCACCAGTGAGGGTCCTTTACACTGACGCGCCATCTCAGGTGACCTGCTTAGGTGAGGGCCAGCACAGACCACGACAGTCAACATCTGGGATATCGACATCATCACTTTCAGTGACATTCTTAGAGTATGAGATGTGTTTACAGAGCCATCTGCAAGCACAAAAAGTGTCAAACCACTGAACTGCTCTTACATACACTGTGCATGTCACATCTGAATGCATAAAACTTCAAATAACTGCTAGTTTCCATTTTGGGACAATTTCAATCCCATTTAAAACAGATGACTGTTAAATCGACATAATGCCTTCTTATTGTTAGGGCTATTAATTCAGCCATCTGACCACTGCATCTAAAAGGCCGGTCATCCCAGTACCTTATAACACCAGCCATGACCATAAAGTGTCACATTTCCATTCACTAGAACAATGAAGCTACTTATTAAGTTGTACAACTATCAGAACGATTAGTAAAAAGTGAGGCAAATCAGTACTGAGAGAGCTTGAAAAAAACAGTGAAATCCTAAAAGAAAATACTTCGAAAAAAAAGTACCGCAATACTTACAGGCTCAAAAAACAAACACAAAAGTCACTTAAGGTCACTCAGAGATTAAAGATAATGGGAAGCCATAAATGCAATGCCTTTGAGTCGAGCGCGCTTTCATTTTGCCCAATCTATTACACTAATTAAGGTAATGGACTCTTGCCCCTTATCAGCTGGTAGTTTAAATTTAATATTCGGTCTACCACTATGTTGCATTGGTGTACTTGTGCTACTACACCTGCGGTCTGTTTGTTGTACACTAACTTATTTCCCCTACGTCAGCACTCTAAACAAACCAAGGCCACTTGTTTATTTAATTGCCAACCGCAGGCCCAGTACGTATCTACAGTACGGATCTATTAAACCAGATATCAAGAGGTCCAGACAATAGGACACGTTGTCGGGATATGATCAGGCAGCTCGGTTCTCTTTCTTAAGGCAATCTAACCTGCCCAAGCGCGGTGTCGTGCCACGCAGCGTCGCCGGGACGAACCCACGTGACGTCGGGACCTCTCCTTTCCTCTCGCGCCACAGGGGACTCGGCGCCGCGTGCATGTACGTGTGCGTGTGGATCGGCGCGTTACATAAGCGGTACAACGTGCACCGTCGACCGTCCCATATCCCAGGCAGCGTCAACAGCGCTTTCCGTCACAGATTGGAGTTGACATTTACTTTAGAATAAGCACCAACACCAGTTGGTTGAATCTGTTTTAGGAGGTGACTATGAAATTAGAATAGTATGTAATTCACAGGCTTGGGCGCCTGCACAGCCCAGCACTGCCTCAGGTAGTTTAAGTCAAAAGTAACTTTTGCAAAAGGTCACCAGCAGACAATCGGCATCTGCCACTGGTGTAAAGGGTGCATATGAACAACAAATACCTCAAAACAATATAAACGGTGTTTAGTGCTGTTTACAGCTCTTACTGGTGTATATGGGAGTTAGATATGGCCAAAGTCAATGCTTTCAGCGGAAGCGCTAATTCTGAGCATGATTTAATAACCAGCCCCGTAGGATTCACCGAACACCCGAACTGCAGGAGAAGGCGGACGAAGAGTGTGCTAAGAAGCGTCTCCGAGGCTACACTCACCTCGGTTTTGGTGATGCGGTGTCTCGCCAGCTTGACAACTGCGAAATTCCCCTTTCCCAAAGTGCGCTCGATGTCATAAAATCCCACTCGCACCGGAGTCCGAAGCATCGGTTTTTGGTGACAGTCAGCCATGACCATGCTGTTACAGGGGAACTGGGGACCGGAGGATGGGGGCTGTATTATGGAGCTTGAAACAGCGAGATGGGATTCACCACGGCTTGGGCTTCAAGATTAACCAAGACGGGTGAAAAAGACGCCGTCTGCTAGGATATGTCTAATAAAAATAGACAAAGTAAGATCCCCGCTCGCAGAGCCAGCTCGAAGGTTGTCGGAGCACTCGGTCCAAATGAGAAGATACCGGGACACCAGCGAGCGCCGCGGTCCGTCGCACCAGTCTGTCCAATACAATAGGGCTATAATATTTCAGTTTTATTAGCGAGAGTAAGCGAGTCGGCTCGCGGGAGGCATCGTGTTCTCCGGCTGACGTGCATTGACGTCAGAGCCCATGGGGGTATTTGTACTGAGGGGGGCGGGCCTTTGAAGCGGCTTCGCGCTTCGCTGCCAATCCGTCTCCACGGCAACCAGCCCCGCCTCTTGCGTCAAACACCGGCGCTTTCTCGAGGCAGCGCCGCTTCGGTAAGATCACCTTCGTCCCCTGAAGAGGAGGGTCTTAAACGCAGCCGATATTTCCAAGTGTTTGATTCTGCATACAAGTATCTAAGTGTTATATTATTATTAATGAGAAACACCTACAGTACTGTTATGCATATACATTTCTTTTCAAATTCCGTCTAAGCCCTTACCAAATAAAACTGCCCAAACTAATATTTACACTTATACCTTTGAAATTCACACCACTCTGGTGCCTCAAAGCTGCGGTCCCCGTGTCCCATGTGAAATCAGTTTTGCGGAGAAACCAAAATATTTTTTAGATACTCGGTTAGGATTAGCTTCAATATGACAGTAGGATACATCGATAGAAAACATTATATTTGGGTCAAATTCAAATTCAACTCTAAATTTGTTTCATTTAGTACTTTACCGGTAGGGAAACAGGCACGTATTTACAGAGGAGAGTAAAAAGATTTAAAAATTAAACGACTATTTCACTAAGTAATGTTTTCCGAAGTCATTCATAGGAATCTTCAAAAACATTGAAAAGAGATAGGATAGCATTTTACTTTTTTTTTTTTAGTTTTCACTTACAGAATTTATTGAAGATTCCCATGCGAAAATACGCCTGTTAACAAGCTGACCGTCGAGTGAAGTTGCGGCGCTTTTTCTCGGGCTTTCTGTTACTTTGTCCGCGATTTAGCAGCGCCCCCATCTGGTGGAAGTTGTCATTTCGCACACAAGTTTAAATACAGATACCTGTGGAATTTTCAGTACTCAAGCTTCTGATGGAAAACGGCTGAATATTCAGAAATGTTACTTTCTGTGATATCCCCAAACATTAGTTGTTCTCCTGAATCTGCCACCCTGCAAGGTTTAAGACTTATGCCGATCGTATTGTCTAAACCACTGTGCATGTGACTGAAAGGCAACTGCTTTGAGCCCCGGCCTCAGAATAACAGTCACATGTTTGTGGGCCCCTGAGTAGAGCCCCCAGATCCAGAGGGCGCTGATGCTGTTGCTGACCCTGTGCTGTGACCCCCAAGTTTGCTCTCATGGACAGCGAGATGGAGTAGGCGAAAAAGGAATCTCCCATGGGAATGAAGTATCAATGCAGGGTGAGAGCAATCCTGAATTTCCTCCTAGAAAATACAAGGCAAATGGTACCCTGGAAAAGATGCTAATTCAAGAGAGGGAACACAAACACCAGCCAATTTAGAGACACAACTTCACCTAAACTGTATAATAATAATAAATACTCTTATTGATCCCTATGGGGAAATTCTCTTCACGCCTCCTCCAGCTTGCTCCCTGTAGGTGAGAGCAAGCAGGCTGTGAAGGGCAGCCACCCACAGCAGCACCCAGGGAGCTGAGGCTTAAGGGTCTTGCTCAAGGAGCCACCCACGTGCAGAGGCTGGGCTCAAACCAGTGATTCTGATCACAAGCACAGAGGCTTAGCCCACTGAGACACACACTGTCCCCTGTGTGTTGGGTAACCCAGAAAAACCCTCCAGAACATGCAAATGCCACACACAGAGAACTGCAAGTCCACCGTGTTCCCCACTGTGCCCCATTTTTAATCCCCACTTAACATAAAAATATATTATCCATCCATTTTCTGAAACCACTCATCCTAGTCAGGGTCACGGGGGTCCAGAGCCTATCCCGGAGGCTATGGGTGAAAGGCAGGGAACAACCCAGGATGGGGGGGGTCAACCCATCACAGGGCACACTCACACATGGACACCTATGGGCAATTTGGGAACTCCAATTAGCCTCAGCGTGTTTTTGGTACAGTACATGTGGGAAAGCCAGAGTACCCGGAGGAAACCCCATGACACAGGGAGAACATGCAAACTCCACACACACAGAACTCTAGCGGACACTTGGACCCAGATCCCAGAGGTGTGAGGTGAGAGTGCCAACCACTGCACCACCGTGCTGCCCCCAAAATATATTAGAATAATTATAATGTAATTTTATTCTATTAATGGAAATGTTTTTGTATTTTCTGAGTAGTTGGAAGGAATGACACAGAGACATGTTTATGCTTCATAAATATTTAAGTAATCAAAAGGTCTTCTCTATGGTGGCTTTTAAACATTTTATTGGAAACCCCATCTAGGCTGTTTTAGCCTTTATTGAATCGAAATATTCATGTGAGATGTTACCTTTCCCGCCAAACCAGCTTTACGTATTCCGGCTGAACAGAACTCCACCCTCTTCACTCATTATACTCATTATACTAAGCCGCAAATATTAATATCATCAGTACTGTGGAAGGGGCCTGGAGTCAGCCACAAAGAGATTTCCAACCGTGACTCACTCAAGAGAGTGAACAGACTGAATGACAACATTGTTCCAGACTGAATAGCATTGCTGGGCTTCCCCAATTGCGTATTCAGCACACCTTTATAATTCATTCATTACTGATTATAAGCCAATGCATAATCAATGGCATATTATGGCCTTGTATTGTGGGCGCAGTGAATCATGTTTAACCTGAAATTTCTTAAGTCGTACAGAAATCAAAACCGGTTTGTATTCAAGACTTTGTGAGAGTTAAATTTAGATCTTTTGCTAACGAAGACAAAAAGATGACAGCTGTGATATTTTGGGTGTTTATTTTGCGTCGATGCTCCTGGCTTATGTAATGCTGGGCGCATTCCTGGCTTGTTAGTTTTTAGAGATGAGCTCATGCACCTGCACTGTGGGGGTGTGGCTCGTCTTTCTGTGACGGCATTCCCTCCCACCAGGGTGAAAGGTCCACCGGCAAGCTGCAGATGAAATGTCAAAACTCCAAGGTCGCTTAAACACAAAGGAGGCTGTTTTGGGTGGATAAAGCCATGGATGGACAGGTTTCTTTTCTAGTGAACCCTTAAAGTTTAACTATGTGTTTACAGACCATGTCAATGTGTCACAGTATGAGCCACCAGAGGAAATGTAGAAATTACAATGTGAACAGTAAACTGTCAGTTAGTCCCAAAGGCCAGTTTCCACCCCACGCACTTTGAGCTTGACTGTTATCTTCTCTTTAACTCCTTGCAACAAGGACAGCAGAATCCGCATGAGACGTGTTCATACACACAGCACAGAAATAACTCCCCCCACCCTTTAGGGGGTGCTGTCCACTTCCAGTTCAGGATGAATTGCAGAAATTCAACAGCCAGCTATTAGCCATAGATCTCATTTTCCACCCATCCAGTTTCGGAGGAAGGCTGTCCATGGCCAAAGCAGGCCTCATAGATGTCGTTTGTGACAAAGCCGCTCTCTATGTTCCTGACTGGCAGATTCTCATAGTCGCTGGACAGAGGCTGAGGGAGAGGGCAGCTGGGGGAAACTTGCTGTGTGACATTGTGACCCTCACTGTGGCTCCTGGTGCCTGGGCTGCGGGCATCAAAACTCCCCTGTGAAGCACAATATGCTTGTGCTTTTCTCCTGCAGGCAAACACACACACAAAGCTACTCCATATACCTCAACCAGCATACTCACTCCCAGAAAAAAGGGTACAGCCCTGGTACAGTTTTGTTCCCCAAGGTAATAAAAACAGTAATAAACCCCCAATGGTACAAACATGCTCCTCTGCAAATGTGGAAATTTCAGGTCCAGAAAGTAAAAATCCAGACCAAGATTTTATTTCAACCAGCCAGGTGAGTACCGTGTGAATGTGACTCTTTACACTCCAATGGTTAGTTGAAACAAAATCTTGGCTTGGATTTTTACTTTCTGGACCTGAACTTCATACCTCTGTTCCCGAGTCCATTTCTGTATCTTAAAAGATTGTACAGCTAGGGTACAATTGGCATGATGGTACAGCCCCAGTGACAAGTAATTGTACCCTCAAAGGTAGAAATTGGTACGTTTTTTTCTGATAGTGTACATTATTATGACACATTCTTACACTGCACATTCACTAGTGATTACTAATCGGATATGTGGGTTGGATGGGAAAGCTGCTTGGGTGTGTTGAACGCTCATGGGAGTTTTACTTACATGAAAAATGTTCTGAAGGCAGAAGGAAAAATGACTGGTTCAGAGAGATAACCAATCAGATTGCAAGAGAGAGTTAACCAATCAGATTGCAGAGGAGATGATTCCAGGCAACTAGAGGAGGCAGGACCAAGACATCTGATTGGTTGGGCCCACTTCCTCTACAATCTGTGTGTAAGTAAAACTCCCATGAGTATGTTGAACAGAGGGAATTTCTTACCCTGCAGTAAGGAATCTGAAGTATATGACTCCTGAACCCACCAGCAGGAACATTAGGAGACCAACAGAGGGCCAGATGATGTAAGTGAGATCAGTGCCGAGGCCTGGATGAGAGGAAAATCAAGAGTCTCCGAACAGGAACCTTACATATTTGAAAAGACAATGGAAATAAATGGACTAACGGCAAACTGGACATTTTCAGCGACTGTTCTAGTTGAAATATCAAGGCTATCATGTGAAATCTTTAAAGGAAAATTCATAAATAAAAAAAACTAAATCTGAAAGCAAAGCATCCTGTTTTATTTGACCCGACGGAATGTGAATGACGAGTATTCTGGATTACCAGCCGATTCAGATGCTATTTCCAGTTCTGCAGCATTTATCGTGACTGGAGGGTTATTTGGCAGGACAGTCGTGGCTGGAGCTTCTGAGGAAAAGAAAAACTGAGCTCTAACAAACAACTTTTTAGAATGAACTCGACGACAACTGCAGTGTCTCAGGGAAAGACATGTTCTAACATACAACCATGCAGCAAATTCAATAAGAACTACTCCATCCATCCATCCATCCATCCATCCATCCATCTATCCATCCTTCTATGTTATAACCACTTTTCTGGTCAGAGATGAAGGGGGAACAACTTATATGCTTTAAAAAACCTCTCCTATTTTGTTTTAATATCTCCAGATAAAATATATATTTAGAGTGACATTAGATGCTTTTTAAAGAGTACAAATTTTAAGTTAACAGTACATTTAATTAGAAGAGGAATTAAACTTAATGAGAGATTTAAGTGAACAAGGAAGTCTGTTGGACGTTACTGCACCTTCCTGACCAATGGGTGAAGCCATTGGGCAACTGCCTCTAAGTAGGGAAGATGGTCTGATGATAGCGTCTTACACCACATAGCTTTTTGGTGCTCACAGAATGTTGATCTAAAGTGCTTTTTAACATGTAACGGTATTCAGTAAGGCATCTAACACCACCGGCAGGCTTTTAGTATTTAAAGCAGCAGAGTGGGTTCACCTGTGTTTCCCTCCTCTTCTGCTCTGAGAGTCTTCTGAGGCTTTTCTGGAAACATGATAAAGAACATCATCACACCAGTACCTAAGGAATCTATTTCCTTTATCACAGGAAAACTGGCATTCGGCTGTTCCTGGCCATGCAGTGGTTATCACCTTTGGGGTACTTGCAGATGAAATGGTTCCTGGAGCTGCAGTCCCCATTGGTCCAGGGAAGCCTGTCAAAGCCCCACCCCCCCCTGGGTGGTGAGGGGCCCAGCTGCATCACCACGCATGCCTGCTGCCCACAAGACGGTTCGCCTAACAGCCAGTTTCTGCAAAGCATTCATAACAAGTCCTGTGTAACTATGCTGCCCACAAACACTCATAAATTACACATCAATGGCATATTAGTTTTATGGCTACAGTCCCATTAAGGACTGATTTATACACAAGGTTACCTCTTGGATATATATTCTTCTCTAGAGATTTGACCCTACAACCACTGTGTCATGTGTCACATTTTTTTAAAACCGCTAAACCCTCTCAAGGCATTACTTAATACCTGAATGTGGCCTGGCTGCCATCCAGCCAGCGATAGTCAGCGCCGCAATCGCTGCCAAGCCCCAGGTCGTCGTGGCTCCTGCGGAGCCCGATCCAGAAGTAGCCCTCGGCGGCCGGGACGTGCTGGATGAACTGTACGATGAGGCGCTGCTCGCCCTCGGTCTCGACGCTGAGGAGCTCGCCGCCTTCGGTCCGGCAAGCTCGACTGGCCTGGGCGAAGGTTAGCCTGCGGCTGCCGTCCTGGATGTACGCGATCCTGTAGCACGGCCGCTCCGTGCCGCGCCGGCAAATGAGCTGACCTTGGAGAATGGAGAGCGGCAGGAAAAAATTACGCACGCAGGATGGGAAACCAAACAAAGGAATCTATTCTAGTGGACAAAAAGTAACAAGTCAATGAGTCTTTTCCTTTTTAAGAGTCATGTTACAGCTGATATAGTCATTAAAGTAAAATCAAATAAATATACATTTAACGGATCTCTGTAAAGCAATAGTTTTTTTCGTTTAAAAATCACAAAATTCACAATGACAGTCCTGCCAACAACAAATTCACATTTACCTTCCTGCAGAAAGTACAGGTATAGTGCGATTCTTACACAGTTTCGTGGAGAAAAAAAGTTTGAAAATACAGGATTTTATAATGAAACCGAAATCAAACTAGATCTGCTAAAAAAAAAGTTATTGAAATAAGTGTCAGCAGAATTTTACAAAAGAAATTTCATCCATCCTCACATCAGCCACACGCTTCCCCTGGACAGGGTTGCGGGATAAAACAGACATTGCCAATGAAAATCATTCAACACATATCTGTAAAAAAAAACAGTCTAAAATACCGACTTCCTTACGCCACACTGGGGCGACTTTGCTCCAGGATGTTCAACACTGACACCTCTACTTAGCCACGAACTTCCTTTATGCATTAAACAACTCAATGAAAAAAATATAAGCCGAAATATCTAGTATTTTGTGAATTTCTATGCTGAAAAAGTTAAGTTGCCAAGTCGTCAAACCAGATCCACAACGGGGGCGGATAACGCAATAAATTTGCTAACTGTCTTGTTATTCTGCTAAAAAGAATAAATATCGAGAATAAAATATAAAAATCTGCGCTTAACTCTGACGGGGTCGATAAATCATGTGGTTTATACTCACCACTGAACAGCTCAGATGCATAACACGAGCAGCAGAGTATGCAAACCGCAATCCATAACAGTCTCATAAAATCCATGTCACAATATCTTCATAATTTCATCCCGATTCACGCACCGCAACTACTGCGTGCAGCTGAGCGGCCGCTTAAACAGCATCCTGCGGTTTTTCCGCTGGATTTAGTTCGCCAGAGCAGAAAGACCACCGAGCTCAGACTAGAGCCGCAAGCGCTGACGGCGGTAATTTGGCGTGTTTATGGGCTGGGAGGGAGCAAGGGAACGTGTCTGATCAAAGCACAACGTCAAACATCGGGGAGAACTTACTGGAGAAGATGCCCAAACTGCCTGTTTACCAAGCAGACCCCCCCGCCCCCCATTTCCCATGAGGAAGAAATAGCCATGCAACAAAGACAGCTTTTTGTTCTGGAAAAAAGGACTGAACTGCAAAACCTTAAAACATGGCTGCACACTGACTAATATGATAAATTAATAGTAGGCTGTGCTGCCTTGCTATTATTGTCCACTTTTATGCTAAATTAAAATAATTCTAATATACCCTTAGGGACGACGGAAACAGTTGCACTGTAGTCCAATGGCCAAATTAGTTTCAGAAACTGCAACTTTGTTCGTAATATATTAAGAGAACACGTAACAACTTTGGTAATCGTTAATAACCAACAGAAGGTATTGGGGCAGAGGAATCATATATATTGCTCATGTAAACTACCAATAACTTAATGCGTATCTTTTAAATTGGTCGTGGCAACTTTGCCTAATGTGAGAGGAATTCTAGTTTCTATTTTTGAGAAGGATTAACGCGGTGAAGATTTGGGATCGCTCTATGAGCCGTGTGTAGACTGAAGCTTGCGCAAAATTTGTAAAACGGAAATCCCCTTGCAGTTGTGACCTAGATACTGCACTGTTCTAGCATTGATACACTATTGCAAATCAGGATGCTTAATTGTGATTGATATACAAAAATATATTGGTAGAATGCTTTTATAAAAAGAAACGTACAATTCTGTCTTTGTAGAGAGCCCGATACATTAAACGCCTTGTTTAACGTGACCCCATACCACTAACAACCCAAACAAATTTACCACAGAAACTAGACTTAAGAAATTGTCAAGCCAATCTGTGGTTGAACAGAGCTTACTCTGACACTTCTGTGTTTATGGTCGGAGCTGTTGTTACCTTAGAGAAGACATCACTGTACAGCCACAGAGATTGTATGAGAGAATATGTAAAAATGACAGCAATTGCCATTTAGGACATAATACAGCTTAGGGAAATGATATCATACACGAAATAGCTTTTTTTTCCGCTTATTACTCTCAAGGGGAAATAAGCAGAGGCACCTCCTGCGACATTGTTTTATTATGAGTGCAGTTTCTTTGTACAATTTTCATGGTTTGAATCGCAAACACCTACATCAAGGCTTACAGAGCAAGAATGGACACAAAGGAATGTTCCTCTAAGCTTCGTAATGGCCTGGATGGATGGATGGAAGCTCTCCAGTGACCTGGCACGGCAGACGAGGGGATCATATACCTCCTTCATGCCCCCTTATCACTTTCATTGTGGGTTTTTAAAGCTTTTTTCCGCTTCCACTTCTCCACATTGTACAGTAGCAAATGGCACAAGAAAGGATTTTTATATAATTGGCTGAGAAAAGTTTGTGTGCAGGACTATGATGCTGTGATCATGATGCTGTTAGATTTGACTTCATAATCATAACAAAGTCCCATTAAGCTGATTTAATTAGTTTAAATTAGTTTACACACATGTACGTCCCTTCATTAGCACAGACACACATGTACAGACATGTATGCACACACACACAAACACACACACACACACACACACACACACACACACGCTACCAGTCAAAAGTTTCTGCACACCACAGGTTTTTTTGTTTTTGTAAGTTGAGTTAACAACTATGAATGAAAATATAAGTCATATAAAAGAAGTTTCCTTTATAACATGGAAATAGTATGTAACAGTGCATGTCTGATATCCTATTAACTGGCTGTATGGTGATGGCATAGTCAAATTCTAGGCTGTACTTTAACTTTAAATGCACTTGTTACCTGTTTTATCCCATGAAACAGAGCAGCATTTAATGTCCCTTGTAAAAAGAATGCCTTGGGTTTTTTCTGTTTTTAAACCTGCTAGAGGATGTTGCTTTGATGAATCAAACATATAAGATAACATAAGATAATCCTTTATTAGTCCCACAAGTGAGAAATTTGCATTGTTACGGCAGAAAGTGGACAGTAAATAACAGAGCAGCAAAAATTAAAAACAAAAGCATAAAAACTATATATGTACAAGTGGAAATGTATAAATATTAATATATGTACAACACTGTGGAATTGCACTCAAAAATATTGCACATAAGAAAAACATAAGAAAAACACTCTGGTGTATTGGATGTGTGTGTTTTGTTAGTCTATTTGTATTCGAGAATTGCAGTGAAAACTTACGTACTCAACGGCCCTTTCTGGGTAAGACCCCTGTTCTAGCCTGTTGTGTCAGCAGTGTGGCTGGTGACTGTAACAGCAGCACAACAATCTGTTAACAGTACTGCACACGAGCCAGGCTGTTTAAAAGCTCTGCTAGTGACCTGCCAGCACTGGCAGAAACATATTATTTGATACTTGCATGAACTTTGAGTAGTCAATGAAGCCCCATCACATAATGTTCACATGTTGCTATGGATGTCATCCACACTACTGGACACAGTTCCTTCCAGTGCTGTAACATGCTGTGAAGATGATGAGTTTAACAATAGATACGTGCAACAAGATTTTGGAAATCTACAAGCATTTTGTTGTAGCAGTGGTGTGCTAGGGAAGCAGTATCACAGCGACGGACAGAAAGAGACCGAACGAGCCAATCAGAATGGCCGGCTCCATTCCAGGCTCCACCTTGGACACCTTTGAGTCAGTGGTGGAGAAAAGAATAACCAATAAACTGCTCTCCATTATGGATATGACAAACTTCCCCCGCACAGTGTGCTGCTTTGCAGAGCATCTTCAAGTAGCAGGCTCATCCAGCTCCGCTGTAACGAGGGCCGTTTCAGGAAATCGATCCTACCGACTGCCATTGCATTTTACAACAGTTCACATCATTTTCTGGCAAGTTGTTAACATATCCTGCACTTTACTTGCACAAGACTTGCAACTATCTGTACATTATTATGGTATACTGTTACACATTTTTATCTTTGTTTTATCTTATATGAATTTTATTTTAAACATGCTTGTTGTGATGTATGTTAAACGGTGTTATATGTTGATGCTGAAACGACGACTTCCTGGTAAGGGTTTAATATAGTCCCCTCTCTCACAATCATTTATCCTCATCAGGGTGGGAGGCAGCATAGTCAGATGTATATCTGAGATGTGTCCCTTCCAGGAGACAAATACACCACAGGTTATTTAAGGATGCCAGTCAAGTCCTTAGATTATAGGAGGAAACTGGAGTACTTGGACACCCATATGAGCTGGGGGGTCCACACTGATGGGGATTCAAACCCACACAAAAAAGGGAGAACATACAAACTCCACACACACACACACACACACACACACACAGTGCCAAGGTGTGATTCCAGTCCCAAAGGTGTGAGGCAACAGTGATCCCCTGCACATGCCCCACAGACCTTACACATTTTCCTTAAAATTTTCACAATCAGAAAACATAATTTCCCACTGGGGACCAATAAACTGCACATTGCCCAAAGATGTCTCAATTTTTGACCATATGCTTCCTGCGTGAACAAGCACATCAGCCATAACACACAACACATTTGATTACACATCTGCCACGAAATCAACGCCTGAATAAAACACCTCCGGTGTCAGTTCACACCTAGACCTGTAAGACGCGTAAATCATCCAGCCACACTAGAGGTCAGGCACCCCGTGCAGTGTTCTTAACAGTCATTATTTCCTTTTATAAGTTATCTGTACCCAAAATGAGTTCTGCCATTATAATTGAGATTAATATAAATCCACTGAGAGTTAGTCATGCAGTCTGAACCCTTCTTTTTTTGTAATAATAGGTTGCTAATTGGAACTAATGTGTACCGCAGAGGGCTGAACTTCCATCCCTCCAGCTAATGCTGGTAACTTATCTTCCACTGGGGCAGATTCTAGTCACAGCATTTAAACAGCTTCTGTTGAGCAAGGTTTGCATGATCCAGCCTCGTAAACAAATGGAGATCAAAGCGTGCCAAGGTGCATCTGTTTCCAGTCAGGCTCTTGAGTACAGTTTTCAGCATGGATTCTGCCGGGGGAGGGGGTGATGTGTTTGCTAAGCAACCAGACAATTAAGTGTGTAGTAAATCTAATGGATCACCCCCTAGCAGTTCCCCCTCCCTGTTACCATCACTTAGGACTGACTTAAAGCTGACTCTAGCTTAAATGTGGGCTCATTAATAGGGTCGCAAAAATTCTGAGAAGTTTCCTGTTAATTCCCATAGAAAGTTTCCAACTTGGAATATTTCCAAAATTCCCCAGCTTAACTTCCCATGTAATGGAAAGTTTCTGGAAATTTTCCGTACCTTTGCAAACCTACTCATCAATGAATGAAAGTGATTTTGTCAGAAACGCTGCTACCCCACCAGGCACAGCCTAGTCTGCCACACCAAAAGCAGTGACCCCAACTATCTCACCAGCATCCCCAGTTTGTGCTTACTGCTGCAATATTACACCATGTTGCAACATGGCACAAACACAAATCACTATTTACTTTCCAGAATCCATTGTGTGTGTACATGTGAAATTGTTTCGAGTTGGATTCTTTAACAAGGAGGAGCTTAAAGCACCAGGGAAAGTTTTAATAGGAAAAAGGTTGCACAGACTAGACAAACACTGACGGTATGAACAAATGATCCTGTGAGGACGGTTGAAGCACAGTTTCCCTATTTAAAAGCCATGAATCCCAGAGTAGGGCGAAGGAAATAGAGAGGTCAGTGTAGTCTCTGGCTACAAGCATCTGGCTAGGAGCCCGGTCCGATGGGACTGTGACAGCGTCTCTTTTATTACAGACCCGGGTAGGGCCAAAAAAAAAAAAAAAAAAAAAATCTCGTTCGTATCACATGCACGGAAAAAAGCACAAAACCCAGGTTTTTAACCTTGGAAGAAGAAACATACCGGTTAAGTGGGGCAATTTGAGGTCAGAGGAAAACAATTTTGTTCGTTTGCAATCGATCATATAGTCTGGCTATTTCCAGGAATTGTTCCTACTGTCATCTCTATACGAGAAATATCACTGGGTCAGTATCCCACCAATTTAAATGGTAATGACCCTACAACATAAATTAAACTATATTTAGGCAATGTACATTTCATCCTAATTGATAAGCGCCTCAACATCTGATTAAAAGAATCTGCGTTACCGAGAAATTAAGTGAAACAGCAGAAACCTACCAACCCATAAGCGAAAAAAACAAGTTATAACACGCTACAATTATTACCATTACAATCGCCATCCTGCTTAAACTTTCTACGGCTCTACGCAAATAAAAGAGACAAAATAGTAATAGGACACAGGTGACGCAAAAGTTAACGCGCACCACCTGTTTTACCCTTACGTATTTTTTTATATATAAAACACGTAGTAAGCGCTTTGTAAAAACGCCTAATGCGTTTGTTTATGGTGGTTAATCAAACACCAACCAAAGTAACTACTGTTACTAAAGTTACAAAACAAAGCGTGTACTTAAGTACGGTACTTAATATTTTTTAAATTTTAAAAAAACAAGGTTCTTTAAGAAAGAAAGAATGAAGGAGGAAATCGCAGCCACTGTGTTCTTTATCACTAGACTGGCCAAGAAACACGGGAAGCTGGACCGGCGCAGCAGGGAGAAGTTCGCGGTGGAGCTCACGTCGGTTCTCTTTGAGAAATACAAGAGCCACTGGTATCCGGACAACCCGAGCAGAGGTCAGGCTTTTCGGTGAGCTTTACTCGGCTCTGTTACCCAAGTGCACACAGGCAGCTGGCCTCTAAAGGTTTAGTATGGAGTATTTTCTATAACCTGAACCCTGGCATACTTTGAAACTTTCACATTATTACATTCTAGTGTTTTTGATCCCATCTAGATGTTTAAGGATGAATAAAGCACAGTGCAAGGATGCAGTGTTGGATGAAGCCTGTAGGCAGAGTGATATAGACTACGATGACCTGGGATTGCCAAAGGAGATGACCATTTGGGTGGATCCCTTTGAGGTGTCATGCAGGTGACAGGCTGCCTGTTTGCAATGGTCCATTCAAATCTGTGGCTCTTTGATCTGAGGTTGATGGTTTATTTCCACAAGGTACGGTGAGAAGAGCTCCCCTTTCTGCGTGGCTCCACTGGAGAGCCATCGGGATGATGGGGAGTTCTCCCGATGGATTAACAGTGCAGTGGAGAAGGCGTCCTCAGACTATCACTCAGGGAGCTCCTCCGATGAGGAGTCTGGGACTTGTAACAGCAGTGTGAACAGCAGCCTTAGCAGTGGAAGCTCTCTTTCTGAGCACAAGAGCATCCCCACTGTGAGCAATCCCAACAGCGTCTACCAGGTGGGCCAACGACCCTCGGTGTCTGCCGGCTCTACGATGGCTCTTAAAGGGGCCTGTAACCCAGAGACTTCATGGTTCCTATCAGATCCACAGAAAGAACTGAATCTTAAAATCTGGATTCAGAGATCATATGCTAATCTTTCACTCCTGGTGTTGACCACACGCCACCTAATGTCAGTTGGCTGGTGTGGATAGTCCGCTTGGTTCTGTTCTACACTGTCTTGTCTCTTGCAGGCCAGTGAATTCTCCATCCCAGTTGCACAGCCCTGGGCGCTCTACCCAAAGCGGAAGATCTACTCTGGCGATGGGTACCAGCAGCATCAGACGGCTGGGTACTACCTACAGAACAAGCCCTTCAAGAACTACAGGGCTTCATTTGCCTTCTCTGGGCCGCGTGTGGACCGGTACCACTGGGTCAGCAAGAATCGCTCCTAGCATGTGCTGCGGATTTAGCCTCCGTCCTGGATGGTGCTGAAGTGGAGCAAACTTTAAATTTAAACTTATAAATTTATGAAATTATTTATGGGGCAAGACCTTGCCTTTGAAGTACTTTTATCCCTAAATTTTATTAAACTGTCTTTTTATGTCTTAAACTGTAACTGTTCAAAAAAGGCTGAAAAATAAAAGTGGCATTTTAAACTCACTGCTTTGGCATAGGAGGGGGAAGTGCATGTTTCTTTGGTGACCAATAGATGGTAACATACATAACTTATGGGTGTACCTCCCCCCCTCCAGGGGTGGTGGGGAATAGGGGTTGTGTGCAGGACACTAGTGATGTCTAAGGTGTTAAATTGTTTAGCTTTGAGGCTACATAGTGTGTACCAATTTGTGCTTGTTTCTCATATCCTCTGGTGGTAGTGTTGCTCCCTTGAATAATGACCTGGCCTTGTGCTCGTATAAGTGGATCCTGGATATTCTGTGCTTAAAGTTGTGGTTTAAGGGTGAGGGATTTTACCTAAAGTATAACCTGAAATGACCTTGGGTAACCAGACACTGACCCATTGATTGCATTTTATGACCCCAAGAGCCTGTGCATAATCTGAATCCTGTCTTATTGTCTTCATGTGTGTCTCCCCAGTATACAGTGTCTCATGAGAGATTGAAATGAGTAGGAGGGTGTTACCTTAAGCCCTCTGGTATGGGCTCATGAATAATTCTATAGCTGTGTGGTGTTCCGTTTCGGTTTTGTCAGAGCCTGTTCTCAGTGTTATCTTTCAGGAGTTCCAGCTCTCACTGCTTCTGCTGGTTGTTTGATGGGATCTGATCATGTTCCAGCGGTCATTGTCAGGGAGAAATTGGTTTCCGGTTTCGCTGGTGATTTGGGGTGGGGGGCTGAGACGAGAGGGTGTTCCTGCAGCATTCAGATATTGGACCCTCTGGGTATTAAAATGTAGGACGCGATGCTTTGTCATGCTCCGCTCCCCAGATGTTCCAATGATGGTCCCTGCTGGGATTATTTGAATCAGCAGTTCATTTCCATATGCTTTGCAATATATCCATTTATAAACACACTTTTGGCTCTTCAATAAGCGCAATGGGCAGGTTGCAATCTCAGGAAAGGATTAGATTTTTGCTTTGTCGTCTCCTTGTTCTCTTTACTCCAACAACTGATACGTAATCCTACACTTATTCTGACATTGTGTCCACAGTCGGGCCTGGGGCTTACTGAGCATTTGATTACGGCAATTAAAAATGTGCATTTCACCTTCTAGAACATGTCCCCATTGATGCTTTCAAGGTAGCTAGACAAATGAAAAAGCCGCGGGCAGGGGACCCTCCTTTTTCTAAAAATGAAAAACCCTTACCTTATGTGGGACAGACACAAGCTGACCCGGATCTGTAGCTCCGTGTTTTTGTGTTGGACAATGCTCCGTCTCATTCCGAGCGGCCCTCTAGCCTGTAGCTAGGCCATGTGATTGACTCAACTCATACCAGTGGCTCGTGACACCGCCAGGGCAGACCGACGTGTGAGCCATGATAATGTTAACGAAACCTGCATTTCGCTCCTCTCCGTGTCACGCCTCATGCTACGTGATACCTGATTACCATATTATGTGTTTAGTTCCCAAGGGAAGCACACTTCGAAATGTATCAGGCCCCCTCAGAAATGCTTGAATTTATGGGCTTATTGCTGACTAATTAGTGTTTGGGGGCTGGTCAATGATCCCAATGCATAAGACTTGTTAAATGTGGGCTCACGACTGCAAGGTTATACAGGTGTTACCTACAGCCAAATCTGCTTCAAATCTCCCTGCCATGCCGATGATATTCAGCCATGTGTCACACTGAGACACAGAGCACAGCAATGTAGATCTTATCTGAACCACAATTTTTCTCCAGTTCAATTTAATTTATATAGCGCCTTTCTCAACAGCATGGACCCAAGGCACTTTACATGGGTGTGTTGTGATACATTACAACATCATTAAGACAGAGTAATACAAAAATAGGGAAAAGGAAAGATAAAGAAATGAAAGGAAGCAAGCCACGTGACAACGCAGGAGAGGAACGGAAAACTCCCAAATAAGGAGGAAAAACAAACCTCTGGGGGTCTGAGGTCAATTGGCTGCCCAACCCCCACAGGCATACTAACATTACTGAAAAAGAATGAATGGTCTTGCTTGCTAAAAGCAAGGTGTAAACTGTGGTCAAGAGCAAAGCCAGAGTCCATCAATGAGTCTGTTCTCCATGCTGGCCTGTGTAGAGTGGCAGATTGAGGGCTGCACTCATGATGTTACAGTTTTTAAGTCACATCCATGATGTTACAGTTTTTAAGTCACATCCATGATGTTACCCTTCCGTGGGACTGAACCAGGACTCCAGCTCAGATGGTGCCTACCCCATAATTCCATAACTGCTTGTCCGGTGAATGGTTACAGTGGGCCTGGTGTCTGTCTCAGGAATCACAGAGCAGAATACAGGGGACGCCCTGAACGGGATGCCAGTCTATCACAGCACACAATAAGGGCAATACAGATGCTCATCCTATATCACGGAAACGTCAGAGATCTTCTGACTGTGGGGTGGAAACAAGGCTACGTCTAGGTAGCCCACATGAAAAGCACACATAGCCACACACAATTATGGTTCAAACCTACAGTCTTGGAGGTAGGACTGGGCAATATCACACTGACATATATCGCGCATACGCAATAATCGCCAGGGCGTTTGGCCAGATGCCAGCTGACCCCAGCTGGTCTTTCTCCACTCATCCATGTTCCTAGTGCCAGATTTGGTAGCTGACAATCAGTCCGCCGGGGTCCCTGTTTTCGGCTGCCACCCGATCTACACTGCACCCAACCCCAATGGCTCCCCCTGCAGGTGGTGGGCCCACAGGATGGTGGACCCGTGTAATTACTTCAGGCTCACCTAGGACCAGTTAGCCTTGGGAGACCCTACTAGGGGCAATTACCCCAAGCAACAGGGATCACAGAGACACATAAAACACCCCCAGCACTATAACGTGGTAATTCATACAGGTGGTTATTTTAAATGTCAGCTTATACTTAATGTGAACATTATTTCCCATAAAAGTATGTATATGATGTTGAACTTTAACTTCCTTTTTCACGACCTTATCTCAGATTATTGTTGATGAATCGCTAATATTTACTTACACATCACACAAGAAGTTCCTTACACATAACGTTATTTTTTTGGGCAATTTGAACAAATTTTCTTGATAAAATTGCAGGATATTGACTGGAGAAGTTCACAGAAAATAGTCTCAGGGAAATCTGACCCAGTTGTGGGAGAGCTGGTGTTGTCAGCTAGGAGGTTCTTGGTGTTCAGAGTTTAAGGGTGGTGTTTCGTGCTTTGCTGGAATAGACGCCCAAGAGGTATACATTCTCTCTGAGGGTGGACTACTCCTAAGTCTCACCCAGGCACTATAAAAGCCCCAACCCATTTCTCAGAGGCACACAGAACATGACACAAGCAGGTAGGGACCATATGTCCACAGATGACAAAGGCTTACATGCGTACAATGTTCCTAATTCTACGCGTAATAAATATTAAATGGCTGCTCACCATGAACTGCAAGCTGGTCAGTCTGTATGTGTGTCTGGTCCAGTGATAATGCTGTGTGTCTCTCTCTGGTCCAGTGATGATGCTGTTACTCTGTGTCCCTACTGTGATTCTCCTCCTACATCCCGGGAATGCCCAAATCAACAACTGCTCTACCACCTACAACAGAATGCCCGGTGAGTTCACCTCCATCATCTCGCTGGGTCAGCGGTCTCTCCTTTTGAATTAAATTAGGGTGCAAAGTTCCTGTTTGCCGCTGGACTGGCTAAGTTCTGCTTCTGGGCTAGTTAACTCCTACTGCTAATCTCCCTCTGGCTCACCTCTCGTCTGGACTCTCCCTCTCTTTTCTCCTTATCTTTCCTTCTCATTTGCTTCTTGCTTGCCTGCAGACAACCGGGACCTGGTGGTAAACTGTGGCACCAATAACATCTCCCTGGAGGTGAACCTGTGCACGGCGCAGTGGGGAGGCTACAATGCCAGCGACCTGGTCCTGAATGGCGAGCACAACAACAGCCTGTGCAAGGGCACCATCGACCCCAGTCGCGACCCGCCCATAATCCGCTACATGCTGCCCGTCAACAGCAGCGATGGGAACCCCTGCCGACAGTTGCTGCAGGTGACACCATCAGCTGGGGTACCCCAGGCTGCCGGCGTCTGTGGCGTGGGGTGCCCTGAAGGGCCGATACTGGAGTCATTTACATGGTGGGGGTTTCAGGGAACTCCCAGAGTGCTGTGATGCTGTTTGAGAACGTATCTCCGAAATGTTTCAGAATGACGGGGTATTTTTTTCCGAAATGCGATCTTAACAGCCCCCGATAAGTATTCTACAGATAGAATCCTCAGGGAAAGTCATCAAGCTGACACTATATGATGGCTAAATTGGGCCATTACATGCTGCCATTACGGGCCATTTACCCTGTGAAATGAATCTACTGCTCATCTCGTTTCCATTCCAGAATGAGCTGAACCCCCTCAGCAATAATTCTAGGTCTTTGCTTCCAGCTACAACCTGTGGCATATTACAGGAATGATCGGGGCCTCAAACATCCTGAATAAGGTCTGTCTGCTCAGTTTCATGTCCGCTTTTTGGTAACCAAAAACATTTCTGGGTGCAGATTGTGGACGAGGTCCCTCAAGATGCAATCTTCAGCTCTTTCTCCAGCATCCAGTTTGTCATCATCAGCAGCTACATCGACACACCCAAGTCCTCCTATGGACTTATCAGTTACGCCACTGACCTGTACTACCAGTTCTCCTGCCGCTACCCACTGGAGTACTTCCTAAAACCGAACCAAATTGTGACGTAAGTGCACTTCCATCGCCTCGCTTTTCCTCCTCTTATTAATTTGTGCACCTCCACTCCATATACTTTGCTGGCTGGTGTTACTGTACCTTAAGGTTAAGGCCACAATATCCTGCATTGGAACTGGGATTTTCTCCTGGAAATGTTAAACCTCAAAAATTCTATTTTATAATTTAGTCCACCTTTTGAGTGCTTGGTCACTGTAATTTTTTTCTTACGTGTTACTGTGGTGTGTCTTTATATTACTGTAGTCTCTCACTATGAGCTGGGTCACTGTAATCTCTGTGTTCTATATTACCATAATCCAGGGTTCCCCAATTCCAGTGCTGGAGGGGCAGAATCCAACACAGTTTGCACATTTCCCTGTTCAAACATACTTAATAAACCTTGTAATTAGCTGATTAAAGTGTGTTTGAGCATGAAAACCTACTGATTGTGTTGGATTCAGCCCCCCGGGCAACAGAACTACTGTAATCTGTCTTGCTGTGAGCTGGGTCACTGTAATATGTCTCACTGTGTAATGGGTCATTGTAATCTCTCCTTTATCACAGCAATCTGTCTTGCTGTGAGCTAAGTCACTGTAATTTGTTTTACTGTGAGCTGGGTCATTGCAATCTGTCTCACTGTGTGACGGGTTACTGTAATCTCTCGCTTCTGTATCACTGTAATCTGTCTCATTCTGTGATGACTCACTGTAATCTGTGGCATTTGGTCAATGTAATTTCTCTCTTCTGTATCATTGTAATCTGTCTCACAGTGAGCTGGGTCATTGCAATCTGTCTCACCGTGTCATGGTCACTGTAATGTGTCCCACTGGGTGATGATTCACTGTTATGTGTCTCACCGTGTTACTGTGTTATTGTGGTCTCTCTGTGATGCCTGAGTGTTTCTCTTCGTAGATCCTCAGTGTCCTTGGCCACGAACAACAACAATGGCAGCTTTGCAAACACACTGAGCATGAACGTGTACAATGTGAGTATGGTAGTGTGTCAGTCTGCTGTGGTAAATACATGCTGCATTGAAGACACACCAGATGGTTAGGAAAATAGTCAGGGTGATGGTTAGGGTGACCACTCATCCAGATTTTGCTGGACAGTCTGGTTTTCCAGCCCTCTGTCTGAAATGCTGTTGGGTGTGCTCCTTTTAGCCCCTGTTGTCCACCCTTTTTTCCACCCCTACCCGCCCCCCCTACCCCTTGTCGCACAAAAACCCCCCGCACACACATGCTACGGAAGCCAAGAACAGCTGTGCTTGGAATTATTTGTTATGCTGTTATCGCAAGATAACAAGATAATTAGCCCCTTCCTGTTCGCTCAATCGTTTTTTCATGGGTGTCCCCCTTTCTCACTCGCTGTCTTCCTTGTTGGACAGATTTGTCCGCCTTTTTAGAGCCATGCCGATGGTCACCCTAGTGATGACCGTCCATTAAAAAAAATCAGGCATGTGTGTCTACAAGTATGTGTGTGTGGGAGATTGAATGTAATACATACAAGAAAAGGGGAAATAATGATGAATTGATATTGGGTGTGAAGGACAACTGAAGCTGTGTTCTCATAAATCCCCGACCATCAGGACACAAACTACACTGTCCCACTGGACATCCCCCCCACTGGACTCCCCCTGCGCAGACCGATCTTTGTTGAAGTCAAGGCCACCAACCTCAGTAACAGGTAGGCAGTAAGGTCCTGCCGCCTGTATGTGGGGTCGGGGATCTTAGGCTATACAAATGGGCGTCAAAGTTCACCAAGTACTTTTATTCTGTTTCTACTCACACTAAAAAGTTCATTTGAAACTTTCGTCATTTTTGAAGTTCATTTAAAATTTCAAATAAAGAGAATTCAATGTCGGGAGTATTTTTGGCCACCCTAGGGGTCCCCACTGTTTCCACGCCACTGTTAGCAAAACAGAAACTCTCTGCTCTCTTCTTTTTTAGTTTAAACCTGCTGCTGGATCAATGCTTTGCCACCCCGTCGCCCCTGAATGGCTCCACCACTCAAGCTCATAACTTTTTCATTGGGTACGTATGCGTCATCTTTGATGACAGGCGCTGAAAACAGGGTGTGGTCTCCTGATTTAAGTTGACAGACAAGAATTTTCTGTGTGTCGTCTGTTTCTTTATTTTTTATTTTGTGACAGCTTCACTTCAGCTAGTAAGACTTTGAGCTGATGGCAGATACAGAAAGTGGGTCATGGGTGGGCCTGGATTAAATCTGGGTGGGCCCTAGTGAAGCTTATCACCGCATGTTTTCTTAAACAGACTTAGATATTTACAATATGGTTACTGCCACAATAATATAGCCACTGTGATGGCCTACCTAAAGAGCACCACTAGAGGGAGCTCACACATTCATTTGTGCTGAGCACCGTAGCACAGTTATGTGAGGAACAGAGTTACATGAGGGTATTATAATATATATATATTCATTTACCTGAATGGGTGGGCCCAGCTGTCAAGATGCTGGGTCAACAGGACCTTGACCATGGCCCTACTGTCCTTCTGTCTTGTGTAGTTGTCATTTGGACCCACGCACGGTTGTGTACCAGAACGGCATGTCCAAGGTATCCCGGTTCTCTTTTGAGGCCTTCCGCTTTGTGGAGCACCGCAACAAGGATAGGTCCATCATGTTCCTTAACTGCATCGTGAGGCTCTGCGAACCCAGCAACTGCTTGGTGATCATGAATGTAAGTGGAGTGTACAGCAGCTGGGCCAGCAGCGCGCATAAAGGTTAAGGAACCTCGTATTTGCCCAAACCAAGCTCAGATCCTAGAAGAGGAGTGTTTCCTCTTTATAACGCAAAACTTAGTTGAATGCTGCACCTTTCTGCACAGTATTCTGCTTGAATAATAAGTTATATGTAGCCATTTACACCTAGAAGTTGATCGCATTTTCATTAATGGACAATATATATACACACATGGGAATAATAGTACAATATGTAAGTTGCTTAGGTTAAAACCTTATGTTAACTCATAGGGATTGTACTGATTTTGGCATGGCGCACTGCAATAATAAATCATTTCTTTTCCAGGCTTGTAAGACCGCGAGGAAAAGGAGGGGTGCTAAACCTTTCGGAGAACCGTCAGCTGACTCAGCAACAGTTTCCCTAGGTCCCATCTACACCGCAGAGGACGGTAAGCTATAGTCTCGTCACCCTTTTTATGGACCACACTATACAAAAAAATACGATAATCCTCAGTCTCCCTCTGTTAGGTTAGCTTGTCGGGTACAGTGCACTGTGTAATATCTTGCACTTTAAACTTTTACGAAGACCAGACGTGTCGATCGCTGTAAGTGTGGGGGACTAATTTCATTTAATATACTGTATCTCTGATATTTTCCCTGCCCAGAGTGCTACCTTATCTGGTGCAAGTGAATGAAACTCACACCGCATTATGCATTGCATGTAGACACTGCATCTCTGAACTGCACAAGTTTGGGCACATTTAATTAATAGGCTTTCTAATTATTTGCATCGTGTCTGGGGCTGGACTTGTCGCATGTTACTTCCATGACATATGCGTAGAGATCACACACGTCAGCTGTTTGTGTAAAGCGCAGTCATGTTGCCTGTTATTTTTCCTGTCAGCTGAAACACATACATACTTCTCCTCTGCCGCAGGTGAGGGACATCTTCTCTGTTTTCTGTTTAAATGTATTTTATGGCACGTAGAAATATCATGTATTTTAAAATATTTTTACAGCAGTGTGTTTTAGCATGTAGATGTAGGGACTAATTTTGTAGTTTTTATATTATAGGAGGAAAAGTGCCAAAACTTTTAGTTAGTCTTTCTGAATTTTAGAGGGCTAACGGCAATAAAATATCACTCAGTAAAAAGCTGTATGTGTGCATGTGCGCCGGTGCTGTGGGTGTCAGCATGTATGTATATTTTCGTGTGTGAGGGTCAGTACTGCCGGTGTCTCCCCTGTGCAGGCTGCGGCCACCGACCGCCTGGATCTGAGATCAGTGTCTTCTTCTCTCTCTCCACTGCAGTCGGCGTCGTAATGCTCATGTTAAACTAGCTCCCCCCTCTAAGCCACGTTTCCCTTCAGGTTTCTATCACTAAGACCCTCGTAGACCAACAAATGCTTGCTGGTTACAAAGGCAAACACCAAAACTGGCTGCATAAACACATTAATATGCACTGAACGCAAATACTACTGCGCCGTTCAGAACTGGTTTACGTGCAATTAAAGCCATTGCACATTAAGGGGAGCCCCCTGCCTCTCCGAGGGACATTCTGGGGAACATGATGAGGTCTCAATGGAGTGAATCCTCTCGCGACACCATTCAGCCGGTTTATTTCCAACTGACACGTCACATTCTGTCTCGGAGGCTGACCTGTTGCTAGCCTGTGATGTTTATATATATTTTTTTCCTTGCTCCCAGTGCATATTAACGTATTTCAATGGTCAATGTAACTTTAGAGGAATCCAGCCAAAAATCGCGGGTCATTATTTTAAGCCTAGAACATAAAAAAAACCCTGAACGTATAAATGTAAAGATAATTAATATTATTAGTAGATTCTTATTTGTTTTAGAAGGCGCTTTTAACTGAATGTATATAGCTGAATGCCTACTGGAGAAATTCAGGTGAAGAATCTGTTTTAGGGAGAGACCAGCAGGTTCTTCCGTGTGTTTTTTGAGACTCTGTTCCTTAGCTGCTCTGCCGCCTGTCCCCAAGCCACTTCACTGCCGAATTGCTGCTGTGCTATATACTCCCATGAATTACGTATGAAATAAAGATTAACATTGCCGCAAACAAGCCCAGTGCTATGTTTTATTCCCCACTCTGGAACGATGTTCTCGGTGACAAGATACATTGTTTTATATAAAAAAATACATATATTTACATATATATTTATATACATATATATAAATTAAGCACCTATGGGGCACTGAGCTGCTTTTGCCCCTGTGCACCATTGGAAAGTACATATCTAATCAAACAAGCAGTGATCAGTGAACTGAATAAATCTGTCCTGCAGTCATTTCAGTCCCTGATATCTTGCCATTTCCTCTCTGGAATCCTTTTTCAGTCCCTCTGACTTCCTCTTTCAGCCCCTCTGACCTTTTTAATTCTCTCTAACTACTTGCTTCTGCCTTTCTGATGTCCTCCTTCTGCCTCTCTGGCATCTTACTCCACTAAACCCAGAGTCTGACATCCTGCTTCTGGTGGCTCCTGCTACCTTCAGTCCAGGGCTTGCCGGATGTCCCTGAGCAGGAAGCTGAGCTTGGCGGAGAACTCTGATCCCAGGGAGGACGAGCCAGTGTCAGGTTGCAGTGCTGACGCTCGGCGCCAGTTCTGCTGCAGACCTTCCAGGTGCTGCTCCAGCTGTGCTCTCAACTCCTTGATGTCGGACTCGGTGCTGAGGCAGAACTGGGCCACACTAGGGGAGATGCGGCTCTCCCAGCCCGGTTCCTGGCCCAGTGATTTGCGCAACATGGCTGCCCTGCTCCAAAACCCCATGCGAAATGCCTCCAACTCTTGGCCTAGGATGGCGCCCGCACTCTGCTGAGCTGGTCCCAAGGTGCTGGGCAGCTGAATTTGGAAGTCCTCCAGCTGGGAGGCCATGAGCTGTTGGGCGCCCTCTACAGCCTGGTCCAAACTCTGCGGGGCCTCCTGGAAAGATGGTGGCTCTTGTGAGCTCTTGGGCTCCTTGCTTTGCCACGAGAGGCTGCTGCAGAGCTGCTGGAGGCTGGCACTGAGGCCCCCCTGGAGCTGCCAGATGAGCGCCCGCAGGTGAAAGCGCGGGTCCGTGTAGGCAGGCAGTGTCTCCCTCAGCTCAGCCAGCTGGCCCAGCAGCCGCGCACGGAGCAGCTCTGCTTCACCGTCTGCCGCACCGCCCCCTTGGCCACTGTTTCCCGTCATCCTCTTCCACATCCACCTGCTGCAGACAAGTACCAAGGTGGCACTGTTACACAATGCTGTGGTATTCATGATAAAATAGTACTTCATAAAAATATGAGTTTCAGTGCAGAAACTCACTTCACATTGTAACTAGGCTCCACATCATCATATCCATCGGCTGCCTTGCTGTCTCTGGGATAGAGGAATTCCCACAGCGCCCCCTTGCTTGTGGCATGCGTGTCTTGCACGACTGGATTAGCTGAAAAACAGCAGAAGTTATAAATGCATGGTCAGTGTCCCAGTAAATCGAAAATGCAGTCTGTGTCACAGGCAACCCAGAAGCGCAGTTTGTGTCATGGGTAAACAAGAAGCGTAGCCAGTGTCACAGGTATACAGGAAGTGCAGCCAGTGTCACAGGCGAGCAGGAAATACAACCAGTGTCACAGGTAAACAGGAAGTGCAGCCAGGGTCACAGGCGAAAATGAAACTCAATCAATGTCACAGATAATGAGCACTGAGATGAGGATGGAGCTTTGGGAAGAAGTTCACTAGCTACGTCTTACATAACCGATAAGAGTGGCATCAGAAGGACTAACCTGCTGTCATCAGAAAGAAGAGAGCACTGTATAGGAGTCTCAAATGCATCATTTTGCTTCCTTTGTTCTTTCTCTGGAAATAAACAGAGATTTCAGAGATTACCTATGCTGTTAATTCATTATAATTCATTAAAATGAATTATCTGCATGGGTGTTTTGTGTGCATGCAGGTAACCTCAGTCAGCCTCTTACCATCCGTCTGTGTTCCCACTGCCTCCAGTCGCTGCTCTGCCTCCCTTTAAAAGCCCCCTTATCAGGAGACACCCACCCTCTTGCCCCAGCCAGCCCCTACTGAGTCAACAAGCAGCACGCAAAAGGCGATAACGGGGCTTGGCCTGGAGGCCCTCAGTGGTGCTTCCCATTAGACACGTGTCTGAGTCCATTAAGGAGCCGTGTAGTATCGATCTGGTCATGGTGACGTGGGGATGAGAGCCGACCGCTGGAAAGAAGCAGGCATTGGACCTGCGTGCCAACAGCCCGGCTGGTATGGAAGAGGCAGGACTTACGCAATGCTCTGTGATTGAGTTGGCGGTCGATGTTAACAGGAAAATGTGTTCCATGGAAGTTTGAATTGTTTTTTTTTTATTATTTGGTGTTTCTTTTTAACTCCAGAAGTAAACATTTATCTAAGTTCATCACCCCTGCAAAATCCTCAGCCTTCATGTTGTTTGTAAAGCTGCTGTAAATATAGCTTTGAATCCAACTGGGCCACAGTATCAGTGATGCAGTTGTTGCTGCCTGGGGTAAAGTGGACCGGGACCAGGTGGGTGAATGACTCTGTGGTAATGCATTCTGCTTGATGTTACAAAGTCCCTGGACTTGGAAAACTGCAAGGGGATAACAGTCCAATAAGTAGTGCTGTGCTTCAGCTTCCTACTAGAGGTTCAGGTACAATCACTGTTTATACATTGGAATATACAGCATACTTGTAATTTGGTCCTTAACCATCCATTTTCTGAAGCCACTCATCCTGTTCAGGGTCACAGGGGGTCTGGAGGCTACAGGCACAAGGCAGGGAATATCCCAGGATGGGGCGCCAACCCATCGCAAGGTACATTTACACACCATTCACTCACACACCCATGGGCAATTTGGTAACTCCAATTAGCCTCAGCATGTTTTTGGACACGGGGAAGATCAGAGTACCTAGAAAAAAACCCACAATGACATGGGGAGAACATGTAAACACACGCGGCGCCAAAATGGAGACTCGAACCCAGCTCCCAGAGGTGAAAGGCAACAGTGCTAACCACTGCACCACTATGCCACCCCGGTCTTTAAGCTCCCATACAGAAACAGACAAAACTATGGCATAAATAAATTTAACATGCTAAACGTCGTTTTTTGCATGGTTAGGTCACACTCAGCAGTGTTAGATGTGCATTTGGGTATCCATGTTCCAAGGCCTGCTGGTTTACTGTTCTGTCATGGGGAGCCCTTGAGATGGGGTGCAAGGGAATATGGTTATGGCTCCAGTTCCCACTGAGGTTTGTGCGATGGGCATGTGTGACACACACACATACACAGTCCACAAATGCATATCTTTATGAGGACTCTCCACTCATTTCTATGGGCATAACCCTAATTCCAACAATGACAACCCTAACCCTACCAACCTTAACCTTAACCATATGAAACTTTGTGGGGACCAAAAAAAATTCCCTCACATGATAAAAAGTTACAGATTTTTAACACATTATGGGGAAATCTGGTCCCCACAACGTAATAATTACAACACACACACACACTCTGTCCTTACAAAGAATGTCCAGAGAAGATAAGAACACACGAGGTTGTACATGTATTTAAATGGACATTAAAGGTCAAGAGTCACCTGACTATGTGCCAGAATACCTGTAAACACATGCAAAACGCCCTAATGAGACGCCCCGGCTAAAGTCTAACGTGGCAATTTGCCGGCTTATCTATTGACCTGTGCTACGAGGGGCTTGTTCCTTGTGTTCCTGTTTGTTGTTTTCTCTGGAATGCATCTGTCTACAGGCTGTTCCACACTGTTTTCTCACCGCTCAGTGTTTTGCATTATTGATCGCGGGTATTTTGTCTTAATTTCGGGGAAGCGGGGGTGGGGGGAGTGTTAGGGTGCTCCCTTTGGCCTGGAACGTTCTGTGTTCAAGGGTTGGTCTGTGTATCGATTTAAAGCAGAAGCACTTTTTGAGACCTGAGTTGCTCTCACAATGTTATATAGGAGAAATGGACATGTTTGGATAACATGTGTGTTACGTCGATCCATTGATCTTCCGTATCCTGTATAGGGCTATGCTGTGTCTGAAGCCCCTTCCAAGAAGCGGAGGGGACACCCTGGACAGGATGCCAGTTCATTGTGGGGCACACGTTCACACCGTGAACCCGTTGGAGATGCTGGTTGACCCAGTCCTGATGTTTTTTTTGCTGCGGAAGGAAACCAGCACAAACACAAGGAGAACATGCAAACTCCTTGCGTAGAACCAGGAGCATATGCAAACTCCATGGATAGAACCAGAGGAACATGCAAACTCCACGTATAGAACCAGGAGAACGTGCAAATTCCACAGATAGAACCAGGAGAACGTGCAAACTGCAGAGAACCAGGAGAACATGCAAACTCCTTGCATAGAACCAGCATAACATGCAAACTCCCTGTATAGAACCAGGTGAACATGCAAACCCCATGGATAGAACCAGGGTTAGAAGCGACCCCGCACCCCTGGGGGTGTGACGCTGTAGTGCCAACCCCTCAAGCCACAGCTCCATTTTGGCTGAGCTTGGTTACAATGCCCAGCTGCCATGATGTCAGTTCGCTCCGGCACCATCCCGTTCCAGTGATGTTGAAGCCGATCCAAATCAGTGAGCAGGTCAGTGGTGGGATTGGGATGGACTGATGGGGTGAAACCAGACCCCTGGTGTCAGGTAGCCTCTTTGAGTCCAGCGGGATTAGCGAAAGCTGCCCGCCTTCCGCACTCATCAATCATTCAGCGGCGCCACGGCAGCGGAGCAGGACTTATGCAGGGGACTCCAGAACACCGGCCTGGACACCAGGAGACTGGAATCTAAGGATACTGGAACACTGGAAGCACTAGAATGCCATAGCAGAGGGATGACAGGATACTGGGACATGGAGGAATTGCATGATTAGGGCACCGAGACCTCACAGAACTGGGACGATGTTAGAGATAGCACAGTTGAACTGGACCACTCTCCTTTGGTGGATGCTAATGTTCATGGTCACCGGTCGGATCCTGGGAACCCTGGAGGGAGAGGACAGTATATCCTCGTGTGAGCCAGGTATGGCTGTCTCAAATCATTTGCACAGTCTCCATAAGGCATTGATGCCCAGCACTACCATCCAGCAGGGTCGGCATCGAGGGGTACGAGTATCACAGCGGTAGCTTTCCCTGGTAACTTAATGCTCTTAGCCCTGAGAACCTAGTTCTGAATTCTGAGACCTGTGTTCTCCCTTTCCAGGGTACTACTGTCCGAGGGGCAGCCTGGTTCAGGTGCCGTGTCCGAGTGGCACTTTCGGACCGCTTGCAGGAGCCTGGTCATTGGAGAGCTGCATTAGTTGCCCTCCCCATCATTACGGGCCCCGACCTGGTCTGACTGCTTGTCGCCCCTGTGGGCCCAGGGCTCACCAGGATCAGCCGGGACAGAACCACTGTGTGTGCCAGGGGGAGGGCCAAAGGTTTCAGGTAAAACATACTGAGTTCTCACACTTGGGTGGTGGGGGGGGTACAGCAGGAGGGGCAGTAAGCAGCAAATAGACGGGCTGAGGCTTCTTGCTTCTTGCAGTGCTCAAAGGGGGAGTGTAGGGTGACACCGTAGGTGCAGGAACTGGTCCAGCTTTGCGAGCCTCTCAGCGCTGGTGATCGAGTCATTGCCGGGTTTCAGGTTTCCAGCTCCCCTGTCCGTGCATTTGGTGAGGCTGGCCAAAAACTCAATTCAGTTCAGTTTGTTTTTATATAGCACCATTCACAGCATGGCACCCAAAGACACTTGAGAAGAGTATGTGGCAGTCCATTTATACTAAATAGCTCATTTATAGGAAAGTAGGGAAAAAGGAAAGAATTCCAGAAGACAATGGAGGAGAGGAATCAAAAACTGCCAAATAAGGGAAAAAATTTTTTTTGGGGGTCCAAGATCGACTGACTGCCCAACCCCCTGTCCATATAAGCAACAAGAAAAATGAGCCTACTTCAATAAAAGCAGGGTGTAGACTGGCCATGGCCAGTATCCATTGGTAGGCCAGATCTCCATGCAAGTCTATATAAGCCAGCAGACCACAGGCTGCATCCACAGTGTCACGCTTCCATGGGACTGAACTTCCACTCCAGCTCAGTGTGGACAGTTTGGGAGTAAAATAACGGACTGCGGTAGACAGAACAGACTTTGACACAGTGATGGACAAGTGCAGTGACCGTAAGGGCATGTACAGCAGCACCAGCTGCCATAGTTCCAGTGTGTTATGTTATGCAGGTAAGCAAGGCTAAAGATCTTCAGTCGAGATTTAATAACTCAGCATCCTGTACATCAGGGGTGTCAAACTGCAGTCCTGGAGGGCTGGAACCCTGTGTAGCTTAGTTCTTTCCCTGTTCCACCACAAATGATTCAGCTCAACAGCTATGTGGTAATTAGCACAAAAAGTTGAATCAGGTGTGTTAAACGAGGGGAAACCCAAAAATGTGCAGGGCTCTGGCCCCCCAGGACTGCAGTCTGACACCTGTGCTGTACATGAACTGCCAGACTATTCCACACTATAGAGGCCCTATAGCTAAAAACTGTAGCACCAGCTGTGTGCAAAAATTGTGCCTGACTTACCCAACCATCTGTGTGCACTGTCTCAGCCCAGCGATGGGCACTGTGTCTGTTCCCTGGGGTACACGCCCAGGGGAGACGAGGATGTCTGCGTGCCCTCTGTGTACGAGATCTGCAGGGGCAGCCAGACCCGGGGTCAACATGGAGACTGCCTGAGCTCAGAGGAGTGGAGGCAGCACTGCAGCCAGCAGGTGAGCGGCCAAAACGTGGTTTAACATGCAGCACATGCTGACATGCTAATACGCACACACACGCACATACACACACGCACACACACACACACACACACACACAGACAGGCATGCACATGCACACAGACACACAGACACACAGACACACACACGCACACACATGCACACACACACAGGTTTGTAATTGTATCTTGGTGGGGACTCTCCATTCATTTCTATATGAAAAACTCTAATCACAACATGACGACCTTAACCCCTACCCAGCTTAACCTTAACCTTAGCCATGAGTAACCAAAATATGAGGCTTTTGGCATTTTTACTTTTTTGATTGCAGTTACAGCTTTTGAAAAATTGAGGTTATCAAAATTGGGACCTGAAAAATGTCCCCAAAAGTAAGGAAGTTTCTGGTTTTATTACACATTGTGGACATTTTGGTCCCCAAATGTGATCTATGCAAATCCACACAAACACACACACACACACACACACACACACACCGTTTAAATATATATGCTATACAATGCAGTGATGCTACAGCTTCCCTTTGATAGATAGAATAGATTAAATGCCTAAATGATCATTGTACAAGTATCAAGACCATAAAATTTCACACGTCCCATCCGGCTCTCTGGTGAGAGACACACATGAAGGTCAAGGTCCGAGCACAGGGTCAGCCATTGGTCCAACACCCCTGGAGCATTTTTTGGGGTAAAGGGCCTTGCTGAAGTGTCCACTCTGTTGGGACAGATTCCCAACCCACAGAGTCTCGCATATTACAGTTTTTTCCAATCATTTTCACACTTGACTCAATACCGTGTCCACTTTTTCACGACACTTCACACAGCGGGCTGTACCAATACACACCTGAGCACATCACTTAACCTTTGGTGCAAAATGCCCTACAACCACCAAAACGTTTCAC
>JAODKC010000039.1:12246566-12285453 GCA_026777985.1 Mormyrops attenuatus | reverse complement strand
AGGAGCACCCTGACCTGGGACAGAAAGCTTTGGAGCAGCTACTACCCTTTGCCTCCACATATTTATGTGAGGCCTCCAATGACTGTGATCAAAACAAAGCAAAGAAGCAGAGAAGAGCTTGATCACAGCAGTTGCCTCCCTGACACCAAGATTGACAAAGATCCTCAGTGAAGCACAAGCCCAAGTTTCTCACTAAAATGTAACTGCAAAAGTACTCAGTTCAATGCAACAATGCAATCTTCAGTGTTGACCGTTTGTCACTTTATGATGTCAGCCATTATCCTTAAAGAAGATATTTTAAGATAAATATTTTTTCATTTTTTGCAAATCTTTATTTAAAATTAAGTTGATGATTTCTTTTTTGTCAAGAAATGTTTATTTATCTATAATTAAGTTCATGAATTCAGTTTGAGAACAGATCTTTATCATCCCAAAAGAGGACACTTTAAGTTGATGATTTTTTTTATGTGCACAATGAGCAAATCTTTATTTATAATTAAGTTCATCATTTCTTTTTTAAGTCTTAACTAATTAATTAATATGTTTTTATTTCCAAATAGTTCAAGAGACCACGACAAATGAGCAATGTTTTGCGCACTGATGGAGTTTTAAATGTTTTGTCAAATGTTATCTGATAGACAGTTTCATAAATCAGACACTGATGGCACAAGACTGTGTTTTATGTCTTTTTTTCAACCAAAAATTGGTGGCTAGGGGGTACTTGGCTGAAAAAAATATTTCACGGGGGTACATCACTGAAAAAAGGTTGAGAACCACTGGTCTAGATAGTTGGCACACAGAGCTGAACGTTCTGTTTGCCGAATTGTGGTGTTTACACAGCAGTTTCACCCGCAGGCCCCGGCTCTCACACTCCAGATCTCAGCCAGCCTGCCCCCCAACAGTTACCATGGCAACCCCTTCTGTAACTCTTTCTTCTATCAGGTACAGTTGTTTGAACCAGGGGTGCGTGTGCATGATCATAGCCCAAAAGGACGATAATTATGAGTCTCCTGTAACAACGCAAATATAATTTTTTTTGTGGTTTGTGGCTAAACTGTCTGTGGCCCGATATACGTTCTCTCTGCATTTTCTTTGGTCTTTTACTTTACTAATTTACCACCCATTATGCTAGAGTTAGGAATTTCCCATGGCTCTCCGTGGGTTGTGCTTAAAAACCGCGTGACTCTTCATCCTGTCACAAGAAGTGATTCCTGGCAGATCTACGGTAGAAAAAAAGAAACCTCTTTCAGTTCTGTGGTCTTACATATCAGGGCACAAATAACAATGTTCTGATCCTCACCAACTTCTAAAATAATGCAAATCACAAAAGCATATAAGACATTTAAAATTCGAAATACAAAAGCCATGGTGTAAGAAGTAAGTACAGCCTCACTGCTTTCTGTGGAATTAATAAGCTAATTTAGAACCCTGTTCTGCAACTACCACATGCGTCATACCAGCCATGGTGGAGGGGTGATGATGTGGGCTTGTTTGGTACCCAAAAAACTGGGCACTTTGCAGTTTTTCTGTAGACCATAAGCTCATCTTTATACCAAAGTATTTGAGAGGTAAATGTGAGGTCTTCTGTCCAATAGCTACAGTTTCGATGAAACAAAATGCCTCGAAAAGAGAATTTCGGGGCTGCTTTCGAATGGTCTTTTTCTCTTTTTCTCAGTTCTCTTTTCCTACAATAGAACAGTTGGATCCCCTTAGCTCCGCAGATTTCTTTTCCTACTGTAAGTGCAGTTGGATCCTCTTAGCCCCGCGGCTCTCTTTTCCTACAGTAAGTGCAGCCGGAGTCATGTGAGAAAATGAAGTGAAAAATGGACCATTGAGTGTCATCTAACCTGTGACATTTTCGGCATCAGTTTTGCCTACCTGTTCATGTCTCATAATGGCTCATAACTCAAAGGAGGCGAATTTCGTTTTCTGCAAACAGGTTTCCGTAACTGTCACTCCTTCTGTTCTTCCCCCTGTGTTTTACAGAGATGTACATGACTGGGCCATTGTCCATTTTATTAATGAAAACTATGACGAAAGTTAGAATATTCATCAACAAAGATGTTTTAACAAAAACGAGACTTTGATAAAAATTTATATATAATGCCAAAAATGATGAAACGTACTGACACTTTAGTCAACAGCTAACTGTGAACTGTATGACAGTGGAAAAATTTGACACTACTCAAGCCTAGGTTGTGCCATTGAGGTCGAGGAATTTTTTTTTACGTTTTTATTTTTTGGAAAAAAGTACCAATTTACTGCATGCACAAGTTTCATGTTTGAAGCGAAAGGAAACAAGACTCAGTGCAAGCCATGTAGAGCAGCAGCAAAGGGGAATAACACCACAACATTTAAGTACAATGAAATGAATAGTATCAAATGCTTTTTCTTTTAATGTGATTGAAAAGTTCACCGTTGTGAACTGAACTAAGAAATAAACACAGTTGGTTTGCACTAGTCTGATACTCGCTTACATTTTTGAGATTTAAGTTTTCGTTATCCAAGTTTGATGCTCTGATGTTTTGTCTTATGATATCAATGAAGATGCATACAGTAACATGTATGTGTTTTGATTGCAATTAAGTTGCATTTTTTCAAATGACTGAGTGAATCAAAATATACTGTCAAAATTAACACCGGGCTGCGCGTGTCACACTGCAGCAGTAACCACTGGGCTGTTTGCGTAGGAGTCTGGCAGCATCCTCTTTGTTCGCCGTCAGCGGCTGCGGTCTGCAGGCAGTTTCTCACTGCTCCTTCTCCACTGTGTGTCACACATCATCGTCGGGCACATGGGTACAGACGACCACCAATTCCAGCGGGTCTTCTTCAGGGTATTGTGAATAGTCTTGCACTTTTGAAATTACCTCAAGGGCTCAGTTTCTGCATTTTACTTTGCTTCATGTATCTGAGGGTTTTAACCAAAGTGACTGACGGTAAAGGGAAGAGTACCTTATGTGTACTCCTTGGGCTGGGAACCCACAACCTTTACATTTTAACCACAATGCTATACTTGTTGAGCTGCAGTAGCTAGCAGTTTGCCTTTAGCAGTTTTTGTTCTGCTGTCAGATGCTGGAGTTCACACTCACAGAAGGCTTTGAGTCCAAACTGGCAACCCGCACGGCTGAGGACCTACAGTATACTGGGCAGGAAGAAATTCATCTTGATCAGGGCAAAATGTCTGAGTCAGGCCTGAGTTCCCTGCTGGTGAACAGGATGCAGGGCTCAGCATGCAGACCCCTCTCCGACAATGTAAGGCAGCTTGGAAAATGTTCATTATAACTCATGTAAGGGCCATTATGTCATACCTACCAAGCTCATATCAGCAGATATACCCCCAGGGGGTGGGTGTTTGGCTCTGTGGGTTTTGTGCCTGTGATCAGAAGATTGCTGGTTCAAGCAGAACAATCACAGGTCTGTGGGCCCCTGAGCAAGGCCCTTAAACCCCCCTCCCCATGCATGTTTATTTGTTTCCATGTTTGTATTTAGGGACAGAACTGATACTTAGAACACAAGGTTATTCTATGGCATGGAGTAAAAATAGTAGCCATTACTAGTCTCCTTTCATAACAATGTCAATGTCACTGCTTACTGGGCAGGAACACGTACTGGAGCAGCTTGAGAAACACCGGAGGGCATCTGATTTGTGGCATCTGGAGGGCCTGCTGAGGGATGTGAGGTCGGAGGTCAGGAGAAGCTGCCGGAAGGCTCAACCCCATAGCCCACAGTGAGTGTGAGACCATCAGAACCAGCCGCCCAGAAACCAGCTCAGCACATGGCTCCATTCTTCTAGAACAAGTCGCATTTGTACTGTCACTGATATCTTCTCGCAGATCTGAGGGGGCGGTGGTCATGAGTCACCAGAGCCTCACACAGAATATATAGCCCATCACTGTCATGTTTTTCGACTGTTCCATACTCTTTCCATATTATAAAGGAATCTTGCTTTATTTGACTTATATTTTCATTTATAGTTGCTCACTAAACGTTCCAGTGGTTAACAAGAATTAAAAATCTGCAGTTTATGACATAAATGGAAAAGTGGTTAAAAATGTGGTGTGCGAAAACTTTTGACTGGTAGTGTACTAATTTATGTTTTATATATCTTCGGTCATATGCAGGGTTGAAGTACTCAAGTTGAGAGTTTTTCCACTTAGCCTTGTCATGAAATTGAAAGCATTTCTGCTTTATACTTGGTCTTGAGTTGGTCTCAGACCACAGCATCTCACAAGTCATGAGACCAAGTTTTTTTTTTTTTTACCCACAGTGGAAAAAAAAAACTTTCACATTTCTCCCACTCCTCTTGTTTCCTCATTTACCTTGATTGTTCTATTGAGCCCAACTGTCATGGTTTAGCATGTTCTGGCCAAGTCAAAGGGTGGAACTTAACCTCATTGAGATGCTGTGGCAAGACCTGTTCCAGGGCCAAAATTCCTGCTAAGTGCTGTGAAACTCACACACTCTAACCACTGAACCTATTAAGAACTGCAGAATATGGGTTCAGAGGACACATACACATTCACAGTGTAGTAAAAACATTTATTGAAACTCTCTTAAGGCTGAATAGAGAATACATATGAGCTATTCAAAACAGTACAAAAGTTCTTCTAAAAACAGGCAAAACTTTTTTGAATGAGTGACAGAGTAAGTGCACAATTATGTGTGTGTGCGTGAGAGAGAAACAGAGGGAGTGTAGCCTACATTGCAGGAGTACCTTTAATTACTGGCGCCTTTTAGCACAGCTAACTTTCCAAAATAATTGGCATATAGACATTGTCGATGGGGCCAGCTGATCAATTCAGCAAAGGAAAATAAAGACTTGCTTGCTATATAAACATAACTACCTTCTCTGAGTAGGCACCATTCAGAAGGTACATGCATCATTTTGTATTTTAATCATCATCATCACGAAGACGCCGCACAGAAAGTTTTACACTATTTTTCAAATACAAAACACTAAATTATTTTGAGAAAATATGGAGCCATTTTCATCAACCCTATAAAACGCAAATGACAAATTCCTATTTTGTGTTTGAAAAAGATATTTTAAATACATGTATCATAAATACTGCCCATCCCTGTCCCAAATTACAGTGTGTCTGTTAGGTCTGTAAGGGAGACTTTTGGCTTTTTTTTATGCAAATCTACATATTTTGTACAAACCATACAATTTCAGGATCCACACTTGGTCTGGGCTGAGATGTCACTTAAATCATTGACATTTTTGGAACATCTTGTAGTCATCTTGTTAGTTTTCTGAATTATTTACACTGCCACTTGAAAAAAATAGGAAAAACAAGAAGTAATACACTGTGAAATTTGATCTTTATTGCATGATACAAGCAGAAGGAAAGGTCATAATTGAGGATACCGGTTTTATTATCAATCAACAAGAATTAAATTCCAATTTACTTCTGCATACAGGGAAAGATCACGGAGTTGGTTGATGCTGAGCTGCAGTTGAGATAACTAGAGTTTTCAGTATGATAAAGATTATAAGGAACATTATTCCAATGACGATCCCAGAAACATTCAGGACTTTGGCTGTGTGCGCCGCATGTTGAGCCTTTGTCACGTCTCCAGAGGCAGCTGCATCCCGCGCCTACAAGCAGGCACAGTATTTTATCTGTAAAATTATCATTCTTACTTGTTATATATCATGGTTCAAGTGCAAATATTAATCCGGTACAACCCTGCATGTTTTTTTAATTAATTTAAGTTTTTTAACATTCATTGGAAATATAATGTTTCAGTGCTGTACTTCTCATAAAGGGCAAACCTGACCCAAATGTTTGATGTGAACCCAAATATCAAAGGCAAATAAAATTGTTCAAAGAAAATCATGTCCAGTCCATTAATTAAGGGTCCAAGCAACAAAGCTGATGGATCCCTATTGTTTTTATAATTGTGACTTTTCCTTTTAATTAATAACTAATAACGTGATAACTAATACTGTCTTTCTAAATGTCTCTACATTTATACTCCGCATATATTTTCTGAAGGAGGACATAAAAATTCCCACGGACACCATTTTTCACCAATATGACACCCATTTATTATTATTTATTAAGTCCGCTATCTGTTATATGAACTTACCCTTAAGGAGTAGATGACTGCAATGATTCCGAATGGCAGGCAGCAGCAGAGCGTGTTGAAAATCGACATGCCCAAGTAATCCTTGGCCGGGGCTGTGGATCCGTTCATGGTGGCTGAAACTTCTGCAGCTCGTGCCGATCACACCAAGTCAAGTCTTCTGCTGTTCTCTGGCTTCACCTGGAGCAGCACTGAGTGCTTCACTACAGTATATGCATTAATTATAGGAGGATGTAGATGAAGAGGGCGTGTACGGCCTGAGGAAACAGCTCAGAAATTTTTTCCCCCCTGAATTCACAGTTATGCTCACGTTACTCAGGCGTGGGGGGTGGGCGAAGGGGGGTATTTGAAGATAATAAAAGAAAGCTGTCACCCACTTTCATATTTACATTTAGTCACTTATTTGGCTTTTGGTCCATTCGGTTGAATTAACTGGGACAGGATTTTTATTTAGCAGTGTGATGGTCTGGAAACCTCCCGCACATAGAGAACATTGTTCTAACATGTTGCACTCGGAGACGTTTAATGACACTTTTAAAGGTGAAACGTTTCATGAAAAATTAATTGAAGCGTTTGAAAATAAAATTTTTATTTAGTATTTAAAAGGCCGATATCCGGGAGGTGGGAATTCAGGGAAGCAGTGTATCTGTACTTCTGGTTTATTGAGAAGCAAAGAGTGAGTCCTCTCACTGGTGATATTGCAGCGTACCTGGCTGCTCTAACTCAAAACACAGGCATCCGTCCCTTAGTTTTCATGATTTCTCAAGTGACAAAGGAATGCAGAGCACACAGGTGAGATGGAGGGACGAAGGTCCTTCTTTTAATACAGCACATGGGAGCATGTTCGTATGCTCCACGCCGATATTTCTGCCAATGGGCTGCAATAGATTACTGTCCAAATGATGTACATCAGAGAGCACAGGATACCTATAATGCATGTTTGTGTTTTTGAGATTTAGACAATAGGGCATCATTTTGGACTCTGCTAGACTTCCTGAACATTATACACAACACACAGTGTATGGAGCCCCCCATTCTTTCTCACTGACCAATAGCAGCTTGCATGAACTACCACTTCCTCATCCACTAAATCTGGCACTGCAGACAAAGGGGGGTTACTGACAACTTCAGCCTGCTGAAAGCTAAAAAGTCAGTCTTAGGGCGTACTCAAGTACTAATGCTAGGAAATCCATACTGTACCACTTGAAGAGGTGGGCCCGGGCACAGTTCAGTTGGACTCGGGCACATCGAGTATGATTGCTAACCGTGCCCGAGCACGTTAATGATGCAACGGGCACATGCATGCACACATGTACACTATACAATGAACCAGACTAGGAAGGAACGGATTGGGTAGGCTGCACAGATCGGGCAGTGACTGTCACAGTTGGGGTGCAGTGTTCACTGGAAATTTGAGCTGACGAGAGTATCCAGGAGCAACTAGAAACACACAAAACTCTGAGACAGAAAAATACAGGACTATCTTCTTATATGTGCAGCATGATAAAATGAAAATCTTCGCGTTGCACACTCAATAAATCTATAACAGGGCCGTGGTGCATCATGCCCAAAATGACTCCAAATCCACAAAATTAACACAATAATCATTAACTCATTGTGCTGTGCGATAATACTTTTCTTCCTATGGCTGCATCCGAATTCAGGTGCTTTCTGTCTTTCCCTAATGAATTCAGGGGGCTGCACCATTCTAAGGCTGCATTTGAAAACTGAATGCATCATAGCAACGAAACAAGGCTGTCCCATTATGAAGATTCCTTCAAATGTGGTCTAGAAATGCATCCTCCCTTTGCAGAGTAGCGAAGAATCCATCAGATGGATCCTTTGCAGCCGAACATATCCCATTACTGCACAGAGGTTAAGTAGATGTGTGTGCTAGGTGACAGAAGTTGTGCTTAGTGACTCAAGGGAAAGGGCGGGAACAACTGGTGAGAGCCAGGCCATTCTATTTTACAGCGCTTTGCATTCCATCTTTGAAGAGCGGACCCCAGAAAGGCTATTCCTTCACAGACCATGTCCTTCGAAGGATGCAGCCCCTGACTTCAAACACAGCCTTTATTTTCTTCAACACAAATAGTCATATGGTCATGATGAAAGTGTGCTTGGACCCAAAACATTAAGGGTGTACTCACACTAGCTGATCCGTACCGTGCCCGAGCACATTTGACTCCCAAAGTGCAGTTTGTTTGAGTAGTGTGATCAATCCATACCATGCCCTGTGTCATGAACGTTGGGGCACGAACCGGGGAAGCAGGAACAGAAGTCGGGAAATCAGGTAACGAGGGATTAATCGGGAGAACAGCACAGAACACCAAGGCACATGGGGCAAGACAGATCACAACGTTACAAAACTTCAATGACAGGACTGGGGAAAGACTAACAGGGAAGCACTTAAATACAGAAACTTAATCAGACAGGACTAGGAACAGCTGGTAACATGGGGATTCCACACGTGGTTAACGAGGGGGCGTGGCACACAGGAGGATCGGACAAGCAGGGTGTGACACCCTGGCCTGGTACACTTGCCCATGCCATGGCCTGCTTGATGATGTGGGCTAGAGCACAGTACGCATGAAGTGTGATCGCTAACTGTGCCCAGGTAATCAACACAGACATGGGGGGTATTTTTCGCACGTGGATTACTCGTTTAGCCGGATGTAATTGTTGACGATTTTGCATGATTCTGGATCAGTCGGTTTTTCAAAACTCTTGCTGGATGTGTTGTCATAGCAGCACATCCAAATCCTCAAACCTGTTTGGAGCAGGTTTGTTCTATGTAAACAAGGATTAGCTCACACACTTAATCAGTGTCCGTGCATGGAAATCCGTTCAGTCATGGCCTCGCCATTCATGGATGAGCGACTAAGTGCAATCGGTGCACAAATAATAAGAAGGGAATTTCAAATTGAGAGGATCTGGCGCGATCGGCAAGATCCTTTATTGTTGCCAGATGATATTCTTTTCGAAAGATATTGCTTCAGCTGAGATGGAATATTATATCTTAAAGATTTATTTTTCCTGTATAGTAGAAGTCCAATTAGGCTAAGTCGGGCTTTCACAGCCACACAGACAATGTTCATTGGCTTGAGATATTTTGCAAGCGGCATTTTTTTGTATATTGTAGGCGAGTTTGCCTGGCAATTCGCAAAGTCTGTCTGGGCCTGAAATATTTCATTCGGGTTTTCATTGTTTTTCCCGGACTTCGGCGAGCGCAGGCAATTAAAGAGGCGTTTTATGCCATTGCACGTAATGTAAACGCAATAAAAGTACAGTTCTATAAAGAATTTAAAATTCACACTAATATTCTCATTACTCAGAATTTCCCAAGGTTTCCTCTGCCTTCTTCTTATCAGCTTCAAAAGGAATGTTTTATAAATGTTAAAGATTTCCTACATTTTATATAGATAAAATTAACAATCACATACACACACACACAGTAAAATCCCATTATAGTGGACTCGCTTATAACAGAATATCGTCTATAACGGTCCCGGCCGTGCGTCTTTAAAAACATGCAGAAAAAGCATCGGATATAGCGGACTTGCATATAACAGAATTCCACTTATAACGTTCAAACAATTTGGTCTCCAGGGCCACTTTAGTGTTGTTCGGCTATAGCGGACATGCAGGCTCCGCCTACAAGGCGCGTGGCATGTCGGTCATATCCAGTGCAGATATGTAATCAGGATTATTAGTAGTCACGCATCTGGTCCGGTAAAGTTGGATTACTACATGTACAATATAATAATCTATGCCACAAGTGTGTCTGCTGGGGTGTGGCATGAGTAAATGGTGTTGTATGCCCAGAACTATAGGAAAACTCAGACTTTGTATTTTACTGTATTTATATACGAATGAAATGTCATATTTACCAGTTTGAAGTATATTTTTGTACTTCACTTTAACTTGTTCCCATGTCCTGCATGATTGCGCTTGTATTTGATCTGTAATTATGGCAATAAGATAATAATGAAACATTGTAAACGTAATACTACATTCAAGTGATAAATACAATAACTAAAAACTACTTACACATTTCATTTGTCGGACATTTTTTGTCAGCCGTCTTTTCTGGTTTGGGCCGCTTTTGATGTGTTTCCTTTAGTACATATTAAATCTTTGAATTCATCATACCCCTCTAATAAAAGGTCCTGCTCGGATTGCGTGAAAAGTTCCGCCCTGTTTTTTTTTACATTTTGTGGAAGCCAATGAAAGACTTGCCGATCAGGTTTTCTGGACTCGCTATATATGGGCTTTTCCATCTCGGACGAATGGATTCAGCTAGACTAATCTCCTACACAGCTGCGTTTGAAAAACTGACTTATCCCGGATGAGTTTCACTGGCATTAACTCATTCAAGATGAGGCGTCTGATCTCAGATGATTTAAGCGACGTACGAAAAATAGCCCCATGATGTCAATGATGTGAGATGTACACCATACATGCGAGAGCAGCAGAGGATCACTTTGGTGTACCATACTGTTGTCACGATACCAAAATTATGACCTCCATACTGATACCACATTACCCTCCACTGTAAAAAAATAGCAAACAGATAAAGGTTACAGAAGTTTTTTTTTTTGCCGCCTTCCATTCAGCTCTGCTGCTGCCCACAGGAAGGCTGTGTCTGGGTCAGCACCTGTTTGGCCGAGTCTTTTGTCTTCTTCCCATTTCACCAGCAGGTGTCGCTGGCCATCCTGTCTTCCCTGTCAGTCTTTAGTGTGTTTTGCCCTGCTCCCTAGATGGACATAGCTCAATCAGCTGAGCGTGCGGTGATCTCAGTCTTGTGTTCAAATTGCACTTCCTGTGTTTTTGTATTTTCGTAGATTTTGTTCCCCTGTGTTTCATCTGTATGTGTTTTCTAGTTTCTGTGATTCTGTGTGTTGTTTTTCACTTTGGGTTTTTTGCTTTGCCTTGATTCTGTTTTACCTGCTTCCGTTATTTTCCCAGTGTATAGTTTCTGTTTCCTTGTTTCTTTGTCAGTTCTTAGTTTCCCTGTTTAGTTTCTGAGTTCCTTGAGTTAATTATTAGTTTCATCTGATGTCTACTTTCTTGTGCCTGCCCTTGTGTATTCTACCCAATTACTCATTGTCCTGCATCCTCCCTGATTGGTTAATTGTTTTTACCTGTCCTGTAGTATCCTTGTTAACCTTTTGTATTTAAATTCCTTATCCTGTTCTGTTCCTCATGGAGTCATTGATGTCTATGTTTGTCAGGATAGTATTTCTTGTATTGCTTCTAAGGAGTATTTCATGTCTTAGTAGCTACTCTGTGTTTTGTTATTTGTTGCCTGCCTGCCGGCTCCTTGTTGCTCTGACCCATTTGTAGATCGTCTTTGTTTATCTCCTTTTACTTTTGACCCCTCGTGGTCCATTTAGTTTCCTTAGAGTTTCAGTTTTGTTAATAAACCCCTTGTGTTCCCCTGAGTTCAGTATATCATCATCATCATCATCATCATCTCCTTTCGCCACCTGCATAATGCTCCGCCGCCCCCAGTCTAGAACCACTCAAATCTGTGACACGAGGATGATTGTCACGCATGTGCAGCATATTGTTCAAACCTACAGCGGCACTCACGGTTCTACAGCCTGGAATCGTATTACTTTTTGCACTTGATCTTGAAAAGCTGATGAAAAAACTGCATAGGCCATTGAAGTATTACAGTACATCCTGGTATCTCTCGCGTAATGTAAAATCTTTTTTGGGAGCCTAAAAATCATACAGTATACAGTCTCCAATATGCAGCCTTTACCTTACTGAGCTTACGTCTACTTTGTATAAGTCATTGATATTTGACATGTCACATCATTAAGACGGTTCATGTTACATAATGTCTGTGTTTGTTCTTTACTGTTTTTTGTGTGAATATCATGAAAGTGAAACCAGTGACCTGTTTAAACATGCAGCTTCATTTCTTTTAAACAGCAGAGAAACACATTGACTGACACAGTTATATAGGCTTATTTATAGCTTGCCCATAAGTGTTAAGTGGTGCGTTTAATATTTGCCCATCAGATGTGCAAATGGGGAAAAAAATCTAAGTGAAAGTAAATTGGAAGTGAAGTGTTGTGGGTCTGAGTGTTGCAATTGCATGTGTAAAACTCGCAATATCAATGGTACCACTGCATTTTTACAGGAATGACTGTCCCAAGCTTTTTGATCCACATAAGCGGTTGGTCACTATAACCATGGTCACTATAAGCGGTTTCCACTGTATATAGATTAGCCATAAGATTTCTTCCGTGTCCATGAGCCTGAAAGTATGGGTGCCATGTCAGACGCTTGAGAGGTGGTAACCTTGTGATTGGATGAGCACTAGTACATAGTGATTAACAGGACCGATTCTATGGAACTGTTTGTTTAAATGAATCGAACATGCGCTTGAAAGAGTCGGGGGAGACACGCTGCACCTTGGGTGCTTTTCCATTGCACCAGATACTATACTTTTGATACTTGGTTCCAAAAGTACAGTACTTCAAGGTGTTGGTTTTCCACTGGCGTAAAAACTGGGCCTGGCACTGAATGACATCACAACGCGAGGCAGCATATTGTGTACTGAATTTGAAAATGGCTGTAGTATATTATAGGACTGGATGATATGCGATATTACAGTTTTTGTGAATTGCTAAAACATTATACCTCATTCTTGAAACAAAACTTCCAGCTGCCAAAACTTATTTGAATCAGTCACACGTCTGAGTCACCCTTTTTGCAAAACACTAAACACATTCTCATTCATCAAAACGCTTTGCACCGTGGTGAACTTTGATGCAAAATAGAAAACACGGGTCGCCAAATCTAAGCACAGCCAGCACACAGTAGTCATGGTTTAAACTCAACTGTTCCCACATGTTTCTAAACATGTGTAGAGGCCAAAGAGTGACTAGAACATAGAGTTCATGGTGGATGACAGTGCAAGTGCCATAGATGAGTTGAATTTCAATGTCAAACAGAGGTCACACAGAGGATTCCTCCCACATCACCCACCAAGGGAGAGCATTTCCTTTGATGTGAACAAAGTTCTCTGTCCTGATCCAGCCTTGAGACATGGATGAGGCAGCATGAATATTCTTCTTTGACTGTGACTTGGCAGTTGCACAACATTTTACTGTAATATCCCTCTCATTTGGATTTTTTTTTACTTTGTCCTTTATAGTAACCTTTTAGGAGTACTGAATACTGCAAACATTACATATTGGTTTAGTATACCTTTTTCGTAGACAACATATTTTTTTTACTGTAGTCTTGTGGTTTCCGATTTTGCAACTCAATGTGCAAAAGACCACATCCACAAAAACATTCCTCTATATGCCAGCAACAGTTTCATCTAGTAGTGTTTTCTGTTGCTGTAGTGTGTAATGACTGGTCAGTGGTGTTTAACTGACCGGTTTGATGCGTGATCTGAAAGCAGTGTTTGCTTTTGAGCCAAGATAAAAGTTTTGAGAAGATTGTTTGATTTTGCAAGTCAAAGGTTTTGTAAGTTTAGCTTGAATTTTAGCGTTTGTGCTTAGTGTTTTGAGAGAAGGAGATGAGGTCTTAGGAAATGTGTATTAGCAATTCATAAAAACTAATATCAATGTCACTGCTTACTGGGCAGGAACACGTACCGGAGCAGCTTGAGAAACACCAGAAGGCATCAGATTTGTGGCATCTGGAGGGCCTGCTGAGGGATGTGAGGTCGGAGGTCAGGAGAAGCTCCCGGAAGGCTCAACCCCACAGCCCACAGTGAGTGTGAGACCATTAGAACCAGCCGTCCAGAAACTAGCTCAGCACATGGCTCCATTCTTCATATACGAAATTGCTCCTATATAGCCCATCATTGATGTCACACCCCGCATGCCTTTTTCCGCCATGTTCCCTGTGGTGTGGCGCTAATGAGCCACACCAGTTCCTCGTTTAGTCCTGCCTCTCATTTCAGCCCTCGTGTGGATGATCCCAGGTGCCTCTGGCTGCCCCTTGTCTGCTCCCTCATCAGTCCTGCGCGAGTGCCTCCCAGTCCTGTGCTCCCCAGTCCTGTCATTGATGTCAATGGTGTATGACCAAGTCCTCTCCTGTTCTGGTGTTCCTATTTTCTGGCCCCTTGTGGTCTCTTTTGTTTCTTGCCCTTTAAATAAAGCCTGTTTTATTTGCTCCCACTCCTGTTACCGATTCTGATTCTCGAGATGTGACAGACCAAGTTTTTTTTCTTACTCAAAATGGAAAAAAAACATTCTCATTTCTCCTACTCCTCTCGAAATAACAGTACACGTTAAATACAGTCAATAAAATAAAATGCATCTATTATTCACCTTCATTGTATTAGCTATACACTGATTTATTTTATTTCAGAAAAGACGGTTATAGAGTGGAATGCTACCATGGAAATCCCTTCAGAACACACAAGATGCTGTTATTCGATTTGGCTACGCAAATCATGAAAGTGATCTCTTTCCATGTCTGTGGGTCCACCTCTAGGGCTCTGAAGAAGAAGGAAACTGAGGGAGAACACATTCCTATAGAGCAGTGTTTCTTGCCCCAGTCCTTGAGGAGTCCGCATTCTTGCTACCAGGAGCAAAAATGTGGACCATCTCGGGGTCTACGAGGACCGGGTTGAAAAACAATGCTTTAGAGCAGGGGTGGCCAATCTTATCAGCAAAGGGCCGGTGTGTATGCAGGTTTTTGGGATAACCTTTAGGTCAGCTGTTCACACCCAGGTGTGAGGACTCTTTAGCCAATCAGTCCTCTAATTAGTAATCTAATTAGGCAGCTGCGGTGAAAACCCGCATACACAGCGTCCCTTTCTGGATAAGATTGGCCACCCCTGCTTTAGAGCATCTACACCAAGGTCCCATCCACCTTCCTCATAGAAAAAGTACCTTGTGTTGAGCATCTTATTGCTTAGCACTTCTGTGCATGTTGATGCAGCTGGTCAAATGTGTGTTTTGTTTCTTGCTTTTGGAGGTTTAAACATGAATAATAATGACAAAGGCTTTGTTGGATTTAGCTTGCTGCAGTCGCACACTGTTGTGGGTTTATAATAAACATTCTGCATTTAATTTTTAACCTCATTTAGGTATTTCCAGATAGTTCTTTTTGGAAATGTGCGAAGTGATACAGGAAGTTTATGTAGTGGGAAAACTGGTCTGGTCTTTTTCACCAACCTCAGACCATTGTATTACTACTATGAAATGCTTAGTTATTGCTTTGTACTTCCTCAAATGGGATTCTTGTTTTGCACAATTTGAAATAACATCCTTGAATTGATACATCCTTGTTTATACCCTGCAGACAGGTACTCTGGGCTTGACACTGTTATTTTACTTTGTTTAATACTTGAACAATAGTCCCAGAGGTATGAAACTGGTATGCTCACCACTGCCCCCCCCCCTACAGGGATGTGAAAAAAAGAAATTCTTTCACTTCTATTGCGTAAACTAGCAGGGCAAAAATAACAATAGTCTGGTCCTCACCAGTATAAAAAGAAATCGACCTTCAGATAATACAACAGATAATGGATTTCTCTGTGACAGTTTTTCTGAATTGCTAAAACACTTTTCCTAAAATCTCCTCACTAAGCACAAATGCTAAAATTCATGCTACACTCACAAAACCAAACTTGCAAAATCAAAACAAAATTTTCTCAAAACTATTTTCTTTGCTCAAAAGCAAATACTGCTTTCAGATCATACATCAAACTGGTCAGTTAAATAAGCACCACTGAGCAGTCATTACACACTGCAGCAAAAAACTGAAAACACTACTAGTTACAGTTTCTCAATTGCTAAAACATATTTCTTGAAATTATGCCTCTGTTCCCCAAAACTCTAAACAGAAATCCATAACCATGAACTCAAAACTATGCACACTCACTGAAAAATCAAACTTTGCCTTCAGACATAAACACACAAGCCCTCAAAAACACATATACTACAAAATAGTCTTAAACACTGGTGAGATCAATTCAAAACACTATTATAAAAAGTAGCAATGAGTGATGTTGCTTCACAGAAACCGCTTTACATGATGTTCATTTGCACATTTTTTTTATTATTTCTTAATTTACTCCACCATACAGAGAACTTCAAAACCAATATACAATGAAGTATAAATGAGAAAGTGAATACAGAATTCCAAAACTTAGTCTGCTATGGCATCTCATCTCTGGTATGGATCAGGCGAAAGAATCTCATCTACATCACAGACAATATTAGCCCTAGCTAGACAGCGAGGGAAAAACCTCTTTGCATGTCTAATCCACACCTGACAGGCCGCAACTCAGATGTCTGAACAGACCTCTTCCATGGCCTGAAGCAGGTGAACATGAATGTATGGGTCTCGGTCCTAAACCTTCCACTGCCATGTCAAAAAAAGTCCTCTATGGGGTTTAAAAAGGGAGAATATGCTGGCAAAAAGACGTTAGAGAACCGTGGGTTATTGGTGAACCAGTTACAGACCAGAGCGGCCCGATGGAATCTGACGGTGTCCCAAATGACGACAAAGCGAGGCTGCTCTGGTTGTGCTGGCTCTAGCTGGTAGACATGGTCTCTTAGACTATCGAGGAAGACAAGGAGGAGCATGGTGTTATAGGGCCAAGAACGGCATGGAGGTAGAGGACTCCTCGGTGGCTGATGGCAGCACGCATAGTGACATTCCCTCCTCTCTGGCCGGGGACATTCACTATAGCCCAATGGCCAATTACGTTCCTCCCCCTTCTCATTTTGGTCAGGTTAAATCCTGCCTCATCAATAAAGATGAGCTCATGAATAACAGGTCAACCTTCAATTTCAAAGATTCTCTGTAGAAAATACAGTTGAGTACACAGTGAGTACACAGTAGAGTACATATTGCAAGAAGAGAAGACTCAAATAAATGGGTCACACAAAATGAGAACTCATACTTGTGCATATTCCTGGTGCTGGTCTTTGACCATGTCAGGATTTCTTTTGAAGGGAACACAGTATGCCTGTTTCATTCTTGACCTGTTCTTTTGGAGTATGTGGTCAATTGTAGAGATGCTGACCGTGTTTATCCCTCTAAATATTTGTTGGTCTTCAATCACTCTTTGTTGAATCTCTGAGGCAGGTAATATTGTTGGCAATAACCATATTCACAATATCCCTCTCCTGCTCCTCTGAAAACAGCCTTTGCCTTCCTCTACCAGGTGGTCGTCTCTAGTAATTATGAACTTGCTGATTGGTATTGTGAACTTGCTGATTGGTATTATGAACTTGCTGATTGGTATTGTGAACTTGCTGATTGGTTCACCACTAGCAGAGGCGCTAATTTGAAAGTTACACGGAAGTGCTGGGAAAAGAGATAGAAGTAATACAGCAAATATTGAGCAGATGGAGTTGGGTTCCTCAATTATAGTTAATGCGTTAATGAATCCTTTTTTGTTTGGATTTCCATATTTCTACATCTGAAAATTTGATCGATAAGTTAAGAAGTGCTATCCTGATGCCAGGTTGTTATGCCGCTGGGAAAAACTGGCAGAGGTGATACGCTGCTTTGACGCACACTTCCAGTGACTAATTCGTCTCTGATAAAGGTATATAATGCTGGTACAAATAAAGACTGAAACATGAAGATGCATGAGCACAACATTAGCATAATGTGTGTGTTTGGTTGGGCCATCTTAATAATGAAGATGACTTAAGCAATAACATACAAGAAGGAGTGCGGTTGAGCTCTATAACATATCATAACATATCACAGCCGCGATTCAGTCGTTGGCACAAGGCCACCAGCCAAGTTATTTTAATGTTTAATAGCCCTCTTTTTAAAAATGTTTCTATGACAAGAACTCGTGGAGTATTTTATTGGGTTTGGCAAGATTTCTGCTTTATTTTGCTCCGACAGAAAGTTAAGTTTAAATAACGGTTTTTAGATACCTCTGCATTGCGGAGTGATACATCTTATGTGAAATGTCCGAGTGCGGTTATACTCTAATATTAGCACTCATTGAATGCCTCTTGTCCAATCAGGTGTCTTGGTCGGAACTAACTGTTGTATAAAGCTTGTTTAAAATGGAAGTTCCCGCTTTAATGAAGTGCCATAGACAGTTTACTAGGGATGGACATTTCAGGCAAAATTGCTATTCGAATTTTGCCAGTCATTATACAAGCACCCCGCCCTTACCATGCACAAGACGAAGCGTGTATTGAGTATTTATTTCCATGCAAAATGAGATATTACTCCTTACTGCAAAAGGAAAACATGAAGCATTGAAAAGTAGTTTGGATAAATTCAATTGAAATTGAAATTAAATTAAACTAAAGATATAGCTCAATTGCAGTAGCATGCAATAACGTCTAATGGTGAGTGCATTGGGCAGTTACGTCAAATTCCAATCTCTCCATTTTTAACAACACAGAGAACAATGCTTCTCTGGTTTATAGGATAATCCATAAATTTATTTCCATATAAAATTAGACATCAGTTGTTGTTGCAAAACGATAATTTAAGACCAAAGCCGTCCAGATTTTGCTCAGTTCAGATAGTATGCTGAGCCATATTTTTTTATTTCTAGCAGTGTTTGGGAGCGGTATGTGTGCTGGATGTTGGTTTCTTTTGGATCACAGAGATTTTAGGCAAAAAGACTATATTTAACATTTTGCACTGATTTGTACTGTGTCTGCACAAGCCACCATCTTGGTTCAACAAGGTGAGGAATGATTGGTCGGTGCGCAGCTGGAAGTGCTATCTGCTGAGGTAAGGCTAAGAATGACGACAGGCCTGGATGACAGCCAGAAGCTCATGGCAGGTCACACAGTTGTTACACAGTAGTTCTACTACTGAAGTAGCCTCTCATCCTGAGGCCTCACCTGGACAGCACTACACTGAGACTCTCGTTGCTGGCATTCGTATCCACAGTGAAAGGGAGCACCAAGTCAGGGTATGTCAGCACTGGGGCCTTGGTTTGCACAGTGGTCAAAAGTCCAATCGAAGGGCCATCACTTTTCTGAGAGCCGGTGGAGAGGTTTGGTCATGCTGGAGAAGTCCTTCACAAACTGCTGGTAATAGGAGGCAAGACCCTGGAAGCTGCGGAGCATGGTGGAGCTTTGCCGGGTGACACAGTCTTTCACCTCCACAATATTCCCTGGGTCTGCCTCCATGCCCTCACCGCTCAGTGTGGCCCAGGCACTCAGTCTTCTGCTGCAGGAGGGAACACTTCTGAGGGGTTGAAATTCAGGGCAGTTTGGCAGACGGCAGCGAAGACAGTGAGCAGGTTACTAAGTGCTCTGTTGTAATCAGCAGCGTGGGCAAGCAGATCGTGCAGGACCAAGACCCAGAAGTACCATAGACCCTGACTAATGGTAAACATGGTCTTGGGTCGGGCAATTGGGCCCAGTTCGAGCCGCCAAAAGCCACTTCGAAGGTCTAAGCAACTGAACCATGTTGACCCAGTGATGTAATCTGGTGCAGTGGTTCTCAAACTTTTCACAAAAAAGTACCAGCTCAGAAAATATTTTGCTCTCCAAGTACCACCATTATGATCAGCATAAGCCTAGGCCTTATTATATGTGTAAACATATATAGTTTACACATGTGACAGTTTTATTCCTAATATGAATAATATTTAGTACAGACACTCCTCTACTTATGAACGTTCAACTTACGAACTTTCAGACATACGAATGAAGAGGATCTTTAAGTCCAAATTGAGTTCACTGGGCTCCCTTTTCTTGTCCGCAACATCAATTTTTTTTCTGCGCTCCAGTTCCGCCTAGTACGACTTCTGGCCGCTAGTCCCACCGCGCAGCAGCGTAGCGTGCGTACTCCCGGCATCCTAGTTCTTTGTACTTGTGTATACCCTTAAAATGATGGTGAATAACGACTTTCGAACATTTCAAGTTGCGAACGGCCGTTCGGAACGTATCTCATTCGTCGGTAGAGGAGCGTCTGTATTTACTGTAATCCTCTGCCACAATCCAGTGACAACATTAACAACTGTACTGCATTAAAACATTCACAGCAGAGGGGGATATCAACTGTACTGCATTAAAACATTCACAGCAGAGGGGGATATCACCTGTACTGCACTGAAAATTGGGAATGGTCACGTGATGGGCTCACATTTTTGTTAGTGATATTGTAATTAATATTAACATAAAGTACACTGAAAGAACGCGCCTGAGAGAAATGACCATACCGAGAAAAGTTTACCAGCAAAACGAGGACTCGGTATGAGGAAAAAATATATTATATTCATAAACCACCTTGACCAGTACGAGCTGCCCAGGCAGGGGTAAGGTCTGGGGCAGTTTGAAATAAATTTTGGATCGACACTGCATTTAGCAGTGGCAAGGAGATACTTAACCAGTACCTATACTTCTGTTGACTGAGATTTGGTGACATTTTCAAAATAATATAATAGTTTTTGAAATTTTATAAAATATCGGTGAACAATAGCTATATCTTCCGTAGTCAAACACGTCAGGATATTAGCTTTACTATATTGAGCATATTAAGAATAATAAATACATTGCATTCAAACACACATCAGCTGTGAATATTATTAATAATGACTCAATACCAACAATCAAAATACAAATGTTAAAATTATTGGTTATTGGCATTAGCTTTATAAAAGAACATCAGTGGCTCCCTGTGTACCACTAGAGGGAGCCTTCATACCACCAGTGGAACACATACCACAGTTTGAGAACCAAGGATCTAGTGCAGGGCTGGGAAATCTTATCCAGAAAGGGCCACTGTGTGTGCGGGTTTTTGCTGCAACTCCCTTATTAGATGACCAATTAGAGGACCGATTGGCTGAACAGTCCTCACACCTGGGTTTGTACAGCTGACCTAAAGGTTACCCCAAAATCCTGCATATGCAAGGGCCCTTTGCGGATAAGACTCCCCACCCCTGATCTAGTTTATCATCAGTCTGGGGCAGTGGATGCAGACCTTCCAGGTCACAGCATTCAGATGTCATGTAAAATCCATGCAACAATACTTGAATAATTAGTCCTTGCTAACTGGCCCCCACTGCACCACAAAATAAAATCGATTGTTACTTATGATCCGTTGGTCAAAAGAGATCCTGGCATGCTAGCACTTATTTATTTGGTTGTTGGGAAGAGGGCTGAACTTGTTCATATCTGTAGGGACCCAGTCCTTGGCTATGGATTTTCAGCAGCTCCTCAGAAGATAAAATTTTTGTGTTTAATCAGCTTGTATTGTTCATGTTAATGATAAGACTTGCAGGTTGGATTCAGGTGTTCTCTATTTGTAATATGTGTGTTAATTGATATTGTTTTTCTCACTGTCTGTACTGATGGTTTCTGAAACTGAATGACCGGAGAAGAAAGGACCAAGGTTTTGGAACAGCCAAGTCGAAGTGCAGCCCTCAAACCCACTGAGATGCTGTAGCAGGACCTGTTCCAGGGCCAAAGTTTCTCCTAAGTGATGTGAGAAACTGAGACTCGCACATGAAACGATTACTTCATGTCATTGTTGCTTCTCCATGTTCGCCATATTCCATGTTAGAGAAATAATAACAGTGGATTTTGTCATGTGTTGCAGTTTGATTTACCTGATACTATGGTACATTAAGACCAGATGATTTTTGTTATGTCCTGATATATAAAACCATAGAAGTGAAGAAATGGTGCAGTTTCTTCACTTCTTCATCTCACTCTGCCTGCCAAGGGACTGAGTAGTGAAATTAGATCTCACAGCATTTTATGGGGTCAACACCATCTGTGTTGGCCTTGCACTGAATATTTTTAATATTTTAATTAGTATATGAAAGGAAGTGAGTTTTTTTTTTTATCTTTTTTTCTGTAGTTGTCACTCATTCTGATCTTCTTTCTATGTTTCTGAGAGGTCTGATTGTGTCTGGCAGAGATGGGACATTCAGGTCCAGAAAGTACAAATCCAGACCAAGGTTTTGTTTCAACCAATCGGTTGTGTATAAAAAGTCACAGTCACAGAGTATTCTGCTGATTGGTTGGAACAAAACCCCGGTCTGGATTTGTACTTTCTGCACCTGAACTTTCCACCTCTGCAGTCTGGGCTGCAAAGCTGTGCATATTGCCATGACTCCAGCCAGCTGACCAGCACAGGGCAGAGGAGCAGATCATCTGCTGATCCCCAAACCAGCCTAACCAGTTCTGACAGCAAACCTGCAACTCATGGACTCATTACCGAGGTCAGTTTATGACCAGTGTTTCTTCCAGCACTTTTTAAAATCATTGAACCTACCCATGCACCCCCTCTATGTACTCTAGCCCCAGTAGCCCGGTCTTTAATTGCCGCTTTCCCTGATCGCTTGTAGTCTTTTTCCCCAGTTAGCTCCACTTGTCTGCATCAATAAACGTGACCCATTTCTCTATCCTGACCAGTCCGTCTCAGCATTTGGATTTGCCACCCTAATCTCATCTCTGACACATACAGTATAGCGTTGTGGAAAAAAACACTGTGCTGCTGACACAGAAGGCTTAAAAAAAAATTTTTAAATCCACCAACAATCTTTTCCTTTTCCTGTGCACTCTTTCCTAACAACTTTTATACAACGTTCCTAGCGGTAATTTGATCTTGACAGCTGTTGATTTTTACGTCTAGTTTGTAAATTGAAGAACAGTCATAGACTACTAAGCACTTGTTGTAAGTCGCTCTGGAAAAGAGCGTCTACGAAATGCGGTAAATGTAAATGCAAATGTATTTGGTAATCGGCAGTGGCTGCAATCCAAGAGCAGCTTCTCTCTACTGCTCCTTCACAGTGTGTCATAAACCATTGTTTGGGAAATGGGTGCGGATGAGCTCCCACTGCATGACACAGACTGCAATGAGTGTGAGCCAGTCATCGTGGTACTGCATCTGAGACCTGCTCAAGGATATGACAGGTTGATGATGATGAGTTACCAGTCTGTACTTTTAAAAACTATGCAGTGTCAGGATCCAAACTTGGTCTGGGTTGAATTGTCACTCATAACGTTGATGTTTTTGGAATGTCTTGTATATATCTTGGTAGTTTACTGAATTATCTACATATCACTTCAAAAAAAAGGAGAAAATGAGGAGTAATTAAGTATAAAACTTGAATATTTATTGCATGACAAGAGCAAAAGGAAGGTCTTAATGCAGGATACAGGTTTCGTTGTCCAACAACAAGAATGAAACTCGTATTTGCTTCTGCTCACAGGACCACAGAGTCATTTTATACTCATTGTAGCAGATCTTTTTGTAGCTTTGCTATATTAACAGCTACAACTATCCAGTAGATTATGATGATAGCAAGGAATATTAATCCAGTAATGATGCCAGAAATGTTCAGGACTTTGGCCGTGCGTGATGCCTGTTGAGCCCTCGTTGTGTCTCCAGCTGAATTTGCATCTCGAGCCTACAAGCAGGTACATTATTTTAGCAGTATACTTTTTAATAGTTGCCCAGTATTCTGTATATTCAATAAACGCTCTAGAGGTTGATGAGTAAACCAAGAAAGGTTCATTTTCATGAATTTTAACATACCTTTTTGTTATTGGTGGAGGTGCAAATATGTTATTGTAAGTAGGATGTTGAATATATATTGAAACACCAAAATGTAAGGTATATATATACGTGTGAGAAAGCAGACTGTGTACAATTTAACAATTTTAACCCCAGACAAAAAATGTCTTTGATTATCAGTTTGATTTGGTTACCAGTGCTGCATATTTCTACATGTGACATGTGACCATTTAGTATTATTTATTAACCCTATAGGGTGTTGAATATAAATTCATTTTGAAAACCAGACCAAAAAAAAACAGTGAAACATGATAACTAATACTGTCTTTCCAAATGTCTCTACATTTATACTCCATATATATTTTATGAAGGAGGACATAAAAATTCCCATAGACACCATTTTTTACCAATGTGACACCCATTTAGTATTATTTATTAAGTCCGCTATCTGTTTTGTGAACTTACCCTTAAGGAGTAGATGATTGCAATGATTCCGAGTGGCAGGCAGCAGCAGAACGTGTTGAAAATAGAAATGCCTAAGTAATCCTTGGCTGGGGCTGTGGATCCATTCATGGTGGCTGAAACTTCTGCAGCTCGTGCCGATCACACCAAGTCAAGTCTTCCGCTGTTCTCTGGCTTCACCAGGAGCAGCACTGAGTGCTTCACTATATGTAGGAATCATAGGAGGATGTAGATGAAGATGGCGTGCATGGCGTGAGGAAACAGTTCAAGTTTTTTTTTTTTTGTGCAAGAAATGTACCTTTTTTCCATAGTTATGTTGTGCTCCAGGGATTGGGGGGGTAGGGCAATATGTTATCTGCTTACATTTCTATTCACATTTATTCGTTATGCAGGCCAAATTATTTTGAGTGTTAGTTTGTTCAGTTTCATGAACTGATGCAGATTTTTCCATGTCTTTTAATAGAAAGATTAACGTTAGATTCTTTTATTTTCTTTTCTCCACTAACAGGAAAATTGTGAGATCTTAAGAAATTGAAGGATCTTAAGGAATATGGTTTATATATATACACACACACAGTTGCAATATCAGAAATATTCAATACCTTCACCTCAAAAGACATTATAGTAAAGTAGATGAAATACATACCGCTGGTCCTTATGTCCAAACAGTTCCAGTTTGGTTTATCAGTCCATAGAACTGTCTCCCAAAACTCTGGAGTCTTATCCAAATTCCTCCTGGCATATTGAAGTCGACTTTTGACAGTCCTTGTGGTCAAGAGTGGAGTGTAGCTGTCCTGTAGGTGTCTTGGAGTCACACGGGGGTTTCTCTTAGTTGTCCTGACTGAGTTGCTAAGAGTCCTTGATGCATTTTGGGCTTTCTTCCACGGCCAGGCAGGTTTGCAGCTGTTCCATGCGTTTTAAACTTCCTTATGATGCTCCCAATGGTGTCTCTTGCAATGTGAAATGTTTTGGAAATCTTCTTATACCCAAGGCCCTTCAGGTGTGTTGAAATAGAGTTCCCAAAGGCTTAATTATGTTTCAACTCCACTTCGAGCCATAAAAACGTTCAGAAAGCTTTATAAAACAGCAATATTATATAGGGTTGAATAATTGTGACATGGTTATCTTAACAAAATATACTGCTACACACAAATACTAGATCGTTAATTTTATGTGTTGATTTTATGTTTCACTCAACTCATAATGATGTCATCAAAAGCAGAATCTTGCTTTTTGACATAACTTTAATCGATAAATCCTTAAAATCTTTGGGGGGTTGAATATTTCTGATTGCAACTGTGTGTGTGTGTGTGTGTATGTGTGTGTGTATATATATGACAGAATTCTATAGAATTTTTGTATACAACAATGTATTGCCTGTTTAGTCAGTATTTTAGGACTGAGTGGATTTAGAGGTTTTAGATAGATGGTGTCAAAAAGTGTTTTATCATCTCTAGCAATGTTTGGTGCCGCATAAAGTTGGAAAAAAAGAAAATTCAACGGAAGAAAAAAGCTTAATCTCGTTGCTGTCCTAGCACCCATCAGAGGTTCAGAACCCATCCGTTCATCTTCTGAGTGTTTATGCAGCGCAGTGTCACAGTGAACCTGAGTCATATTGCAGGTAGCGCACAACACGTTAGCATGTATGTCGCTCTGCACAGGGCACACACACTATGGCCAGTCTATCCATGCCACTTTCCTAACTTCATGTTCTTGACTGCTGGGGCAAATCGGAGTAGCTAAGGAAACTCATGCAACATGGGGTGATGTGCAAACTGTGGACACACAGAAGAGGGGGGAGGGGGTGCGATTCAATTCCAGTCTCCAGCGTTGGAGGTGTGAGGCAACAGTACTGCCTATAAAGTTACTATGCCAAAGAGAAATACGCTTCTAAATTAGTGTTGTGGAATATGCATTTTTCAGTTAGCAATATTACAACATTCAGCAAAGATTCAGGTTGATTCTTGACCAATGGAGACTGAAACATTCCTAGAATGTTTCATAATAGAGTTTTCGAGTAAGACAGTAACACAATTACTGTTATACACTGAGTACTATGATAGATCCAGGACCTTAAGTCTTGAAATTGTCACTTGTGGATTGCTGTGGTCATTCATGCAGTTCTGGTTAGTACTAGGTAGTATATTTGGCATGTTCTTATCTTGCCTATTAACTAGTGAGTAATTTATATCTGGTTAGGATTATGTTGAAAACTGTCTATTCAAATCCTGGGATTACAGTTGTGTTTTAAATTTCCTGATTGTGACAGATTAGGTTGATTCTGTGAGGTTTGTTTGCTTAGAAAGTGACAAATTTTATTCAATGAAAGAATTTGGTCTGTAAAAAAAAAACCATCCCCCAGATTTTAAAGAAGTTCACTGAGCCACCATCCATATGCATTCAATACTGTAGTTTTATTGAGCAAAGATGTATATTCTGTTTGAATGATCTCCTGCTGTCCAAGCCCATTGCTACATGAGATTTCGTGTAAAAATGACCATTGCTACAAAAGTCTGATGCTGGACAAAAATCCCTGCATGTTGTAACTTCCATATGTTACAATGCAGTATTACAACAGGCATATACAACACAATGTATTTTTGTGTAATCTAATTGCTACCATTTGCAGTGAAGTAAAGCATTGTTAACTGTTTTCAAACGTAATGAGTCAAAAGCAACTGCGGCCAACAGTCCAATAGTCTAAACATCTGTATGTCATGCTTTTATAAGAATAAGTTTCCTTGGCATTCAGCTGAGATACCTAAAACATTTGTGTATTTTTAGAGGCACTGCACTCACCAATTTCACCTCCCCCACTCCTCCAAAAAAATGAAATGGCCAGATCCCCCCAAATGTTCTACCCAAAGTTACACTATTGAGTTGATCTCTGCAGTTCTTAGTAACATCTACTTTGAACAGGGGCATAACTAGACTGGTTACCTCTAAAAATGTCAGCTTGCTTCCCTCATTATTAAATTTGATAATCTGACATACTCAGGGGGCTTTATGAAGTTCCCAGCCCCCAAAATCTGCCAGGGTATCCCTGCTCCCACTGTTATATGTTACATGTTAGTAACTGGTTGACATGAGTAAGGATTCCTATGTACTGACGTACACAACGCATATAAATCATCTTGAATCTTGAACCTGTTGATCGCCTAATTGCTAATTGAAAACAAATATTCAAGTTATTAAATACCCAAAATTAACCACCAGGGGGCACGATTGTAACAACTATCAACAAACCACATTTATATACGTAACTAAACAAATGAGTCGAACTCAAACTATGGTGACTGTCCAATGTGTGATTAAAGCTATAAGAGACGAGATTTACAGGTTTTAAACTTTATGGCAAAGTGAGAATACGCCAAATGCGTAGGCGAAAATCGCAGTCACCATGGAGACAGCGACAGCGTACTTTTGTTTGCCCCGCTAACTATTCCCTTTTTACTCTCGCCGAAGTCGCTGTAGCTGCCGTTATTTCCCCGAAATGAGTTTCACAACACGTCTGGGCAGAACAGATATGCTGAAAGAGAGTGAAGATATGAAGAAATTTCTCAAAAATGTTGATGAGATAAGTACGTGCCTGTAATACTACATTTTAACATAGGCCTACGTTGTTTTTTGTGTTTTTTTCCGTGTATTTTTGTGTCACTAGTGAGATATCACTTGTCTATCACCTTTACCGAGTAAAACCATTTATCACATTTAAAATTAGGAAAATATTTAGTCTTGAGACATACAAACGTAAGGCTATTTTTATAAACTCTAAGTACGGGTTATAGTTTCTCATGGTATCAGCCCGATGATGTTAAATCCCGAAGTATCATTTTATATTTTTTACCGTCTGCAGATCAATGTAGATGAACGTTTTGTTATTCGTTGTTTATTTGTCATTTGCTTGTCTTTCATACGTTACGTACGTATGTCTGCCACATTGTGTATAACCTTCTCATGATGTCTATACGTAGTGTGTCGTGCGTGCTTGTCTATCTCGCCTGTCCTTCACAAGATCTTGATGGCGTTTGCCTTCTCTAACCAAAATGAAGGCGATCTGATGAAGGAGCTGAGCTCCTCCGATGTAGAGAGCCAGGAGAGAGCGGTGAAAAAGGCGGACCGCCTCATGTCCACCTGGGAGGACAGCGATCCGTGCAGGACACAGCTTAACCGCACCGTCATCAACAGCAGTCCCTCTCCGGCAGACGTCACTCAAAAACATCCATCAGTAATATTTACCAGTCATTTTTATATTATGTTTAATCTGTTTAGTATCACTTTACTTGAGGGTGGCAAGAAACGTATTAATTCTGTTACTAATGAAGTACAAATCATGAACAAAAATAGCAAATGCATGAAACTCATGAACCGTTATGATTGATTAACGATTAACTTGGGATCAGTACATAACACATACTTAAAGTTTCTGGTTAGAGAGTACTACTGCATTATTTGTGCCCCCTCAAGTAAAGTGTTACCATTTTTTCAAGTGAAAGATTTTTGTGGATACTGCAATACATCTATTTCAGTGCCTCCATGCATATTTAACATAATAATAATTATTTGAATAAGTTATTGCAATAAATGAAAATAATAATAATTCATAATTTTTTTGTCTCATTTTCAGAATTATTCTGATGTAACTTCAGGTGAGTTTAATTTATTTCAAAATCTAAATCAGGAGCCAACACCATGGTAGATTCTGATGGACATGTTGGTCAAAATGCAATTTTTACCACAGACATGGTATTAAAAATATGGCCTATATAGTTTTTTTCCCTCAGTCACAGCAGTCTCTGACACATTTGTCCATGTACAGACAGGTTTAGGATCCCTGATCTCACTCACTCGGTAGAAAGTGTACAAATGAATGTTAATGCGCATCATGCTCCAATAAACGCTGCACCTTGAAGTACTGCTCTCCCTTTTATTTCTGAGCAGCATCTTTTGTAAAATGGGGTCTTTTAGATACAATTTCACGTTTTATATGATTTCCTCTGAAGTTTTTTCTTATGTTCCTGCCTTCTGTTGTCCAGTCTGGCAGTACAAGTCCTTATGAAACTATCTGAGCATATTTGTAAAATGTGTAGAATAATTTTTATAACTTCTTGGGGATGTGTGTGTGTGTGTGTGTGTTTGTGTGTGTTTTCTTCAGAGAGTTTTATGAAGGTTTTAGAAATGGATTCAGAGGACAGGAGAAAAAGGAGGCAGGAAAATGAAAAGATAGCAAATGGTGTGTACAAGGCTAATATATACACATGCACATGTTTCTATGTACTGTATGTAACTATACATGTTTGTATGTACTGTATGTAACTATGCATGTTTGTATGTACTATATGTAACTATGCATGTTTGTATGTACTGTATGTAACTATGCATGTTTGTATGTACTGTATGTAACTATGCATGTTTGATTATATATATGGTGTTATGTCTATACATTTGATTATAACCAATTATCTCATATGTCTATGTGTCCATATGTCCATATGTATGAAAGTTCTTGTTTGTGTGTATCAGCCTTCAAGGTGAAGGGGAACGAAGCTTTTGCCCAGGGAGACTATGAGGCCGCTGTACAGCAGTACACTGCTGGGCTCAATGCCCTTCGAGACATGGAGGTCCTGTATACAAACAGGGCACAGGTACGCAATGTACACAAACATTGAATAGGTAGGGAGCAGGTCAAGCACAGGTAAACACTGTACAGATATAGGCTACAGGTTAAGCACAGGTAAATACTGTACAGATGTAGACTACAGGTTAAGCACAGGTAAACACTGTACAGATGTAGGTCACAGGTTAAGTACAGGTAAATACTGTACAGGTGTAGGGCACAGGTTAAGGACAGGTAAATGCTGTACAGGTGTACGGCACAGGTTAAGCACAGTTATACTCTGTACAGATGTATGGCACAGGTCATGCACAGGTAAACACTGTAGAGATAACAGGGCATAGATTAAGCACAGGAACACATTGTACGGATATAGAGCACAACTTCAGCACAAGTAAATACTGTACAGAAGCAGGGCACAAGTGAAGAGCAGGTAAACACTGTTCACATATAAGGCTTAGGTCAAACCCAGGTAAACATTGTGCAGTTAGAGGGCACAGGTTAAGCACAGGTAAACACTATACATGCTGACGATGGGTAGTCTTCTGCTGGTATTTCATCTTCTGATGTTGAACTTCACATGCAGGAAGCTATAGAGTTTCCCGTTAATATCATGTCTTTAATGAATAATACAATACCTTTAATGAACACATAAAGGTTCATTTCTGAGAGGAGGAGCATTAAGAACTTAAACTGTATGAAAACTTGTTTTTTCTCTGCCAGGCCTTTATCAAACTGAAGAAGTACAAAGAGGCCATTATTGACTCTGAGTGGGCACTCAAGGTACGCCGCCCTGGGAGAGAAGAGTCAATCTCTCACACCATCGTTCTGCATGTGCTCGTATAACTTAATGTGTGATTACGCTATGTGACTCTACATGTAAGGACATCTACCAAGAAAAGGCTGCCCTTTGTTTTTTTGTGGGGAACAGAAGTTCAAAAATATGCTGTTAGGTGAATCTCATTCAGGCTGTCCTCTGCCTTGGACCTTTGCTTCCTGAGATAGCTAGTCTACATTGGATATGCAGTTTGGATGGATGGATGGATGGATGGATGGATGGATTGTTGGGCGGATGTTTTGATTTCTTCTGTACATCTACATTTCCCACCTCCGTGTTACAGTGGTCTTTAGCACTAACTCTGTTTCGCAAGCATTTGCATTTACTTTGTTAAATCGTAGTATAGTTTGAAGCTGTCCGGTGAGTAAAGAAGGACAGAAGGCAAAGGACACAAAGCTGCTACCCATGCAGGTCACACCCAGCTCATGTTCGGCCTTCTCTTCCCTGCAGTGCAATGAGAAGAGCATAAAGGCCTTTGTGCTCATGGCAAGAGCATACACAGCGCTGCAGGCATACACAGAGGTGAGGCTCCTGCCTTCTCCCTCTCCTCAGAGCCTCCCCCTGTGCTCACCATAAAGCAAGGGATGGCATCCTTCAGAACACCATCAAAGATGGAGCAGGAGACGTGATCACAGCACGTGGCACATCTGTTTTGTCTAAAATACATTTTTTGCATTTCTCAAGAAAGCCTTTTTTCTGTCGTACCTTTTAGAAATCTTTTTTTGCTGACTCGCTTCTTCTAACCCTATTGAAAGTCAGTCACATTTTCCAGTTTCTGGTTGCATACTTAAAAGGGTCTCACCTTTTCCTCCATACAACGCAGTCATGCATATAATTACCCTCTAAAGAAGGCCATTGCTTTAACAGCATTTTGTCTGTGTTCTAGAATTCACCCTGAATTTCCCAGGATTCTCCCAATACTCTTTGTGACACTGTTTGGATCTGTGACCTGATTCACTGAAGTTTGCTTGCCACTGGAAGTACTGATGTCTTCAGGACTTTTTTTCTATGAGTGTAACATCACCAGCCGCAACGCTTCCCCAGCTCTTATCAGACAGCTTGTTTCCGCATCCCTTTCTTACAAGAGCTTTGTGCCTTTTCAGGCGCGGGTTTGCTATCAACGTGTCCTGGACATCGAACCTGGCAGGGCCGCCATGATAAAAGGTAAACGATTGTATGTCTTTTAGAGACTTATCACAGAAGACCACAGACCACCTGACAAGCAAGTTGTGCTTTTGTGACTGATTACCTTTAACAATCCTTTGACCAGCTTGAACTTGAACTATTGACTGTTCTGGAGTCATTTGCCTACTTACAGTACTAAGGGAAAAGGTAGGAAGGTACATGTGTGGATTGGTTATTCCCGTGTATCACTGGTCACGCGACCATTGAGTAGACAGTGATGGTGTGTTTGTGGATCAAGCAAAGCCCCAGCGTTGGATTCATGTTGTGTAAATCATTGCTTTTGGGGGTGTTTGACCCTGTCCCTGGATGCTCCACACAGAACCCTAGAAAATACATTATCCAAATTCCAAAGCGGTAAAACTGTAGAACCAGACTCTTACAATTCTTTTCTGTTTACAGATGCTCTGCTGCTTTTCACCATCGCACTTTCCTTGTAATCTGATGCCAATTACATAATTATTGATGATATTTAAATTTGCCTGGAAAAATAAGCTGAAAAGCTTCACCAAGAACCTGTCATATTTTAGTTAACTGAAGTAATGCACAATGGACTGTCAGTTTATATGAATATGTCAGTTTATATGAAGTCCCCGGGTTAAGAATGTGTGACTTACGGACAGCTCGTGCTTACGAATGGACTGCCATAAAGATATTCAAAATTCAGGTTAAATGCAATATATAATAAAATATGCACACACTGCTTTGTGACTCTTATAAAAACATCCCGCGGCTTCAGCAGTTTGTCAGTTCGAGGTTCAGCACAGTACTGTATGTACTGTAGGTACTTTTATTATTACTGTATTATGATTACTATTATTATGTACTGTATTATTATTGTTCCACCTTACCAACAAACTCAACTTAAACACAGACTCGGATCTTGTTCATAACCTGGGGACGGCCTATATATAAATATTCAGATTACAGGGATCCTAATAAAATCTCTGTAGGGACGTACCTATCCCGGGGTCTGCTGATACCCCTAGGATGAGTTCATGTGAGGGTTTCCATGGTATCCCAACTGAGGGGCTCCTGACTGCATTCTGCTCTCCTAGAGTATCTGGCTCATGTGGACCTGCAGGAGAAATCAGACGGCCAGGAGAGGGAGGCCCGAGTGGAGCTGGGCCAGGGGACGGAAAGGGCCTATGCGGTGAGAGAGCTGCTGAAGAAGATGGAGAAGCCAGACAAGGCTGCCCTATACTACTGTGGAGGATTGGAGGTTCTGACGGAGGCTGTGGCTGACTGTGAGTGGGGATGTAGGTGTGGATGGAGGCTGTGGCTGACAGTGAGTGGGGATGTAGGTGTGGATGGAGGGTGGGGCTGACAGTGAGTGGGGATGTGTGTGTGGATGGAGGCTGTGGCTGACAGTGAGTGGGGATGTAGGTGTGGATGGAGGCTGTGGCTGACAGTGAGTGGGGATGTGGGTGTGGATGGAGGCTGTGGCTGACAGTGAGTGGGGATGTGGGTGTGGATGGAGGGTGGGGCTGACAGTAAGTGGGGATGTGGGTGTGGATGGAGGGTGGGGCCCACTCTAACGCACCATCATGTGTTTCACTGCTTGGGAAATGCAACTCCCTTTCCAAAAAAGTTGGGACATGGTGGAGAATGTAAATAAAAACTGAATGCAATGATTTGGAAATCATATAGACCATATTTAATTGAAAATATAAGAAAGACAACATATCAAATGTTGAAACTAAAAAACTGTATTGTTTTATGAGAAATATTTTGTTTGATGACCAATATCTGAAAAGTCGAAATTTCTTTTTGGAAATCATGGCCGCTTAAGAGGAGAGGGACCATCCAGCTTATCAGAGGACAGTTAAAAAGCCAGCATCCGTTATGGTGTGGGGGTGCATTAGTGCCCATGGCTTGGGTAGCTGACACTTCTGGGAAGGCACCATTAATGCTGAACGATATATACAGGATTTGGCGCAACATATGCTGCCATCCAGACAACATCTTTTTCAGAGATGGCCTTGTATATTATAAGACAATTCTAAATCGCATTCTGCGTGGCTCTGTAGTACAAGAGTCCGGGTGCTAGACTGGGCTGCCTGCAGTCCAGACCTGTGAACCATTGAAAACGTTTGGTGCATCATGAAATGAAAAATACAAGAAAGGAGAACCCGAACGGTTGAGCAGGTGAAATCCTTTATCAGGCAAAAATGGGACAACATTTCACTTTCAGAAACTGCTTTCCCTCAGTCTCCAAATGTTTACAGAGTGCTGTTAAAAGAAGAGGTGATGCAACACAGTGGTAAATATGCCCATGTCCCAACTTTTGTGGAAATGCGGTTGTAGCCCATGATGTGAACATCTGACCTGACTTTTGGAAGTATTCACAGTGTGCATTCATAAGTGATAGGGGTCTAGGTGCCTTAGTTTGTTTTGCCTTATGGTCTGCTTATGATTGGCCACACTTTTATATCATGCACAGTAGCAGACTGCATTCTCTCTTGGTATTGTTTTCGTGTCTCTGTTTTGCTTGTTAATGCGTTTTTGCATTGGGTTTATGGCTTTTCGTATTCTCTCCTGTACTCATTAGCCCACTCGTTGAAAATCCCCATGTTTACTGCATTAATGAGAGACTTCATAAAAATTGATGTAGGCAGAATTAATTAGAAGAATTTGTCAATTACTGTCCTAAGCATATGCTCCAGCAGGGGAGGGTCATAGGATCAATTTGTCCATGTTGTTTAGCCTCTGTCCTCTTGTGTCTGGAACATGCCAAGGATGCCTAGGCTGGGCTACCCCGTCTCACTGAGCTTTCATTTTGTAGCTCATGGAACTGTCACGAAAGTGTCTTTCAGAAACGGACATGGTGGCAGAACGCTCAGCGAGAAATACCGGGGGTGCATACGGGGCGGCTCTGGGCTGCGAATGAGAACACAGGAGTTCACTTGTCTCAGTAGTTCGGAGCTTAACTGAGTCAGACTGATGACTGACAGGTCAAACAAAACCAGAGAGAGGAGTCAGACCTGCTTCTGGGTCCTGTTGTTGACTGACTCAGTGTCTCGCAGAATGCCATCCTATCACGTGGAGGGCACCATGGCAGTGATGACACATTGGGCACGCTCTCTCCCGTTGACCTTGACAGCAGACGCAGCCTCGATGAGCTGCTGCTATCTTCCCCGCGGTGATGCGCATTTGTCGACGCCTTATCCCCATACTTGTGTCCCTCACAGGCACCGGGCAGACACTGTTCCGGCTTTACAATGGCTTCAGTGTTGTCGACAGCAATAGCACTGTAAGGAGGTAAGGAGACCACTGAGAGGGCCTTGACAGTCCAATCCTGACAGTCAGACGAATAAAACATGTGAACAATGTACTGTTCTTAGCAGATGGGGTGTCTATCTCAGAAACCATCTAGCAGCCTGGAATTTCGTACGAGAATTGAGTGAATAAAACCACAATCAAATCTGAATCTAAAGCAATGTGTCATGAACTTGGGTGTTTTTGATTTTAATTTTATTTTTAATCTTAATTAATTCTCCTGTCCTCAATTATTTTACCTCATAAGGTACCAGTACTTCTTTCAGAGATATGTGTATGTACCTCTTACCGCTGGTCGCTGAAGCGCGGCTCTGAGCTGGTAAAAATCGCCGCCAGTAATGTTAGTCCCATAAAAATGAAGTAGAAAAGTGTGACTCTCGATAAGCTGTGAAATGTGCTTGCTGAGGTCCTCCTTGAATGAGGAGGAATGGCTGGTTTTAACCTTACTTAGATGGAGGTTCACTCCATACCTGTATATATTATATGGTATCTAAACAACCAAGCATTTATTTTGTACTTGCATCATTTTTAATAATGTGGTGCAGTTTTTCTTGTTTTCAGCTAGGTATTTGTGTCAAAAGGACACTGCTGCTTTTTACCAGAGTGTTTTGGCAGATTTTGTGTTTTTATGGCGGGGATAGTTTTAATAGAACCCTACTCTTGTGTGAAGTAATGACTCCTGTCCCCCTCAGCTGTCTCTCTCAGGATGCAGAGGAAGGTTGCACTGCCCGGCTCCGCGTTACCGTGCTGAGGCTGTGGAGGAGGGTCTGCGAGGACAGTGGTGAGTATAAACCCCGCATTTCCGATTCTGGTTGCTGGTCCCCTCGTTTTCCACTCCCCCCAACGTGGTTCCTTGGAAGCCTTAAGGATTAGGCCACAAATGAGGCGTAAAATCCTGCTGTGTTTCACTGCACATCAGTCGCACCTGTCTGTCAGGTCGGTCTGCTTTCCTCGGCCTGTTTGGTGCACCTCGAGGCGACCTCCTCCATGGTAACGTTCGGGACTCCTGTTACCTAGGAAATGTAATCCCTACGCACTTTCCAGGAGCAGTCCTAAGCAGCTCTGATAAAGTATCAGGCAGAAATCAGTGTCCCGGGCACATTGTATGTAGCGCAAAACGAAATTCAGTTTCCATCTCCATGTTTTTTGTGAAATATGCATGAACGGGGACTGAATAATTTGTAGTTCTCCTGTCCACAAAGTGATATGCATTACAGTCCACACATATATGTTATCATTGAATCCTTTCTGCATCTGCTTGGACAGAATAACCTTTCCACTCTAGCTATTGCTTTGTCTCTTTAGAACCGCTTGATTTTTTCCTTTTTTTTTCCTTTTTAGAAGAAAACCAACAAGTGTTAATAGAGCGTCCGAGCAGCGGAAGGTACATTGTGGACCTGTTAGGATCAGGAAATGCTACAGTACAGACAGAGTGCCTGGCTCTGCTGCAGCTGTACATTCAGACTCAGCATGGGAGGCATCTGGCCATCACACACCTCAATCTGCACAAGTAAGGGAGAGCTCATATTAGACAGCCTTAACAGCAGGATCTGGATAGAGACACAGACTCTGATAGCAGCTGTGTCCCTGACACTGACTCGATTATAATGAGCTGTTAGACTGACTCTGATTTCGATATCTGAATAGTCACTCTGACTCTAACATCAGCACCTGTGTTCACACTGACCCGGAATCAGATATGACGAGATGTCAGGGTCACTCTGGCTGATACAGCAAGCTGTGTTACAGTATGCTGACCCAGAATCAGATATGACAAGATGTTATGGTTATTGGCAGGTTGGTGGAGAGCTTGTGGACATGCCTGTCAGGCCCCTCCAGCTTGGAAGCCAAGGCTCTCGGGGTGCTGCAGGGCCTAGCGGTGGAGCGCAGGTGGGCGTGCCCCCAGGGTCTGGGCATGAGCAGTGCTGTCGTTCACTTTGTGCTTATATCTTGGGTCGTTACTGTGGATTGAGCTTTTAAACACAGACCCCAGGAACTCAATATCTCAGAATGACGGTGATTGAGTCCTCTTTGTAAGAATGTTTCCAGACATCTGCCATCATGAAGTGTTTAAGACTGATATTGGATTTTCTTGTCTTTGTGTCACTATCCAATGAGTTTTATATATGTGAGCATTGTTTTAATAGATATCCCTGCCTTATTATTTGCTTCAATCAATTACTGTTAATATGTGCAATCTGTCTATAGTATGTGCAATTAATGTATTGATATTCTCACTACTTTTTTAGATTTCAAATTCAGATGAGAGACAATTTTACAAAATTATTTGTGCCAGCTTTAGTTTACCAACTGGTAAGATATTTTTATGTTGTTTTTAATGCTGAAATTCTTGTTTCATTACATCCTTTGTTATTGACAATACCATCATTTTGTCCCTATCGACTTTCAGAGAAATATTAATACAACCAGCCAGAACAGCCTTGCTCGCATCGTATCGATTGTTGGAAGTATGGCAGCTGATGATGTCATTTGTAAGGAGACTGCTGGTCGCCAGGAATGCTGGGATGCCTTTGCTGTTGCCATGGTAATTCGGCTCTAATTAACAGCTGTGTTCTGAAGGAAACATTTGCCACTGTGAACTTTAAAATAAGTGCACCCATTTTCCAGAAGGAAATCGGTAGAAGGCGGTTCATATTTTGCAGCTGACATTTCATGTTTGTGCACAAAGCTGACACGTGACAACGCTGTGAGCAGAAAAGCACATTTCTGTTTCACTGCAAGCTCAACAAACAATGTTGTGTTTTAGGAGCAAGCCGGTGGCGCTGAACACAGAGAAACTCTCTGTACACTGTCGCTTCTGATAATGAAGCTCTCTGCCAGTGCATCCTCTGCCATGCAGGTAGCACCAGTTCGGCACACAATGGCCCGCCCCTGTGAGCACAGCCGCTGTTCCCCTTCAGTGTCTGGCTCAGAACTGAAATACTCCATTAACACATTTCCTTGTCCTGACACCAGAATGTCCATCCATTGTTCCCTCCCCACTGCTGAATCTGTCTCCAGCCCCGCCCGCAAATACAGTCCCCGTTCCTTCCTCCCTTCCCCGGGTGACAGAATTCTCTTTTCTGCTCTGCTTGGACACTCCAGGCCTGTTTTTATTTTTTCCCTATTCAGCAGGAGTTTGCTGTCCGGGCAGGACGTGTGTGCATGCGTCTGTTGAATGATCCTGAAGGTAGTATTATCACGGTGAGTTGGGGGAGGGGGGGGGGTGCTTAGGGCCTCCTTAGCCACCATCTTGTCCAGAGACATAATCTCTCCAGCGCGTCCTGGGTCTGCCCCAGGGTCTCCTCCTGGTTGGAAATACCTGAAACACCTCCCCAGGGAGCCATCCAGGAGGCATCCTCGAAAGATGCCTGAACACAACTGGTTCCTTTCAATGTGGAGAAGCAGTGGCTCTACTTTAAGCCCCTCCTGAATGTCTGAGCTCCTCACCCTAAGGCTGAGCCCAGCCACCATTCGGAGGAAGCTCATTTTAGCCGCTTGTATTTGTGATCTCATTCCTTTGGTTACTACCCAGAGCTCATGACCATAGCTGAGGCTAAGAACATAGATCGACTGGTAAATTGAGAGCTTTGCCTTCTGGCTCAGCTCCCTCATCACCAAAACAGAACAGTACAGTGTCCGCATTATTGCCAACACTGCACCTATCTGTCTGTCGATCTCCCGCTCCATTTTTCTATCACTCATGAACAAGACCCTGAGATACTTGGACTCTTCCACTAGAGGCAGTAACTCATCCCCCACCAGGAGAGGGCAAACCACCCTTTTCCGGTCGAGAACCATGGCCTCAGACTTGGAGGTGCTGATCCTCATCCCGGCCACCAGAGGTGGCAATTTCAGGTCCAGAAAGTAAAAATCCAGACCAGGATCTTGTTTCAACCAACCAGCTGAGCGTAAAGAGTCACAGTCAAATAGTACTCAAGTGGCTGGTTGAAACAAAATCCTGG